>VZTZ01042178.1:26215-49823 GCA_013400955.1 Drymodes brunneopygia
AAAAGCCCTGCCCTTCTTTATTTACCTATTTTTATAGGTTTTTAAGGACAGTTAAAGATTGGTGAAAGGGGTCAACACCCCTGAAAATTTACAAAACAAAAACATAGTTAATCATCTTTCTCTACCCCAAGGAAAAAAATAAAAAACAATTCTACAAATATAAAACAATCTCGGCTGGTTAAAAAAAACAAAGACCATGTTTACAAAACAAATATAAAAAACTACAACTACAATGTTACAACTTATAAGGCCCTGTAAAACCAGGGCGACAAATGGAATGATGGGATCATGGAATCATGGGATAATAGGATCATGGGATCATGGAATAATGGGATCATGGGATCATGGAATCATAGGTTCATGGGATCATGGGATCATGGAATAATGGGATCATAGGATCATGGGATCATAGGAATCATGGAATAATAGGATCATGGAATCACAGACTGATTTGGGGTGAAGGGGCTTTAAAGATCATCTCATTCCACCCCTGCCGTGGGCAGGGACACCTTCCACTGTCCCAGGTGACTCCAAGCCCTGTCCAACTTGGCCTTGGACACTTCCAGGGATGGGGCAACTACAGCTCTGGACAATCCGAGCACTCAGGACCTGTCTTTGCTTCTGTCACTGGCCAGGAATCATTCCCAGTCCTTCACTTTTCCATGGGCAAAGACAGTGAAATCCTGCTGCTTGGGCAGTGCTGGAGAGAGCTGGAGGGAGTTTGGGATGGAAAATGTGCAGGACATCTGCCATGGCTGAAATGCCAGCAGGCAGGAGTGACACGGGGCCATGCCCGGCTGCAGTGACACCCAGGTGCCATCCTGGGCTTGCTCCCATCTGACAGCACATCAAAGGGATAACAAATATCCAGCTCATTCCTTAGCCATTTCTCATGGTTCCTAGGATTTCATGGTTCCTAGGATCCCATGGTTCCTGGGTTCCATGGTTGCTAGGATTCCATGGTTCCTGGGTTCCATGGTTCCTGGGTTCCATAGTTCCTAGGATCTCATGGTTCCCAGGGTTCCCATGGTTCCTGGGTTCCCATGGTTCCTGGGTCCCATAGTTCCTAGGATCCCATGGTTCCTGTGGTCCATGGTTCCTGGGTTCCATGGTTCCTGGGTTACCATGGTTCCTAGGGTTCCATGGTTCCTGGGTTCCATGGTTCCTAGGATCCCATGGTTCCTGAGTTCCATGGTTGCTGTGTTCCATGGTTCTTTGGATTCCATGGCTCCTAGGATTCCGTTGTTCCTGGGTTCCCATGATTCCTACAATTCCATGGTTCCTAAGATTCCATGGTTCCTGGGTTCCCATAGTTCCTGGGTTCCCATGATTCCTATTATTCCATGGTTCCTAAGATTCCATGGTTCCTGGGTTCCATAGTTCCTGGGTTCCATGGTTTCCCCTTGACTCAAAAACCTCGACACTACCCTGAAGGAACTCAAGTGTTTAAGCAACTTTAAGAAGACCCAAGATGTATTAAACTTTTCAGCCTGGACAAACACAGGCAGGAATGTGTTTGATCTCCTTGGATCAGCCAGGAATCCTCTGGAAAACCCTGCTGTCCCACCAGCACAGCTCCACACTGGGCTCCCTTTGCCCCATGGGCTCAGGGGGGGCCATCCCAGAGGTGATGACACCAAACTGTCACTTGCTTTTTGCAGTGTTCTATGCTTTTATTTCTGTAGTAGAGTTTCTCATGCATTTTCTATAAACACAGTCCTTGTTTTTGTAACCGGCCAAGATTGTTTTGAACTTCTGGATTGTTTTTCATTCCTTTCTCCTAAGGCAGAGAAAGATGATTGACCATGTCTTTATCCTGTGAACTTATAGAGGTGGTAACCTCATTGGCCAATCCACAATTGTCTTAAGAAAGATATAAATATAAGAGAATAAAGAAAGGCAGGCCCTTTTTGGTCCTATGTGAGTAGTCCTGACTTGCTGCTGAGAAATCTCTCGTGTCCAGCAGTGCGACACCAAACCACCTCATTGTGGGGTTAAAAAGATCTCCTGATCTATGATATTTAACAGGGAAATATTAGAAAACATCCATGGAGTGATTTATTATCATTAACATCACAGCTCTGACTGCAAGAGGCATTGCAGGGACCCTCTGCCCCATTTTCAAGCCAAGGCACAGCTCGTTACACTCAGGGGACACAGCCACAAGTGGAACTCACACACTCTCAGGTGACCTTTCCTCCACACCACGTTTACATATTTTCACATCAAATGACTTTTCCCTTTTTATTTTTTCCCCTTCCAACAGGAAATTAAAAAAAAAATCCCAGATTTGGTACATTTCATCAGCTGGGGGTTGCCTACCTAAGTCAATTAATTGAGGCACGGGGAGAGGTGCTGATACCCTGCCTTAGAGTGATTTCCCAGGATTCTTCTGGATATGAGATGAGACATCTCTGGAGATTATTTCCTGCCAAAGTCATTTTAAATAACTATATTAAAAATCCAGGGAAAGTTAGGAGCAGGGCCTGATTCTTTCACTGGTGGCCCTTCATATCTTTGGAAATTTGCAATGAAATGTGCTTTAAATCTGTATTAAAATTAGAGTTGCCTGATTTATTAAATGCGACATTTATTAATGCAGTTAAACTCCTTTTAACCATGATATCATTGCCATAAAGAGAACAGATCCATTAGGAAATGTGGCTACTCAGATCCAGCTGTGTCTAAATAAATACGTTTATTAGAAATAAATAAATTAATTGATAAAGTCGCTGGCAATAAGTGAAATTAATACATATATATCTAAGTGCACCTATTTGAGATGTGCAAGGCATTCAGATGAAATGGAGATTTGTGGTTTTCTCTCTTCAGTGTGATTTGGGATGGGGAAGCACAGGAATGCCTGGTGCCTGGCAGAGAGGAGGGATTTTGGGAATAACATCCTCCCCTCAGGCTGCGCGCACACGTCTCCTCCAAGCACGGGATTACCTCTGTATTAATCAAAAAGCAACTTGATTAAAACCTGCAGCCCGACAAAGGCAGAGGAAATTAAGCAAATGAAAAAACATTCATTTCCAGACAAAACTTTTTTTTTTTTTTATGCTGCTGCAACTTTGGGAACAAAGCCCTTCCCGAGCGCTCCCGTCTGCTCCGCGTGGAAATCGACATCTGGCGACGCGCTGGGGACTCCGTCACGGGTGGCTTTGTCAGAGAAAAGCATCGAAAAAAAGGGAACTGGAAGCAACGACTGGAACACCAGGTGTCAAAACCTAGGCCGGGCTTTGGGACATTTGCTCAGGACTTTGCCCTTCGGAAGGAAGTTTTTTTAATTCCCACTCCGACGCCGTTGCGGAAGGACCTTTTGTGGAGAGGAGGCTTCCCCAGGGCCAGCTCCTCAGCCTTGCCCACCTTGGACAGGCAGCTGCTCAGCAGCACCAGGCACGAATCCCATCTCCCGTGCAGCTGGCAGCTCAAATAGAAAGGGTTGGTGCTCTGCAGATTGAAGGAAAACGAACAAACAAACAGACAAACAAACAAGGAGGAATAAAAAAGAGAGATAAGAGAAGGTGAAATGATGGATTTGCGCGTTCGCCAGGACTTGTTCGGGAGACGAAGCAAAATTGAAAGGCAAAAGCGATTTATGCTTTGAATGACAAGGATGAGCTGTTGTTTTCTCAGGATTGATCGTGTTCAAAAATCAGATTTTTTTTTTCCCTAGCTTTTGGTACGTTTCTGGTCTGAAATACTGATGCAATTATGTGTAGGGTATGATATCAATCGTTTGCTGTGATGCTGACCAGCTGTGACACAGTTTCCTTGGAACAACACGGGTGTTTATTGCTGTAAAATGAGATTTTTTTTCAGGGAAAACTGAAATACCAGCTTGTTCTAACCTGTATGAATGTCTGCAGCTTAAATTACAGGTAAGAGAAAATAAAAGTACCTGGAAAGCTGAAATTTGGAGGAAGCCTTCCGTTAGTTATGACTCATTATGGAAGTCGTTATTAGTTTATTAATGACAAAATAATAATGGGAATTTTAAAAATTCTGGATAAAAATCCACGTTTTTGCACACATTCCTTTTATTTCCACCTCGTAGGATAAAAAATGCCAACTACATAAAAACTTTGACATAATTCAAGAGCTCTTAAAATAAACTGCTTTTAATTACTGATGAATTAAAAAATAAAAACATTTCCTGCCATGTCTGTGGTTGCTCTGTGTGTCTTTTATAATTTCCTGATTTTCCATTTAAAAGCAATATTCTGCCATCTCTAGAATTTCCATGCAAAGCCATAGGATTGACACCTGGAATTGCTGGTAAAATTGAAATGAACCTCATTGGGATTTATTTTAATCCAGTATTTTATTGCTCTTATTTAATCCTGGTTATTAATTTAATTTTTAAAAAATTTGTTTCATGAGTTTTTTTCTGCAACCAACACCTTCTTCCACTGACAAGGGGTTTCCCAGACTGAATTTTCTCCCTAATGAGAAAAAAAACCACTTTTTGCAAGAAAAAAAACCAATAAAAACCAAAAAACCAGGCACGGAGAAATTCCCCTTTTGAATTTTTAGCTGCTATTTTCCCAGATTTACTGAATAAATGACTTTTATTATCACATTTATTAAGGCAATTAAACTGCTTTTAACCATGACATCATTGCCATCAAGAGACCTCATCCATTAGGAAATGTGGCTGCCCAGATCCAGCTGTGTCTAAATAAATAAATTTATTACAAATTAATTAATTAACTGATAAACTAGCTAGTAAGAAGTGAAATTATTGTATATATATCCAATTTCACCGATTTGAGATATGCAAGGAATTCAGATGAAATGGAGAGGAGATTTGTGGTTTTCTCTCCTCCATGCAGGATTTCAGCTCCCCACACTCCACATTAAATATGCACTGGGTTGCTCACACGATTATTTCAGAAGCTTGCATATTTTATTAATAACTCCAGGAAAAATTAGGCTGTGCTCCAGGAAAATGAGGTAATAATATTTAACCAATAGCTTTAATATGAGAAACTTCTTTCAGTTTATAAAAAAAAAAATAAAAAACTCAGCAGCAAAGAAGGAATCGAGCAAACAAAATTGATTTAAATAAAGAAGTGATTTGAGAGGAATGAATAATGGGAATAATTAGGGAATGGGACTTACCATGGAAGGGCCAACTGGGTAACCCGAGCACACCAATGTCATGGAGATCCACAGGAGGAAAACCAAGTTTAACCTGCATAAACTTCAAAGAAAAGCTGAGATTAACGAGAGAATTTGGACTAAGATCAAACAAAACACGAGCAGAGAGCAACCCCAGCACCGAGAACCCCGCGCTGGCTTTACCTGCTCATTTTTCACCCAGCTCTGTGTGCGTGGACATGCAGCTCCACATCCAAATTCCTCACGCATCCCTTCACTTCTTCCTCAGGTGACCATTTTATACCAGAGTTCAGGAGGGAAAATGTCATCAAAGCTGATTTTATTCTGACTAATTGCTCCTTGTTTGGCCTTTTCTTCTTGTTAAATGGGAAAATGGCAAGAACACGCTCAGCTGCCATCGCCAACCCCGGGGATTTCAGTTAAAGTGTCCCATTAAATGTCTCTCGAGTGGTTTTATTGTTACCTCCGTGTCACCACTGCAGCTCTGGTCAGAGGGCTGAGGATTTCAAAAATCCATCTCAAGGGTTTGTTACCACTTCCAATAGATCAGGTGGAGACCTCGCGAAGCCTGGCGGCGAGGGAGAAACGTTCAAAGTGCATTTTAAGTAGAAAGTTCCTCAAAGAGCAGCCACAACACAAAGAAAAGTGTCTTTTTTTTTTTTAATTTTTCTCCCCCCACATTATTTTTTTACATTCTTAGTTCTTAAGACATCAAATTCATTTTTTTCCTTACAACAAAAATTCTTTGGACGTTAATTTCTCCTATGCAGCCGTATCTCAGCCCACGTTGAGTTTGGTCAATCCAAACTTCTGCAGGATTAATAAACTCTGTTCATCTCATTAATAAACTGTTAATCTCATTAATAAACTCTGTTCATCTCATTAATAAATTCTGTTAATCTCCAGCCAATGTTTCATGTCAAAATCATCATTTGTTGCTACAACAAATTTCGTGCTGCACCTTTTTGGGGGATTCTGTGGTTTATTCGTCCAGGGTGGGGTGAAAGTGCTGAGTCCCACAAGGTCTGGGAATGTTGGACTGCACAGGGAATGCTGAAAACCATGAAATTACATGTATTTTTCTAAGAATGAGCACCACATCCACAAAAATGTGCTGGGTGAATGGCTGGACTGGCTGATTTGAGAGTTTTTCCAGCTTTAACCATTCCAGGATTCTGAAGAAAACACTGAGGATCATTTTTGGACAGGCACAGAGTGTCAGACATGCACAGAGTCAGGCAGAAACCCCAAATGTTGCATTTCCTTTGGTGTTCCCACTGAAAAATCAACGTACCAGGGCTCCAGAAGGGACCTTTGGGTGGGTCTTCGGGGAGACCTGAGCTGTTTTAAATTATGTCAAACTTCACTGCAATATCTCACATCATTTTGATGATCTGAAAGGTTTTTTTCCAACCATAATAATTCCATGATGCTGTGATTCAGTCTCCTGGTTCATCCCAGGAGACAGAGGAGGAACCCAGTGGCGTGGAAGGGCCTTGAAGAGCTTTGAGCAAAAATTCCTGACCTGATCTCAGGTTGTGGTTGAGCACTTTCCCCTGGTCATGGTGGTGCTGATCACCTCGTGGCTGATAAAATTCCAACGACTCTGAAATGACTTTTTAAAAAGAAAAAGTGGTTTGAAAAGAATTGATGAAGCACTCCAGGATTCTCCAGGCGCACGAAATGAGGCTGAAATTTGCCTCATTTAAAGCCAGCAGCTTTAAACCCTTTAGAAACCCTTTAGAAACCCTTTAAAACCTTTAGAAACCCTTTAAACCCTTTAGAAACCCATCAGCAGAACAGGTGACCATTTGGATTCTCAGCCTGAGTCCTTTTATTCAGGGAGCAAATCCTCTCCTTGAATGGAAGCTCCCATTCCCACTCACCCAGGGCCTCCAAGCCCAAGGATAAGAGGATTAGGCCGTGTTCCTGCTGCACTTTGGGCTGGACTCTGCCTGGGCACAGCTTAGCTCAGCTCTCATTGTGCCTGCATTTAGTCCAACTCTGTTTTAATCCAAAATTGACCTTCACACAACACCTTTTGTGGGAGGTGAGGGGCCAGAACAGGCTGGTGATTAAAGCTCAGGGTTTCCAGGTTCAGCCTGAGGCTCTCTGGGTGAGCTTTGGTGAATTACTGAGTCCATTTCTTTTAAAATCAGGAGTTGTTTGAGGCCCAGGTGATCTCCCATGAGCCTGGTCAGTCCCTCCTGTGCTCCCCTTTCTCACATCCCTTTAAAAGAGAGGTTTGGACCAGGTGAGAAATCCCAAACTGCTTTGGAACTGAAGAACCACAGGATCACAGAATCTTTTGGGTTGGAAAAGCTCTCTAAGATTGAGTCCAACCATCCCCCAGCACTGCCAAGGCCACCTCTGCCCCATGTCCCCAAGTGCCACACCCACAGGGCTTCAAATCCCTCCAGGGACTGGAACTCCACCTCTGCCAGGGTTGGACAGACCTTTTTTGGGAAGAAATGTTCCCAAAACCCAACCTGAGCCTCCCCTGGTGATGGAGGTCGCACCAAGGCAAGAGTCACTGAGACATCAGCACCCCAGCACCAACCCAAGGGCTTTGCCCACCCCTCAGACACAGAAAATTATTTCCTGAACATTCCAACCCTCCCGTTTTCCTCTCACTCCTTGGATTTTATTTTCCCCAGCTTTTCAGGATGCAGCTGAGCACAGCACACCTGTGATTTGCATGCAGGGAGCACAGGTGGAGGTTCAGATCCATTCCAGACGTTCCCACTCCAGGTCTGGAGGGATCAGGCTGAACAGAACAAGTGGCAGTTGACATTTCTGGCTCCTGCTCTGTCTGCTGAGCACCCAGGCAGAGGCTCTGCTCCCGGCCTGGGTTCACTGGCAGCAATCAGAGGTCAAATGAATCATTAAGAGCCGCAATAAAACCTCCCAGCAGCCATAAAATTTGTATTTTCTGAGAGCAAATCAGCAGCAGCATCAGTGACAGCATCACCCTTTCCCTCCTGCCTGCCTCGCTGGAGGGACTCTGTACTGAACCTCATTCCTCCTTTCCTTTGGTTTTCCCCCAAAAATCAGATGGAACAACACAAAACTCGCTGCTGAGCCTATCAAACCTTGCAAATTATTGAGGTTAATAAGTCTATAAGCTTTAGGACATGATATTTCCTTCCTCCACCCCAGCAGTCAATGCAAAGTGTTTCAATTGGCATTGTGGGACTCTGCTAAGGGATCAAACCCCAAATGAATGAACACCCCATAACCTGTCCATTGGCATCACCCCAAAAGCTGTAAAACCACAGCTCCTGATAAAGGCAAGGTCCAAAATCTCATTGTTCCTTTCTGGGGTGCTCCGGCTGAAACCTCAGCAGGGCTTTTCTGGAGAAAGCTGCCTGGGGTATTTTGTTCTGAGCTTGATATTTTTTTTTCCTTGCTTTCAAGAGTATCCAAAAAGCCAAGAGCCAGCGTGGTTTGCTTTGAGAGCACTGCAAGGTGCGAGCTGGAAATCAATCATGCTCCCAGCACATCAACCTGCCCCTGGCTCGGTGATAATAGAAAATCCCAGCAAGACACCGAGAGAGAGAGGAAACACAGAAAGCAGAGAGTTCATTCCTTGGGTCATTCCCTCACTGCTGCGAGGGGACACAGCCAAAGCCTTCAGCTGCACCACGGGACCTCAGCCCCAGAGGCACCAAGGAGCTCCTGTGGATTCACCTGCCTGATTCTGGGCATTGCCCTGCCATGGAGGTCTCTAATCCCATTAAAATTGGGAATTATGGGGTTGTTCCATCCCTGGAAGTGTCCAAGGCCAGGCTGGACAGGGCTTGGAGCCACCTGGGATGGTGGAAGGAGTCCCTGCCCGTGGCACTGGATGGGATTTGAGGTTTATCCCAACACATTCCGGGGTTCTCTGATCCAGAAGGAGCAAAAGATGCAGCTTGGGGGAGGCTCAGCCCTTTCCCCCCTCCTGCCCCTCTCCACTGTCCCCCAAGCAGGTGGCACTCGTGCCTGGGGCTGGCTCTGTCCCCTGGGTCATTTCCCTGGCTCCAGGGCTGTGCCCAGAGCTCTCTGGGGAGGATGCAGTGCTCCCATCAAAGGTCAGGGACACATTTTCTCAGGCCTGAGCTGGCTGCTGTGGATATCCAGCTCCGTGCTCCTGTTGCAGGCTCTCCAGAAGGACAGAACTGTTTATTGAAACTCCTCTCTGGCTGCCTGCAGAGCAAAGTCCTGTAAGTGTGACACTGCCCCAGCTCCTGGCAGGCGGGGACAGCTCCTCTGCTGAGCCCTGGCTCCGTGCCCTGCCTGGGAAGGTGCACGGCTCCTTTTTAAAGCCAGTTTTTAATGCAACTCCACTCAGCCAGAGCTCCCCTCGCAGCAGAGTTCAGCTCCAGCAGGGCCCCCTCTGAGTCACAGGTTTGATCTGTGAGAGGAGGAAAATCAAAAGGCTCTGAAGGCAGGAGCAGCACTGCCAGTCCTGCCCCTCTGCACGGCTTTGCTTCTCCTGGATGGATGCTCAGCAGGCAGGAGGGAGCAGCAGGAGGTGGAAGGAGATGGAAGGAGCAAGGCCCAGGATTTGTGGCCACTGTGAACCTCAGGGTCTCCATTCCACCTGATTTTGAGGCTCCTGCATCACTGGGGCTCTGCACGTCACTGTCACGGCACAGGGGACAAAGCTGCAGTTGGATCCTCCCATGCCAGGGGGGAAAAATTAGCTCCAAGATCCCATTTTTGATCCTGCATCACACAGGAACCGTGGGCTGTGTCACCGTCACCAGGATTTGGAGGCCTGAATCATCATCTCTAAATCTGTAAATTCCTTCTCCTGGCTCCAGGCAGAGCTGCTGTGGGCAGAGGCAGCACGAGCTCCTCACCCAGCACGTGGCCCAGGCTGAATCCAAGGTGGTGACAGGAAATGTCACCACTCCCCACATCCCTCAGCACGTGGCACCTCCTGGGCCCTGTGCCAGGCCACAGAGCCCCTGCTGATGCCACCAAACCCTGCTGATGTCACCAAACCCTGCTGATGTCACCTAACCCTGTGATGTCACCTAATCCTGATGTCACCTAACCCTGCTTATGATGTCACTTAACCCTGCTGATGTCACCCAACCCTGCTGATGTCACCTAATCCTGATGCTGATGTCACCCAACCCTCTTGATGATGTCACCTAACCCTGCTGATGTCACCGAATCCTGATGATGTCACCTAACCCTGATGATGTCACCTAACCCTGCTGATGTCACCCAACCCCGCTGATGTCACCTAACCATGTGATATCACCTAATCCTGATGATGATGTCACATAACCCTGCTGATGTCACCTAATCCTGATGATGATGTCACTCAACCTTGCTGATGTCACCTAACCATGTGATATCACCTAATCCTGATGATGATGTCACCAGACCCTGATGCTGATGTCACGCAACCCTGCTGATGTCACCCAACCCTGCTGATGTCACCACACCCTGGAGCCAACAAGAAGTGGCAGGAACGAAGCTTTTGCCCAAAACACGGCAGGAAATGTTTCTAATTTATGGATCCCTTGCTCTTTTTTTAATTTTGGCAGGTTCCTTTGCACACCTCCAGAAAAACAACCTGCACAAAGCACAGTGTGAAAAACAAGCCCTCCCTGCACCACCAGCAATGGGTAAAGCCCTCTGAGAATTTATCTGGAGGGAAGAGAAGAGAGAGAAGAGAGAGAAGAGAAGAGAAGAGAAGAGAAGAGCAGAGAAGAGAAGAGAAGAGAAGCGAAGAGAAGAGAAGAGAAGAGAAGAGAAGAGAAGAGAAGAGAAGAGAAGAGAAGAGAAGAGAAGAGAAGAGAAGAGAAAGAAGAGAAGAGAAGAGAAGAGAAGAGAAGAGAAGAGAAGAGAAAGATAAAATAAGAGAAAATAAGAAAAGAAAAGAAAAGAAAAGAAAAGAAAAGAAAAGAAAAGAAAAGAAAAGAAAAGAAAAGAAAAGAAAAGAAAAGAAAAGAAAAGAAAAGAAAAGAAAAGAAAAAAGAAAAAGAGCAGAGCAGACAAAGGTTGCTCAAACCGTTCAGGGGAGGCTCAGCAGTGGAGAAGTGCAGGTAATTATCATTTTTGCTCCGCTGATTTGCGCGTGCCAACGTAATTTATGCAGTCAGAAACCTCTCACACAGATCCTGCAGGAAGTGGAAAAGATGTCAGTGCTGAGCTGAAAAGACACCTGTCAAAGGCAAAGCCAAATTCCTGCTCAGATGCAACAAAGATCTCGATGATCTGAGCAAAGCTGAAGCGCTGCTGAAGGAGAAGCCAGAAGGAGAAAAGAGCCCGGATCGACAAGAAAAGACAAAGAGGTTTGAGGAGAGAGAGGAGAAAAGGATGTGGGAAAGGCTGATGTGACTTTAGAGGAAGAGATGAAACTTTAAAGGGATCAAACTTTAAAGGAGTCGAGGAAAGCGAGCATGAATATTATAAATAGCAAGGAGTAGGGAGAAGGAGCTGGGTGGCTTTGAAGGGCACAGTTTTTTTATGGATTTTATTGCACTCGAGGTTGTCCCATGGATAAGGCTGAGGAAAGGCAAGGAAAATGTATCCAATATTTTCTATTGGGATCGTCTGGCTCAAGCAAGTTTGCAATTTTTTCCCATACAGAGTCCCAGCACAAACCCATCCCAAAGACTTGGGATGTCCCACCAACGGCTCTGTGTTATTGGAAATGCGAAAAAGGGAGAAATGTAGGGAAAACAGTCCTGGCAGCAAAGGAAAGGCCGGGAATTGTGCTGGGAGGCAAAAATTGGGACACGAACCTGTGGATCCATCAGTGCAAGGTCAGCGAGGGGCACAGGGGATGCTGAACGCTCCTCAGGATGCTCAGAACTCAAAAACTGGGCAGAAAGGGGTGAATTGCTCCCCTTTTTGTGCAACCCAGAGTGACTTTCCCCTGGCCAACAGCTCAGGGGGTGCAAAGCAGCTGCTCTTTATCCCCACAAACACTCCTGGGATGATCAGCGGGGTGAGAAGCCGAGGGACCTCTCCTTGGGCAGAGAACGACGAGCAAATCTCCAGCTCACAGCTCGGGGTGACTCCACATCCCCCTGCACAGGCAGATTTTGGGGGGGCAGAGACATCCCAGCTGCTCCTCAGGCGAGCTCCTGGCATTTCTGGAGAAGGACAGAGATGCCAGCTTGGATTTGTGACACGGGACCTTGTCGCACTGCTGGCAACAGAAGAAACACTCGGGTCTCAGAGCAGCAGTTGAATCTCCAGGCAGCCCCGACCAAAAGGGCCCTGCCCTTCTTTATTTTCCTATTTTTATATGTTACCAAAGACAATCAAGGATTGGTGAGAGGGGTCCACACATCTGTAAGTTTACAGGACAAAGACATGGTCAATCATCTTTCTTCACCCCAGGGGAAAGGAATGAAAAACAATTCCACAAGTGCAAAACAATCCCGGCCGGTTAAGAAAAACACGGACCGTGTTTACAGAAAAAGCACGGGAAACTACAGTTACAATGGTACAAATCATGGAACCCTGCAAGAACCAGGGCGACAGGACCTAAAGCACCTGCAGGAGATAAGTGGCTACATCTGGCACAGCACTCATCGCTCGGAGGAGGTGAGAGGACACACCTTTTTATTCTCCAAAACGCCGAGTGCTTTCCATCTGTTCTCCCTGCTCTTTTCGCTCGCTGCTGTTTTCTCCCTGCTTGGCTGTGGCTCTAAATAAACAAGGATATTGCAGCCTCTTTAGAGGAGGCTCCTTCCCTGCACAAGCCTTTTGAAAAGAAGGATCCTGTCCATAATGACCCGCTAAACACCAAACAAATGGGAGCTGAGCTTTAAAATTCGCTGGTAGGAAGATAAAAATCAAACCGCGAGTCTGCCTCGCTCTGCGGGCTCTGGAAATGCCACGTCTGGATCAATTCCTGGCCGCTCTGGCTGCTTGTAAAGGTCCTCGAGCAGGAGAGAGGGAATGTGGCTGTCAAAGAATTCGGTGCCTTTTGTCTGAACACGATCCTGATTTCCCCTTGTGTTCTCTCCCTCTTACAAATCCAAAAATATCCCGCACCAAAAGGCAGGAGAAGTTTCTGTTTCCTCACTGGAAGCCTCTTGCAGCTGCCTGGGCTTTTCTTGCTCTGTGCAAAAGGATTTCTTCGTGGCCAATTATGTTTTAATGCTTGATGTGACTCCTCCAAAAGCTAGAGCTGCAAAGGGACTTTTAATGAGGTCAGGGAGTGACAGGAAAAGGGGGGAAATAAGTTGAGGTTGGAAATTGGGAAGAAACTGTTCCCTGTGAGGGTGGTGAGGTGCTGGCACAGGGTGCCCAGAGAAGCTGTGGCTGCTCCATCCCTGGATGTGCCCAAGGCTGGGTTGGACAAGATTTGGAGCACCTTGGAAATGTTTGAGGTCCCTTCCAACCCAAACCATCCCATGATTCGATAATTTTATGATTCTGGCTCCCTCATTCTTCTGTTATTTACATCAATACCTGATTTGCAAACCTCCTCTCTCCCCTCTGCACCCTCTGAGCTCCCCTTTCAGCATCAGGGTCCTTCAGGGTCCTTACCCCTCCCCACAGCTGCCACATTTGGAGGCAATCAACTGCTACCTCTTAATCAAGAGCACAGATTAATCTGAACAAACACAAAATCCAACATCAGAGGAGCTCACACAGCCCTGCTCCCTGGGGAACAGCACAGGCCAGAGGTGCTGAGGGCCGGGACTGTTCCCGTGGCTCGACAGGGGATTTGTGTGGATTTTCCCTGCTCCAGACCCTCCGGAGAAGCACTGAGGGCACAGGACATGAAAAGGAGCAGCTCTCGAGCACTTGGCTCTGCTCTGAGTGCCAGGAGCAAACGTGCAGTGCTCAAAAAACCCGGTGACTCTTTGTGCCTTGCACATCCCTGCCTGCTGCCAGCCTGGAGCAGGGAATTCAGCCTGGAAAGCCAACTCCCAGCTCGGGAGAGCACCGGGAAAATGGCAGGGAATGTCAAAATAGCAGGGGATGTTGCACTGGGAAAATGGCAGGGAATGTCAAAATAGCAGGGGATGTTGCACTGGGAAAATGACAGGGAATGTTGCACCGGGAAAAGGACAGGGAATGTTGCACTGGGAACATGACAGGGAATGTTGCACTGGGAAAATGACAGGGAATGTTGCACTGGGAAAATGACAGGGAATGTTGCACTGGGAACATGACAGGGAATGTTGCACTGGGAAAATGACAGGGAATGGTGCACTGGGAAAAGGACAGGGAATGTTGCACTGGGAAAATGGCAGGGAATGTTGCACTGGGAAGAGGACAGGGAATATTGCACTGGGAAAAGGACAGGGAATGTTGCACTGGGAAAAGGACAGGGAATGTTGCACTGGGAAAAAGGACAGGGAATATTGCACTGGGAAAAGGACAGGGAATGTTGCACTGGGAAAAGGACAGGGAATGTTGCACTGGGAACATGACAGGGAATGTTGCACTCCTCACTAAAGGCTGAGCTGGGAGGGCTGAGGACAGACAGGGCAGTGCCTTCAAAGGGGTTGAAGGCTCGTTTGGAAAGTGGGAAGCACTTTGTTCCCACTCACCTGAATGATTTGGGGCATCCAGGCTCTCCCTGGGTTTGTTTCCAGGGATGTTTCCACCCGCAGGGATGAGGGGATGCTCCTCCTGCTGCTCCATGAGCATCCTGCGGGCTCAGGGATCCCTGACAGGGCTCCTGCCCTCGGGCATCGCCTCAGGAGCTGGGACAAGCTCCAAGTAGCACCACAAATGATGAATGAGCAGCTGAGGAGGCTCAGCTCCCGCAGCTCCGAGGCTCTCCAGTGTTTATCTGTACAAGAGATCCCTTGGAACTCCAGTAACCCCCCAGCTCCCTGCCCTGCCAAGCCCCATCACCATCAGCAGGGCCTGAGCCAGCGGGACAGCAGCTAAAAATACTCTGCTCCAGCTCATCCCAGGCTGCTGATGCTGAGAGCATTGGGTCAAGCTGTTTTTAAAATCACAGTAACATAGTAGGCCTGAGCAGCATGTTCTAGATGTAAAATATAATTATTTGGGAGGGGGTGGCAGAAATGGGAGCTGAAACTTATGCTTGAGTAGAAACAAAGGAACTGAAACTTGTGGTTGAATGGAAACAAAGGGGGACTGAAACTTGTGCTTGGATAGAAACAATAATACAATAGAATAATATCAAGTTAGTGATTAACAAATGATCATATGAAAGTTATGTATAAAAATGTTTCGATTTTGGAATTATGTTGAACTCCTGATTTGGGTGTCCTCCCCTGGGGTTCCAGCGCTTCAATAAAGCACCTTCATACAATCATTCTGTGATTCTGTGTATCCACGCTCACAATGCCAGGGCAGAGTCCCCAAACTGTGCTCCCTGTGAGTGGCACAGTGTGACACAGCTCTGTCACAGCCCCACAGCTGCACATCCACGGCAGGGCCTCGGCACAAAGCTCTCCCTGCCCCTGGGACAGCTCACAGCTCAGCCCTGAGTGCTTTCCTGGGCAGTCTCAGGGTCTGTGCTTTCAGTGCCCAACTGTTCTTCAGCCACACCAAGTTCCTCTGTGTCACTTTGGTTTTTGCAGTGTTCTGTGTTTTTACTCCTGTAGTAGAATTTCTCATGCATTTTCTATAAACACAGTCCTTGTTTTCCTAACCGGCCAAGATTGTTTTGAACTTTTAAATTGTTTTTCATTCCTTTCCCCTGGGGTGGAGAAAGATGATTGACCATGTCTTTATCCTGTGAACTTATAGAGGTGGTAACCCCTTTGACCAATCCACAGTTGTCTTAAAAAATACATAAATATGAGAAAAATAAAGAAAGGCAGGCCCTTTTTGTGGTCCTGCCTGGAGATCCTAACTGCTGCTCTAAAATCTACGTTTTTCTTTCGTGTCCAGCAGGGCGACACCTCTGCAGTCCCAGGCTGTAAATTGGGGATTTCTGATCCAAATGTCAGTGATGGGAAACACACACCTGGATAACTTTGCATTTTCCAGGGTGATTTCCCAACCTAGAGCCTCTCCCCAAACCTCACTGGCACATTTGGGGTGGTGTAACACAAAGAGGGGCTGGGGAGGGACTTGGAAGAAGAGCAGCTGTGTTCCTGCAGAGTTCATGTTCCTGCTGTCCTCCTGTGCTCAGTCCCACTTTCTGCAAGAATGAGCAGAGAACCAAAACAAAATGTACTCACTGTGCTTTCTTTTCTGCTGCATGAAGTGATGTTTTCATACAATCCCAGAAAGGTTTGGGTTGGAACAGAACCTTAAACCTCATCCACTCCCACCCCCTGCCATGGGCAGGGACACCTCCCACCATCCCAGGCTGCTCCAACCTGGCCTTGGACACTTCCAGGGCTGGGGCAGCCACAGCTTCTCTCTGCCAGGACCTCCCCACCCTCCCAGGGAAGAATTTCCTCCAATATCAAACCCAAATTACTCTTTTTTCAGTTCAAAGTTATTCCTCATTTTCCCATCACTACCTGCCCTAATAAAAAATCCCTCTCCAGCTCTCTTGTAGCCCTTTTAGGCATTGAAAGGCCACAAGATCATCCCAGAGACTTCTCCTCTTCCCTGATTTCCAGCCATGTGGGGTTTTCTCTCTTCTCTCACTGCTGTTTCTCTGTAGGGAGGGGCAGCCCTGGCCCAGCTGCCTGGGCTGGGGTTCCCTGCAGTCCCAGCACCCACTCAGTCCTTGCCAGCAGGTCCTGAGCACTCAAATCCTGTTTATTCAGGACAATCTCAGCCCCAGGAATGACCTTAACTCGGCAAGGAAACATCCCAAACCCATCCCAAACCCATCCTGAACTCATCCCAAACTTATCCCGAACTCATCCCAAACTCATCCCAAACCCATCCCAAACTCATCCCAAACTAAACCTAAACTCATCCCAAACTCCTCATCTGAAACCCATCCCAAACCCATCCCAAACTCATCCCAAACCCATCCCAAACCCATCCCAAACCCATCCCAAACCCATCCCAAACTCATCCCAAACCCATCCCAAACCCATCCCAAACTCATCCCAAACCCACCCCAAACTCATCCCAAACTCCTCATCCTAAACCCCTCCCGAACTCATTCCAAACTTCTCATCCCAAACCCATCCCAAACCCATTCCAAACTCATCCCAAACCCATCCCAAACTCACTCAGGGTGTATCTGCTGCCATAACCTCAGCTGGCCAGGCAAGCCCCGCTCCCTGCTGTGGATGAAGATGTTCCAGTTGCCTGGGAAGCCATTCCTTGGGATCCCTGGAATTCATTCCACTCCTTGGGATCACTGGAATGTATTCCACTCCTTGGAATCCCTGAAAAGCAATTTCACTCCATGGGATCCCTGGAATGAAATGTATTCCACTTCTTGGGATCCCTGGAATGTATTCCATTCTTTGGGATCCCTGGAATGCAATTGCACTCCGTGGGATCCCTGAAAAGTAATTCCACTCCTTGGGATCCCTGGAATGCAGTTCCACTCCTTGGGATCCCTGGAATGAAATGTATTCCACTCCTTGGGATCACTGGAATGCAATCCCACACCTCTGCCCTTGCACACACCATTAGCACCTTGTCTGGGAGAGGATCCTGACACGGGAGGAACCTGCAGGGATCAAATCCTGCTCCTTGCACAGAGATAAATCCAATTTAAAGTCACCAACAACCAGCTCTGCCCCAAAAGAGTAAAGCTGGGTCACAGCCAGAGCACTGGAGCATCTCATTCCTCAGCTGAGGACACCAGGCTCAAATCCATTAGGAAATTACCAGCAGGTGGAAGAATTGGCTGAGTCGAGATGAAGGAGCTGCAATCAAAGGAGATGGGGTTATTCAAGGACTCCGAGCATTTATTTAGATTAAATATTTCCAAACTGGGATTTTTTTGGGGGGGGCCTATTTTAAGAAAAAGTGCATTCAGTACTTACAGGTAGGACCTTAAAAACCATCTCATTCCAAGCCCCTGCCATGGAAACGTGGTTGGGGTATCAGCCTGATTTTAGAGGACAAAAAGCCATGAAGAAAAGCAGGATATTTCTCCAAATGTCCTATTGCTGGCAGCATTCAGACGAGGAGAGCAGCAGCATTTCACTGCTTGCTTACCTTCAATCAAAAACCAACACTGGGCTTGAATTCCTCCTGTGGGTGTAGTCAGCTCTCAAGTCAAAATTCAGGCTTTAATATCTTCCCCTCATAATTTAGGTCATGGGCAGGGAAGCAGCACAGGGAAACTGAGAGGAAATTCAGGCTTTGCAAGAGATGCTAAAAAACTTCAGCTTGTGCTGGAGGCTCCCAGGGCACCGACTGCAGCCTCTCCTCTGCCCAGAAAGCCAAAAAAGAGAGGCTGAAATCCCTGCAGGATTAAAACCCCGAGTTCAAGGCCTTTGTAGGATCTGTCTGCAATCCCTGGGGTCAGCCAGGGATGTTCTGCTCTTCCCTGTGAGTGCCCATCCCTCAGGGAGAGCTGGAAAAGCCTCAGGAGGAGCTCCAGTCCCTGCTCCCCTCCCCTGGAAGGGTCAAAAAGGGACAAACAGGGATGGCAAAGGAACCTTGGGATCATCCAGCTCCCCTGCATGGGAGAGTGGAAGAAAAAAAGGGGTTTAATGGAAAAGTGTCTCAAAAAAGTCTGGGAGAGCTGGGAGTGCTCACCTGGAGAAAGTTCCAGAGTTCTCAGAGCTCCTTCCAGAGCCTAAAGGGGCTCCAGGAGAGCTGGAGAGGGACTGGGGACAAGGGATGGAGGGACAGGATACAGGGAATGGCTTTAAGCTGAAAGTGGGGAGGTTTGGATGGGATTCTGGGCAGGAATTGTTCCCTGGGAGGGTGGGGAGGAGCTGGGCTGGAATTCCCAGATTTGCTGTGGCTGCCCCTGGATCCCTGGAAGTTTCAAGCCAGGTTGGAGCAGCCTGGGACAGTGGGAGGTGGATCTGGATGAGCTTTAAGGTCCCAACAACCCAAACCAGTCTGGGATTCTGGGATTAAACAGCAAATTGCAGCTGGACCCATCCAGGATAAGCTTTATTTTTTTTTATTATTTTTTCAATAATCCAAACAACCCCAACCCCTTCCCTGTGTTCTCTGACACAAATTCTGCAGTTCAGGGTCTCAGTGTGGCCCCGTTCACCCCCAGAATTCAGAAGGAGAAGGAGAAGGAAGGGGAAGGGGAAAGGAGAGGAAAGGAGAGGAAAGGAGAGGAAAGGAGAGGAGAGGAAAGGAAAGGAAAGGAAAGGAAAGGAAAGGAAGGGAAAGGAAGGGAAAGGAAAGGAAAGGAAGGGAAAGNGAAAGGAAAGGAAAGGAAAGGAAAGGAATTATCACAGTGCAGCAATGCCAGGGATGCCACCAAACCAAATTCAATGCATTTTTCCACCTGTTCAGGCACTCCAAGCAAACTATCCAGCACTGCCAAAGCAACTGCACTGAATCTGCAAAAATCACTGCACCTGAACTGTCACAGCTGAGCCCCAAATTCACATTTCCCTTCTTGTTTCCCCCACTGAAAGCAAAAGCTGAACCCCCCTGCGAGAGCTCCACGCCACCAGCAGAGAGGATCTCACCAGAAAGCTCCAGGAGAGGAGCTTTCCAATGCACAGGAGAAAATTACTGTTTCCCCAGGAGTGCAAAATCCCACGTCAAGGAGAAAAAAAATAAAAACAAAACAAAATAGAACTGGACAGCAATTCTGTGCTTTCACCAGGAAATGTTTTGTGATGAAGCTGAGCAAGTAAACAAAATGTCAGGTACCCAGGTAAAAGACTTTCACATTTTGGTGGGCAAGCCAAAGGTGGTTTTTTGTTGGGGTTTTTTTTTGGTTTGTTTTTTTTTTTTTATTGGGGGGGAGGGGGAAGTTGGGTTTTTTTGTGAGGTTTTTTGGGTATTTTGTGGGTTTGGTTTTTTTTTTCTTTTTGTTTTTTTGTGTTTTTTTTATAACTACATTTTTTTTTCTGCAAATAAATGTCCCTACACATTTTTTAAGGAGAGCAATGCACTGGAACATCATGAAACAGTGGAGAAGCAGCCTGTGCCCATCTCCAGGCAGCCAGGGTGAGCAGGACAAAGCCACCAGGACTTGCCAGGAAGAATTCTGGATAAAAACCCTAAAAAAACCCCCACAGGTTTCCTTTCCATCCCATCAACTGCACAGAAAGCAGAAAAAGGCCTGGACTGAAACATCCCTGGAAATAAAAGGGTGATTCTGCCGCCTTGGAGGATGCTGCTGGAAAACTCTGCCTGTTCTTTTGTCTGCCTTTGCCCCTGGAAAAAAACCCATCAGCACTCCAGGCTTTAGGGATTTCTGGAATTATTTTATTCTGTGTTAAGTGGAAAACATGAATTGATATTTATTCTGCACATCCCACTCCTGTTTCTGATATTTTTTGTGCAAATCCCACTCCTGTTTCTGGTATTTTTGTGCCCCTCCCACTCCTGTTTCTGATATTTTTTNCTGATATTTTTTTCTACACATCCCACTCCTGTTTCTGATATTTTTTGTGCCCCTCCCACTCCCATTTCTGATATTTTTTCTGCACATCCCACTCCTGTTTCTGATGGTTTTTTGTGCCCCTCCCATTCCTGTTTCTGATATTTTTTGTGCACATCCCACTGCTGTTTCTGATATTTTTTCTGCTCATCCTAGTCCTGTTTCTGATATTTTTGTGCTCCTCCCACTCCTGTTTCTGATACTTTTTGTGCAAATCCCACTCTCATTTCTGATATTTTTTCTGCTTATCCCACTCCTGTTTCTGGTATTTTTTGTGCCCCTCCCACTCCTGTGTTTGATATTTTTGTGCCCTTCCACTCCTGTTTCTGATATTTTTTTCTACACATCCCACTCCTGTTTCTGATATTTTTTGTGCCCCTCCCACTCCCATTTCTGAAATTTTTTTCTACACATCCCTCTCCTGTTTCTGACATTTTTGTGCACATCCCACTCCCATTTCTGATATTTTTTCTGCTTATCCCACTCCTGTTTCTGATACTTTTTCTGCTCATCCCAGTCCTGTGTCCTGCCCCAAAAAAGGATTTAAATTTGATATTCAGAGAGACCAAATGTGTCCAAACATGTGGGCTCTGCATGTTACAGACTGTGGAATCACTGAGAGCTTCGGGGATCTCTGGGAAAGCCTGGCACAACATCCAGCTGTAAATGAAGTGCCTCAATTATTGGAGATTATCATTTCAAACAGGGTCTCTGTGTTATGGAGCCCTTTGTTATTTGCTTCTGAGCCCGTGTGATTTCTCCTGCACTCCAGGATTTATTTTCCAGTGGTTCACATCTCTTAGCAGGGCCCACGTTTATTCTCATAATTGGGATCATTGCAGTGTTTTGATTTGCCTGGTGACATTTGCATCTCATTACGGGGAACTCCTGTGAGCCAGCACAACTGGGCTTTATCCAGCCCTGTCCTGGAGGAGCAGACAGCTGGAAAAAACACTCCCACGGAGGTTTCAGCTCCTCAATTTTAATAATTCTCTCCTCAGACAAGCAATTCTGACTCATTCCTACAGCAGGCTCCACGAAAGGCTCCATTTGTCTGTCCTGGCCGTTCCCATCCATCCCTAACACCCACAGAAATCACCCACAGAAATTTTTCAAACTAAGGTTTTGGGGCTGAGCTGGCAGCTGGAAAAGGGTGAATGAAAGGAATTACCTGGGAAAGAAGAGGTTTTCAGCCTCCTTTTGTCGTGGAGCAGAGGGCAGGAGGCTGCTGTGACAGGAGCTGTGCCAGCCCAGGAGCTCAGGGCTCTCCAGGTGATGTTTGGTTGGATGCAGGCTCAATTATCATGGAAAAATCCCAGGATTTCAGTCACTGGGCTCTCTCTGCCTGTCAAATAATTGGAGAGAGATCATTACGAGGAGGAAGTCAGGTAGGAAAAGCACTGACACAGAAAAATGTCCCCAGGTGAGACCTTTGCCCTCAGCTCGGGTGGAGCACGTGGCAGTGACATCCTTTAAAATCTGGCTCTGGGATTTTCAGGAGCTCAATTCCCATTTTTGCAGGGAGTTTGTCACCACCAACGCCCCAGCACAGGACTAAGGGCAAAGCCAGGCAGAAATAAAGAAATGAAATGGGGGAAAATGAGAATCTGAGGCTTTTGCTGCACCCCGGAGCTCAGCCAATTCCTTGTTCTAAACTACCTGCAGTCATTAATTGCTATAAAACAGCTGAATTGATTATTTGCTATCCAACACCTGAAGTTTTGGCTCTGTTGCCCACCCAGACCCCACAGAAGCATCCAGGGGCTGATCCACAAACTCATTTTGGATGCACAGGGAGCTTCCTCCAGAAGGGAATTTTAAGCAACTGTTGCTGAACCATCCCCTGGAGAAGCCCATCCTGCCCTTCCCTATTTTTAATTAATCTTTTTTTTTTTTTTTTTTCAAACTAACTAACTAAATAAACGTTTAAAAAAGCCAAACAACAAAGGAACCCAAGAAAATAAAAATCCCTGCAAAGGTTTTGATCACATTTTAGTGGCCAAGATGAAATCCTGAGGTCATCTCTGCAATTGGGACTTATTTTTCTGCCCAGCCCAGAGCAGAGCTGCCTGCAGTTCTCCAGCAGGGACAGAATTCCATATTCCCAGGCTTTACAGATTCCAAGAGGAGTGGAATGGCCCCAGCAAAGCCACACAAACCAGCTCTGTGAATAATTAAATTCTCCCTGATGGTCCCAAAAAGTGCAGTAAAATGGGTTTATGCAACATTTTGAGGCAAAACCCGTCCTGGGCATGAAAAACTTCCAAAGTCAGCAGGAATGGAGCTGATCCTACAGGAGAGGGTCATTTCCAAAGGTTATTGATGCCTTTTTAACCCAAAACTGTCAAAATGTGTTGGGAATAATGGAGCCTGACAAGGCTGAGGCTGAGAGGGAAGAGGGAAGATTGATCTGCTCAGTCCCAGCACTGTGTGGGAGTTGCACTTTAGGCAGGGTTTTATCAAGCAAATATTTCCCCTGAATAAAGGAAAATGGTCAAAAGCTTTGAACAAACCCCAAACTATTCACAGCCTGGATTTTCCCCTGAATGGTTGAAGCCCATTTCTCTCAGCAGCACCTGGGGACACCTGGGATGTGCTGGGAAGTCTCAGAGGATAAAATCAAACCCATTTAGGTGAAAAAATATCTGAATTTTTCCAGTGATTCCAGGGCTGAGGGGGCTCCCAAGCCTTGATCCAGTTGGGAAGAGAAAAGGAAAAGTCCTGGGAACCAAAGATCCTCCAGAGAGCAAGGGGCAGGATGTGAAGCTGCAGAGAATGGAGGTGACACCTTTAATTATCCACTCATTAATTAATTCAGTCCTCAGCTCGGGGGTGGGGTGTTCTCCTTCCCTGGGATCCCAAATCCAGGGATTTTGGGGGACCATGGGATGAATTAGGGAAGAACCTGCTTTTTTTTCCAAGGGCTGAATATCCCACAGCTTCACCTGTGGCCCTTCCTCTAAACCCTTCCCATTTGGGAACGAGACAACAAAGGTTTAAAACCCCTTTAGAGGGTTTGAAACAACCCCCTTAGAGAGTTTTAAAAAAACCCCTTAGAGGGTTTTAAACAAT
>VZTZ01042186.1:0-121932 GCA_013400955.1 Drymodes brunneopygia
GAAGGCACGGAAGGAAGGAATTTGAAAATATGACTGCATGTCCCCAAAGGGTTTAAATTTGGCTTATTCTTCCCATGCAAATAGGTTATAACTCTGAAGAACCAGACAGCATTAGCTTCACATCTTTATAAGCAAAACCATTCATTGGATGCAGCAAGCGTGAGTACATTTAGGCGATGTATACTCCAATTTCAGCTTGGCATACCCTGACCCTTTCTTCTTCCTGCCAGCTCTTCTGTGACCTTTTAGAGCTGGTCAAAACATACAAATTTTTATAGCACCTAAGTTCAAAAAACAGCATGAAAATTTCTTAAAAGTATTTTGTTTGCTTGCTTTACTTTTCTTCTTTCCTTCTCCGTTTGACCACATTTTCATTTTCTGTGGAATGCTTTTGCACTTCAAGTTGGTTTTCTTCTTGGTGGACTAAGGTAATCAGGCCTCTTGTCAAAATCTGGATGTATTTCCAGGAAGACACTTTTTCCCCTGGTACACAGGATCCCACAAGACTGGCCTGATAATTTTATGTTCTTATGTTACAGAGCACTTACCACTAAAGTAGAGGGGGAAAGTACAGGGGAAATGTAATTTTACTGTTTCAGTCTTGCAGAAGGGGAATTTAGGCCAATATTAAATATCATCTTAGAATATCATGCTCTGTTGTAATAGCCTGAAGAAATGTGCAGTATTTGGCTTCACAGTTGAGCCTTAAGACAGCAATACTTCTGTTGGTTTCACTGGGACAACAAGCAGTAGATCCAGCTGAAATCAGGAGTTAAAGTCAGGGAAAAGTCAGTCTGGAGATTCAGTGGAGAAATAAATGTGAGCCTGGCTCACTGCAACTTGAAACCTACCTCATGTGATCATTGTCATTTCTACAGGACATTGTGTAAATAGGAATATGTGACAATGGAATGTTCTGACCAAGAAACATTTTGTACCTACATTATGTGAATATCAGACAGAAGAGATCATGGCTCCTGCATGGCTGAAGTTTGTGTTCAGGGCCAGAGGATATCTCTAAGGGCTTTAGCAAGCCTTTTGGACCACTAGAAGTGGATCTACAGGCCTCAGAGGGTTGGTGCAGAGGGGTTCTGGCATCCTAATAAGCATATTTCTCAGTATTTCACTTACACATAGTTCTAGTCTGGTTCTATGGACTAAGTGCCTGGCTGTAGCTCATGCATAATAGGTGATCTCGTCAGTCATCACTTCCAGTTCAGCTCCAACCTAAAAGAATCATGAATTGATCATGAATGCTGAGATCAATACATGATAGAAATCAAAGCGCAGCACATGATGGAGAGTTTGCTTTTAAGGTTATGGAGAACTGTTAGAGGTTCATAAGCAGAAACACATTCGACTTACTAATTCTAGTAATGCATTTACAGTAGGTAATGCCTATCACACCAATGACTCCTTCAATGGTATTAATTGCAATTTGTTATGCATGCATTCATTAGGCCCATTCCTCCAGATCTGGCTGTGCTCTGCTTGATTCAGCACCCGGGTGCAGCATAATTTTCCTTGCACTTTCCGGTGCCTGTACTCATCACTTCAGCCCCTGGTATAATTAGATTCCCTGTTGGGAATTACTGATTCAGTCAGAGATTGCTCAAAGCAACAATGATCCACCAGTGCTCTTTCCTTTAGGAAAATTTATCTTGGGGTAAGCTTGGTTCTGCACCAGGCAGGGATTACTCTCAGCTTGGGTAACCACACAGTAGCATGAGTAGGACAGGACCAGTTTGGTAGCAGATTTCCAGATCATCATACATAATATGTCACTTGCTGTTGTTTTGATTTGTTAATCACTGTATATCAGCAGCAGACATTAGGCTTGTGTTCATCATTCCAGTATAAATCTAGCAACACTCAAAGTTCTAGTTTTCACTTTTTTCCTACAGCTTGATAAATGTCATAACCCCGCATGAAACTCTCCCCTTCTACATTTATTAATTTTTTTAGATATGTTTCTATTCTATGCATAGGATGATTTCTGTAAGAATGTAAAGATGCAGCTCTTACAGAAAAATCGCCTAGGAAGCTCAGAGCATTTGAAATGAGAAGATGAGAAAAGAAACCATTCTGCAGACTTAATTAAGGCTTTTGCTAGCAGCAAAAACTATAATGCAACATGACAGTTATTTGAATGATTTTTCTTAAGATGACTATTGCTTTTCATTATCTAATTTGACATTAAGGTTGGTGCTGTGTGTCTAGCCTGCAAAACAAAAATAAAAGTTAATAAAACACATGCTAGAAATAGAATACAAGTTCAGAGGGAATGCTCTGGGGGTTAGGCCTTTCTTGTGCTTTGGGGAGAAACATACTACCATACCCTTGTCCTAATTTTTTCAGTGTGGTTTAGAAAAGGCCTTATGGCTAATATGTCACATCTAATATAATTTGCTATTTCTGCCTTGCATATTATTGAACCTTACTTTTTCATATTATAACTGCTCTGCTAGAAGGGCTATAGATAAAGTTGTGTCAGCATTTCATTATTAACACTGGCTTTTCAGTGCTTTTCAAGTCAGACATCAACATAATTCTCATCCCTGGCTTTAGACTGGTAGATATTTAAAACTTAGGTGAGAATCATTTGAAATAATTTTTAAAGAAACATTCTGGCCTACTTTTCATCCTAAGATCCACTTTTTCTTCTCAACAGGGAAACAAAGCAGGATTTCTACCGTGTGCTGGAGCTTAAACCACAGCAAAGGCAATTTCTCCTGGTGGTTTAACCTTCCAGGATCTCTTCCTCCCAGTTCTCCTCCAAAGTATGCCAAAAGTCTAGTGAATGATAAAATCTGACATTTGCAGGTGCTGAGTGCACCTTACACAAACTGAGGATCTAGTGGATCACTCAGACTCAGGAGTGTGCTTTCACAGGACAGAGAGCTGTCTCTGAAGAATCAGTACATCCAACTGATTGCCACACAGTTCAGTTTCAGGCTTGAAATCAAACATTAAAAGCAATGTTGTCTTAATGATAATATTTTTAAATAAAATTGCATTGCTTGTGAAGGTTTCACTGCATAGGAATAAATGACCAAATCTTCTGTGACTGTTACTTAAAACACAGCAAGAAATAAATAAATAAACACAGTAATTCTCCCTTGAATTATTGAACAATTGAATTGGTTAATACCCTCAATGCCAGCTGCACGAAGAAAATAAATAAAGAAGTAGTTTTAATGAAGAAAAAAGGCTCTTGTCTCAACTATGTGCCCTTCTCTTGTGCAACGTAGATGCTGAACTGGAATATTGATTGATAGGTAATTAACAAAACATATCTAATTTAGCTGATGATTAAAGATCTAAGTATCTCTTTCAAGTGGATTAAAAGAAATTCAAATATAAGTATTTCATTTGTGAAACTGTATTGCTTAAGTAATTCTGTATTAATTACTTGCAAATGAGGTATTTTTGTTTCATATGCTTTAAACCTCAACAAATACCCTTAATGAATTAACTGATAATGAGTGTCTTTTTAAAGCAGATCAGATACTAATTTGAAGTAGCTTAATAGGTTCTTACTGCTGATATTGTCATTACCTATTGCAAACATCAGCAAAATAAAATGTTTTCCTTTTTTTTACTGTCTCCTTCTGCTATTTTCTACTAATGCATTAATGTTAAACTTACAGTAAAGAAGATTTCATTAGTTTGTCTTCAGTATGATATTTGACAGGATAACAGCAGGAGGCCTTTGTGCACATAATGCCAATGAAAAACCTTGTGCCCCTTACTGGTGGACAAATTAAAGAAAAAAATACCATGTTTTTATAATTGAGTTGAGAAAAAAGGTACGAATAATAGAGCAGCTGAAGTCGGAATGTATCTCTGAAATAATCTCATGTGACACCCTTATGAAGCCAGGGTTGACCCAGTGCAGGGCTTGAGAATTTCTCTGGACTTGAGGTCTGAACACCTCTGAAAACAGAGAATCCTCAAGTTCCCATGCAGCATTGCAAGAATTTCATCTTTTCTGCCTTTCTTCATGTATTCTATCAGTCTTCCTTTGATGGCTTTCAGTAGCCATCCTGCACCTTCTGAGGCAGACCCAGAGCATTCAGTGCCCCGACTCTTCAGATGTTCCATTCACCAGTACTTCCACCTCACCTTTCTCTCATCACTATATTCCCCCTCCAAATTTCACTGTTTGTTTCTTGGTTTCTGTATCACTTATGTGTAGGTACTATTGCAATTTCCTTAACTAGAAGTAATGGTTTTCCAACATTTTTCATACCCGTTAGATCAAGGTCAGGATACTTCTAATGCTGTATTTAGATTCTTCATTGGAGTTCTCTTCTGGTGTTAAAATACCATATATTCATATCAGCATTTCTTATGCTCAAAGTTACATTCTAATCTGCAGCTAGATGTTGACTTAAAATGCCTACAATGCTATGAAAAAAATAAATAAATAAAAAGAAAACAAACACAAAAAACCCCGAGCCTTCTGGCAAAAAAAAAGAACTCTGAATACTGTTAACCAAAAAAAGTAAATATTTTGGTGAAACTGAGTGTTGCTGGCACATGGAATTTAAAACCCCAATGTCTCATGCTCCAGTTCATGGCCGTACTCTGCTTCCTGTTACATGGACATCTACTTTGAGACAGCTATTTTGCCAACCCCGATAGATAGTAGAAAGGAATAACTGCTCCAGAGAGAGCTCCAGCCATTTTATCATGATGCCTGTCCCAGGGTACTATTACTGCATATGCTTTTCTCTCCTTATCTCCACCCATGGTCATCTCCATCATTTTTAAGATCCTACTGTCTGTCTCTATATTTTAATAGTCATTGACTTCCAAAGATCTTGAAAGGATATTTCTAACAAGAAATATCCTGTATCAAGTCCCTTGGACCATGCTGTTGGCTATTGTTCCTAGGCACAGCAAATGCAATCTGTGAAACTGGTTTGGCAGAGCAAATATGTGTGAATGTCAACTGAAAATTCATAATGCCCAGTCACTGAAACATAGAGAAGGCAGAATCAAGGCCAAGACAGGACAGAAAGGAAAGGTGAAAATGCTGAAGGCAAAACAGAAGTATGGTTGATGCAGAGAAGCAGAATGGTCTGAGCAAAGAAAGACATGACAGCAAACAAGTCTGAAGTGTGCAGCCTGGCTTTAGATAGAAAGAATGAAACAAAACTCATCCATCAACAGATGACATGACAACTACACATGGAGGGAAAGATGCACAGCCAGAACAATGAAAAAATTAGGCTGAATATGTCTAGCAATTATTGCTAATTATCCATATATCACTCCTAAGAGCACCGCAGTGATTGCACACAAAGATGTGATAAATTGTTTAGCACAAAAGGAAAGAGATGAAGCAAAACTATTCATATAAATTCAGCATATCTCAGTCTGTGTCCACCAACAGACTCAGCCAGAAGGTGCATTCAGAGCAGGCAATCTCTAAGTACCATCAGACAGGCAAGATACACTGATTGGAGGTAAAATGGGACCACTTTCCCAAGACCACTGCCTGGTACAATGTGCATCCACCCACTCTCCAAAGAAAGTGAATATAAATCTGCTGCCAATAGACTGCTTCTCATCTTTCATGTATTTCTTCACAGGCAGGATACAAACCTCTGGGATTCTGTGACAGAAAGCTACTGATTAAACACCTTTATTATGTAGCTCACAGACACCCCTTGGAGAGCAGCACTTAATTGCATGGTGCAAGAGAAAGAGGACAGAACCAGATAATTTGGGAGAGTTTGTCTCTACTCCCCCGTTCACTCCAGTGTGATTGACAAAGGCACCTCCCCACTGCCATGGGGTTCTCACTCTGAAGGACAGGACTGTACACTGCATCCTTTTATAAGGAAAGCTGGACTGCACTGAAAGAACAGAGTAGAAGGAAAAGCAAGTATTCAGTTCACCCCTCATTTAATATAGTTTAACACACATGTTGTCTCTGTCTCTTGTTTACTATCTCTATCTTCTCCTGGAGAAGAAGCTTCATTTCTGGAAAACTACCTAGCTAAAAATACAGTACTTTTGAAGGGGAGACAACTGCATTTCTGATAAGAATATATATAAAAACCCCTTTTAGACTGATCTTCCTATGATTTCATTGATGCCTTGAGTGTTTCATTTGAAATGTTAGACATTCCTTAGACAGAACTATGAGGTTTGGCTTTTAGCAAGACAATCAAGGTTTTATTCTTTTAATCACCATCTGTTGTTCAATAAATGTCAAATTGTTCCTAATGCTATCTTCTAGCATACGGGGTTTTAATTTGATTTTGTATTCTGTGTTCATTACTGGCAACTGTGAGCTTGTCATGTAAGATTTTCATTCCTTTTACTGTCTTGATTCCAGTAGGAAATAAAGACACACATGCATTCATACACATACAGACAGGCAGGCAAAAGATGGGCATGCTTTTCAAAGCAGAAGGCATACAAAATTGCTCTTGCAGTGGTCACCGTGACTGAGGACCCCACCAAGAATATAAAAAGAACAAGATAACAACAAATTCCTGCAACATTTTTGAGAAACAGAATTGTTGGGCTGCAAGTTTCAATCAGAAAGATAAAAAAGACATTTTAAATGAATATACTCTGTATATTACAGTGAGGTTCAGGGTGCAACCAGAGGACTGTGTCCCAGCCACTTAGAGAAAATAAATCAGACATTGACTCAGAAGGTGGTTTGGAAGTCACAGAGAAAAGTCAGTACACCCTGAAACACCACGTAAATCCAGACTGGCTGGACTGTGATATTCAATATGAGAAGGTTTTCTTCTGATCACAGCAGAGAAAGCAGAAATGAACTGCCCTTGATGAGCTTCTGCAAATGTCAACAGAGAAAGCAGAAATTCTATGCTGCTCCCTGATGTGGAATACCAATTCATCGGACAGTGACTGGTTAAATAATAGGAACACACTGTTTTCCTAAAGAGCTTTACAAATATTTCATGACTCCCTTTATGAAGAATTTTCTTTGCAGTCATCAAGGAGAGGTGAAGTACCTTTCAACTGTCAATGTGCTGTTAAAAATTGAGCTCTACATGACACATCTGATTGCTTAGGTCAGTTCTGAAATACCCTAAAAAGCCTTGGGAAACTGCATGTAAAGCTATTTGGGACAGATTCGAGGTTAGAAATACAGAACACCAAGGTAGGTCACTGCAAAAAGCATCATAACTAGTCAGGCTGCCACTGTTTAGATCCTTGAGAGGTATAAACGGGTGAAAAAAGCAAACCAAGATGTCTTGTGAAGGTATATGAAACAGTATGTGGCAATTAGCAAAATTCAGGAATGAAGTTGGAGCTCAGTATTAAAATCTAATTCTGGAACTGATGTAAGTCAGAAAAAGGAAAAACTTACTGCTGACAGGAGATGGACACACAAACAGGATGAGAAAAGGACCTCTGGCATGAAAAGAGGCTGTTCAGACTAGAACTGGCAGCACAGCACAAACAACCAAGTTTGTGTTATTCTTCACAGATATCCAGCCTTAAAGATGCTTTTATCCCCAGCCATTCTCTTAGGTGTTTGACTGTCCTTTCAGTTAGAAAATCTTCTTAAATCTTGATCATACTGTTCACTTGCTGTAACTGAAGGCTGTGGTGCCTTGTTCTCTGTCCTGCTGATATGTAAAACAGTTCATTCCTTTCCCAGTTGGCACAGCCCTTTGCCTATTTATTTCTTCTCTCAGCACCATCTATCACCAGAAAGAAAAGCACTGATAGAACAGGGGGCTTTTTCACACATTTTCACAGTTAAGTCATTCTGCAGTTGGCCAGGTGGGCTGCGATAAGCAACACCTTTGCATGGTGAAGTGGAAAGAAGCACCAAACACAGAGCTAAGAAAATAATAGCAAAGCACTATCTCAAAGATAGCTGGACACCTCAGCTATTTTTTCCTTTCCAAACATACAACTGATCGTCAGATCTAACCAAAAGGGATTTGATATGCCACAAACCACAGCCAGGTGACAATAGCCTTTGCACATGGCAAGCAGCAATAAGGTGACAAGTATATTGTACACACAATAAAAAGCACTGTAGAAACAGCTAGCACCACCAGATAAGACTTCATTCTTTTCCCTGCCTTTGTAGCTGAAGTGCAGCCACAAACTCGACCAGATTCCTTTTGCACTGCTGCAGGAGTCTGCTCCAAGGACCTGGCTGGTGTATTCAGGATGTAGCAAAATCCATGTTGCCTCATCTCTCTGCAGCCACAAATTGTTGGTGATTCCAGTCCAGGTCAGTTGGTTGGCAAAAGCCAAGTCCTACAACATTCCAAAAATGCTGCTATTCAATGTGTACAGCTGCTGACCAGAACCATGGCTAAGGTTTTGCTGAAAATGTGACCCAAAATTCCAACCCAGAACCTATTTTACACTAAATTTTCAGAAATCTTCCTGAGGTATCTAAACACAATGATGGTTTGTGAAATGAGAGGTAATTAGGGCATGGGCAGGAAATAACTAGTGTCAGGGAGGAGAGGAAAGGACCACTACCATTTTACAGATGAAGAAAGAAGCAGAAAGATTTTAACATGACCATATTGGAACTTGGAGAAAGGATCCAGGTGAGAAAAGTATGATGCCCAGTGGCAGAGAAAAGGAAGAAGGCTTTAGGGGTGGCACTAAGAGCTCCATTTTGTCTGCATTAAGCTTACACTGATGGCTTCAAAAGCATAATTGCTTCTAAAATAGCCAAATTATGCATTATGAATACATTATCTCATGCATTTTGATCGCTTTTTCTGCTGACAAATAATTCACAAAACAATCCAAATTTCTGCAAATGTACCCACTCGAAGCTTAGCAAATGGTCTAAAAACAGATCTTTACAGCACAGAGAGAAACCCCTCAGCCAGCCCAGCTATGCTGGTAGGTCAGACAGACAGACTTTCCACTAGGCAGTCATTCTCTCTCACACACATACATGCACACGAGTCAGGACATACTATCCAGCCTCTATATTATGGCAGCCTCCTAAACGTTTCTCAGCTAACAAGAGCAATTGCCATGGAAATGTTGTGACAATCCCCTCAAGGCAAATGAGTGGTCTACACAACAGCATTTCTGAGCTCAAGAGGTCCCTTTTCAAGGCTATATTGAATTGAGCAAGTCACACCATTACTGAGGCAGTCTCAAGACTGGCAGTACAAAACTATACAGTGATTTGCCAGCCTTAATCGCTTTTCAGCTCTATGCAGCAGCTCTCTGGAAGTCCTGAGACATGCTTTTCCAACACTTCCACACTATAACTGAAGCATCCATTGTTAAGGAGCTGTTTTCAATTTTTCTTAGCAGTCCCTTTTGTGGCAGGGTCAGCTTTTTAAGGACAGCTAGCACTCCTTTAGTGTCAAAAGGACCCCAGTTTCCAAAAAAAAGATCCCACAAATTAAAAAGGATTAAACAGATTATTTAAATAACCTAATACTGTGTTATCACAGCTCAGATTACTTCTGTCCTCATTCTTCAGCACAGCTAACCTCCTCTGCCATTTCATATAGCTTTCAGGTATGAGCCTTTTAGGGATTTAGGATTCACTTTATTCTTTCCATTCTTTACCTCTTCACATCTTTTCTTCACTCAAGGTTTCTCTCTCCTGTCATTTGTGTGATACATAGGTGTTAAAAATTAGTGTGTATCGTGACCTGTTGTGCACCATCATCCTCCCACTGCCCTAGAGCTGTTATAACCTACCCCAGATCAGAATGTTTTCTTATGTCTTTTATACAGGAGAGACTCCAGTTTTCAGTCATTGCTTCTAACCAATACTTCTTCCAGATCAAAGGTCAGGAGCACTTGTACCGAGGAAGACGAGCTTGCCAGAGATATAGACCCAATTGCAAGCTCTGAGGTCCTGTTTGCTTACACTCCTCTCTGGGGTCTGGTTCAGTGCCATCTCTCTCTGTAAGAGGAGTGACTGCTCACTGGAAGTGCAAGAATGACAGTCTGAGAATTTAGGAGACTTGCTCAGAGACAGAAATGATGTAGCATAAGCAAGAACATGACAAGGACTTTAGTTCATGGTATGTGTCAATGCTGAGTTTGAGGAAACATATCCATAGGAGTAATAGACATTCATTCTTGTCTGATGTGTTTGCTGATGTGCCCAACAATGCAAAGCATTACAGTGACAATGCTGATGTGGGGATAACCTTTCATTTAAGAGCCAGGCTGAAAAATAATTCATTTCCCATGAGCTGCCAAATGGCCACTTCCACAGTCACAGCCCATGGTGTGTAGATGGAGGCTTTTGTATTCAAACTGCACTTGCAGACACCCTGCTCAACCCTGTTAGAAATACATACTCTCTTAAGGACAGGAATAATGATAATGACAACAAATGTGAGTAACCTGCCCACAAGGATTTGGTTCTCATAATTCACTCCCTGAACCTGCCTCCTGCATTGTCACCAGAGCAGTCCCTCCCCACCAAGTGGCAATGACTTCCAACATCACAGTCCAGGCAGAAGTTGCCTCCCTCTTCCCATTCAACAGAGTTATGCTTACCCCTCCAGTGTCTACAGTGTCTGGTGCTTACCCACCTCGAGGTGGGCAGACCTGAGATGGTTGTGACAAGCTCCATGATCCATGTGCCCTCCAGCCACACGCATAGAGATCGTCTCAGCCCAGCAGGTCCACCAGCATCCAACTCCAACGATGCCCTATTTCTCTAAGCTGCCATGTGCCTGGTCCCACTGTAGCCAGACTCATGAGGAAGGCATGGATCCATCTTACAGTCAGGAGCCTGCTCAGCTGTTCCTTCCCAAAGAATTGTGTAGCTCTGCTTCATAATTATAAACAACAGGCATGGAAAGAAAAGTGGAAACTTTCATGACCAAGCTTGGACCTGTTTCAAATATGCCTTGCCTGCCCAAATGCAATACTGTTTTTCTTGAAAGATTGATTGTTAATATTATAATCTACACTGGCAAATAAATGTACACATCTCATTGATTACTAGAATGACTGAAATTAAATTACTTCCTCACGTCCTTCTGTCTTTCTTATCTCTGCACATGTAATTTTCCACTCTATTGTACTTGCTCTGAACTCTGCTTTGAAGAGTTTTTCCATTTACTGAAATACTAACCAGTCACAACAATTTATTTGCACTTCTATTGTGCCTGCCTGCCCTCAGAGAATATCAACACAAATTACAAACATCAGTGATTTTAGCCTCCATTCACTCCAGCAATATAATCCCCAGCCTACACATGAGGAAACTAAAGCGTGACTTGTCCAAAGTCATATAGGAAACTCACTCCAGAAATCCGTGGTGTCTTAAGGATGCTGGAGGCCATGGGTACTGTGAGCATGTGCATCAGAGACACTTTCTGTACATGCAGTGAGGCAAGTTCCCTGAGCAGGAGATGTGGATTCACTCAGAGCCTCCAGTCTTGCAGTGCCACTGCCCAGAAAGTCTGACCTATTTGGCTGTCAGGCTGCTTTTGAAAGAGAGACACAAAACCTGAACCTTATGGTATCATAATTTAAGAAACCACTGCCAAAAAGAAAAACCTAATTCCTGCACAGGTTCCTGCCAGCTGAAGTTTTAGGCCACACTTAAGAAAGTGATGTGCACATCAGCAGAAACTTCATTTCAATTTCTTTTCCTCCTGTAGGTGTCTGTAGTTCTTCTATCCCTAACCCTCACCAGTGGCCTGGGAACAATGTCATTAGACAATTAGAATAGAATCCAGCTCAATGGTCTTGGCTCCCATGTTGAGCTTTAAATGCTAGGCTTATGATGTGGCAGATCTCCTAAATTAAGTTTTTCTATCCCTAAATAGCAAATATGGAAAAGTGAAAATTTCAATAGAGTGGTGATGGAGTGACCAAATATAGATGCACTACATAACTTTTTATAGCTTTTTTTTCCAAAACATTTATCATTCCCAAATGTCTACATAGAAGACAACCTTATAAATACTTAGATAATTTCTATGGAAGGGTCATTTAAACACCAGCTTTAAATATAGGCTAAAGTTAAATACATAAAAGTAGGAGAACTAGACCTTATCGTCATCTTGTTTGCCAAGTTCAGTTTGTTTTGGTTTTCATTTCAGGCAAAAACACTGTCAAAACTTATTTCCTTAGAAGTCAAAATTATTTCCTTAGAAATCAAAATTATTTTCCATTCAAAGTCTATTCAGTAAAAATCATTATATAGCCAGCCTTTTTAAGACAAGTACCATGGGAGCTGAATTTTCAGTCATTTTTTTACAACATAGAGGGTCACAGGAAATGAGTTGTCATCTTCCTCTGCTACTGAATTCATACTGTGTTAGTTTTATAAGTTGCCTGCTCACGCATCAGACATAGATCTACCCTGAAAATATAGGTGAATAATAGATTTGATAAAATATGTTTTTTTCACATGATAAAAACTGTGTAAATTTGATTTGCATTTATTTGACATTACATTTGAAAAAACAGGAATTAAACTTTCAAAATGGCACATTTCATTTCAACACTTTCAAAAGGAATCTTTTGCATTTTTTATTTCAAAATGGCTTTTTCATATCAAAATTGACCTCATTTAAAAATAAGAGGATTCAACTATATAGGGAATGGGTAGTTTTAGTTAGCTACACATTTTAGTTATGCCACCGAGAAGCAAATCATATTGTTTTGGGGTCCTTCATTTCCCCCCCAAAAAGGAGACATGCTCCAGTTTGATGTGAGTTGAGCTAGTTTTTTTTTTCTCACAGTTTTTTGTCTCAGGCTTGGGTAACATTCACCTCTCTCAACTTAATTCCCACAAATGCAACAGAGTAATTCAGATACTTATGTGTAGGTGTTCAGGGTGCTGGTCTCTGCATATGAGATGGGTTTCATCCAAGAGCAAAAGAGAATAGAACCAAAAGAAGCTACAAAGGTACTGAGCACAACCCAGGGTAAACATGTACACCTGATTGGTAAGGAAATCTCCAGTTTCATTGACCATGACAGCTGAGGGATGTTTGTTTAGGTATTCAGTTGCCCCACACTGTGAGCACCTGGGGCTGTTTGAGGAGCCCTAGAGGAGGTACTTGTGACAGGGGCTATGGGAAATGCATCTCACTAGACCAGACAGAGGTAAGGCAATATACCCTAGGGCACTTCAAACAGCCCTAAAAATATCGGGGTGGGACACAGAAGTAAACTCCATGTATTTAATCTAACCCACCTAACATGCAAAAACACTCCAGAGTGTTATCTTGCCTACCTATTTTGACTATTTCACGTTTTTGTTAAGGAGAAGGTGAATCAGTTAAGTGGTGTCTAACTCTTTCTATGCATAGTGCCTATTCAACTAGCTTAGAGCAATATGTGTTTTAGATTGATAAAGGTGCATAAAATAAATTTCATTCCATTCAATTCATGTGGCTTTGTAGTACAATAACAAGTGTGAACTTTGAATATTCACAGCAAACTCATCACACTGAGAGGACCATGAATGTTACACAACCAGTCATAACAAGCACTTCATGAGCTACTCATTAATATTTTGCAAAGAGGAAAAGTGGGTTCAGTTTTATAATTAAAGCATCCATGCCAAATCATTTGCTTTATTATAAGAAAACTACTCATTATTGAGTCATAACAGCACTTAGTTTCACTTGTGGAAGCCCAGGCACTGTTCTAAATGGCACTTGGGGGATTCACATTGCCAGCTTTAGGCAACCCAGTGAAGCACCTAAATTAGGAGGCCAGTTTCCCTGGGCTCCTTGCATAATCCACAGGGAAAAAACAAATGGAATCAAACTCCCTGTAGGACACCTCAGTCTCACACACCAATCCATTCTGCAGGCTTTAGAGCCCTCCTAGCCCTATAGATGATTAAAATCATTAATAAATTAGTTTGTGGTTGCTCTCACATGGGTATTTAGGACTCAGCAATATACCCTGGGGTATCATGGCTACCATGGTCCCTCTGGAATGGCTGTGGGGACCAGGCACAGCCCCTCAGACAGCTCTAGACCTAAACTACATTACGGTCTAAGTGACTTCCCACTTCACTGCAAAATTCCCAGAAGTTTATCCTTAATTACCCATGCACACTAAAAAGGAACTCTGTTTTGAGGCTAAGTATTTATTGACTGCCTCAAGCTCTATTGCAGTCCAGGATTAGGCAGACAGGTGACATTCAAGAGACTAAGTCTCTTGGAAAAGCTCAGTGTGTGCTGGTCTGGCAGAAATTCCATGGGAAGCCAAATGTCCCTCTTGCTGAAAAGGCTCTTTGGTGGCAGACGTAAAAGGTAATGTAACGATTTAATGGTAATATTTGAAATTCACTTCACTGTGTTTAGACTTCTTCCCTCCACAATTGCCTCCCCCTTGTCTGGACTGAACAATCCCCGTGATGTAACTATGGAGGTCCTTGAGATGTGCACCATATTTGGGACAAAACAATGCTATTGTCATACAAATGATGCAGAAGTGCCTGCCTCTTGTGCAGGCTGCACTAAAAAATGAATGAAAGAAAGATTAGATTCTGTGAGATCCTTCCTTGCAGGAACAATGTATTGTAAAGCAGATTTGCTTCATTTCCTTCAAAATCCCTCTGATAATGCAGGACAACGCTTTTCAATGGTTCCCACTATAAGCACTGCGTGTCTGAGTAAATGGGAACATGGTACACTTCAGAAATCATTGTAAAGAATTACTGTTTATCTGGATAAGGAAGGGTAGTCTTAAGACCTGATTATGCCTACTGATCCGAATGCATTGAAAACTCTGTTCTCATTTTTACATTCCTCAAGTAGCAAAACTTGACATCTGTGCAAAAACTGTCCTGCTGAACAAAAAATATGGCTGCTAGTGCAACTGAAAGGGCTGGAGTTTGTTGCTAATGAAACTTTCACTACATTTTTATCTGTCCTTCAGAGGAGTTTGTGGTTATTGTTTTTTTAAGGTTCCCACAGGAAATCTCTGCGGTTTTATCTGCACTTTGAGGGTCATGTAAAAGGTTGGGGCATGTTTGAATGCTGAAGAAATTATTCAGAATGCAGATTTGTAAACAAGGGCGGTTATTTACTCAGAACAATTGAGCCTGGGCATAAAAGCCAGGAAGCACATATACAGTGGGAGGGCTAGATGCCAGCTCTACTGCTCGCTGCCTATCTGTGGTTCTGAGCAGCACTGAGTATCTCTCAGTCAGTGACACTAATGAGGGATGAGGATTTTCAGCATCTCACAGGCTCTGACTGCTGCAGGGCTGTCTGCATGGACCATTCCAGGGTGTGTATGCCTGCTCTAGCTCATGGAAATATGGCAGTGGGGATATATCAGCTTGCACCTGGACTTCTGCTCTAGCTCTAAACACACGGCACTGGTTCTGACTGTTATTATTTGTTCATCTCTTTTAACACTAGAATTGCCACAGTCACAGTTATCCTCTGTAACTTGATAGTATCCTGGCAACAATTTTAATTAAAGGATGACATCACCAAATATTCCTAAACAGTCTTCCTATCCTGTAAAACACAGCTGATGCATCTCTGAAAGATTTGTATCTGTTTCACGGAGAGAAATGCTGAAGTCAATCCTTTGGTCATTTGTGTGATGAAATCAGTTGTCAACTGTAGTAGGGAGAAGGCTGCAAACGGTGCTGATTTCATTATGCACAAAGAGCAGGTATTGAAATGATGCAGCATTCAGGCTGTGCCTCCTAAAGATTGCCCACCACACACAGCAGAGTAACATAATTGTTAGGAATGGAGGGGTACATTTTCAGAGTGCTTTGCTCAGCAGTTTATTCTCCTGACTCTGATTAAAATTAATAGGACTCATGCAGCTGAAACCCCATGGATTGCTCATGGTTTGATGACACAATACAGCTGCAAACAAAGGCAGGATTGTGAAGAGTCAGGTACAAAATGGCAATTTTTGCTCCATTTAACCATAATCTCTTTTCCAGCTCTCAGCACATTAACCACTTTTCTGCTGATCATGTCTGAAATGTCTAAAACTAAGCAGTCCTCTTTAGAGTGCCCTATTTCAGCAGTAAAACTGAGACCTTGTCAATACAGCCACTAGTACCTATGGTAACACCTATCTTGTAATTTGTTCCCCAAAGTAGAAGGAATTTTACAATGTGGATTGATGCAGGATGCTTTTCACCCTGTTGCAGTCTGCTAATAAATCCTTACCAAGAAACATGAAGGAATAACTCCTGGGAATGCTCCACAGGTGCTACTGCTAAATCCTGTTTAGTGCATTGCTCAATTAACAAACAGTATTTTTCACCGTATGAAATAAACTTGGGTGATTTATGGGTACAAAACAATTCTTGGCCAAAAGTACATCGTGAATGTTGTGAACAAGCTATAAACACACACTGTTTAAAAGTAAAACGTGTAAAACCTTAGCTAGTAAGGTACTTAACTGCCAGGAAATTTTGGTTAAGCATTATTTCTCTTGAAAACTGAAAGTCCAGAAACCTTGTGGCCTGTCCTTTTTATTTGTTCACACCCAAAAGCTTTTCAAAGCTGAATCATTCAAACTCCTGCACATTTTGATAATAAACCTGTATCTACCACTTTCACTTTTATCCTGTAAATATCACCTTCAGACTACCTTGGACACACCACTTAGGACACTCAGCCCAAACCCCACCATAGGCTGGCAGTGGAAAAACTTCTTGCTCATGTTTTACAGAAACATTTCACATGGAACTCTGTTTCCCAAGCTGAAAAAAAAAGAAGGGAAAAAAGAAAAGAAAAATATATCCATATGACATCCTGTGAGTCATAGAAATCCCAATGCTGGAAGCTGAAGCTGTGCAGTAACAGATCTCTACTTGTAAATATCCAAGGATGAGGAACCATGCCGCATTGCTGATCATCCACACAGTGTTTCCTCACTCACTATCTCTGCTCTCCAAGCAAATTTCTTCAGGAATTAGCTATGAAAGAGCTGGGATCTCTCACCAGTATGTCAGTCTGTGTCACTTGGCCTCAACCCTATTTTTCTTACAATATACATAATGCCAATTTTTTTTTCTGAGGGTTGCAAAAATGAATTTCTATGATCTGCTTATGAATCCACCTCCATTCTCAGGAGGAATAAGTGCACTTAAAAAGCCATGTATTTATGAATTTAACTACATTCAAATGCTTTTAGGAAGGTTGCTCTGTGACAGAAAGAAGTTCCTTGCTCATATTTCTCCATGTAGAAACATGAAGAATTAACACTGAATAAAAATAAAAATCAACATCATTCTTTCGTCTTGAGGCTCTTATGCCATGGCCATCACCCCAGATTCCAGACATCACTCCAGGGATCAGAATAAGAAAAATAATTGCCAACCTCCTTGAGCCTTTTTCTGTGCTACAGATGCACATCTGAATCTCTCTGGGCCTCTTCTCTTAGAGCTAATACAAAGGGAAAAGCAGGAATTATTCTGAGCTACGGAAAAGAGAAAATACTTCCCATCTCCAGCAGAGAACAGACACACAGTTAAAGCCCCCGGGCCCTCAATAAGAAGACATCAAAGAATCACTTCCAAAACATAATCCGGTTGCCAAAGATTTGCACTAAGAAATCCCTGCAGGAGCTGGTGCTGCCAGAAACAGTACCATTCCCCATCCTGGTTCCTGTCCTGCGTGGCAGGCATAGTGTGAAGCTGCACAGACTGCACCCCCATATTTTTAAGGGAGTCATATTGGTCAAAAGGGAAAAACGTCTCAATAGTCTGTAGACAAAAGCCCAGGTGCACACACTTTGTTTGTCTTACAGAACCCTGATTGTCCCCCATTCTGGAAAGCTGCAGATTCTTCAAAGGAAGAGAAGCTATGAAAAGAATGTTTTGCAGATAAAGAGATCTTTCACAACTTCAGCTGACTTTTCCTCCTTCCCCACTTTTAAAGGCATGGAATTTTGCATGAATATGAGGATTATTATTATATCTTCCCTTCCTCACATTGAGCTTTCCAAGTTAAATTACTGCTAGTGAAAGACTGGGTGGCCCACAGAGAAAAACCACTATATGAAGTACTAACCATTATTATTCCCATTTTAAAAGTCAAACTAATCTTTTCCTTTTTTGTAATCTTTAAAATAGACCAAAATGGAGACGCAGAAAATCTTAAATCAAGGTGCATTTTATCACTCCAAACTTTCCTGAGTTCCAAAGACTTGGCATCTTTAACGTCAGTGTTTCTTGGGAGTGTTTTTCATCACAATAAAACAATTCAGCAGAGAATGTTTCCATTCAAAATGTTTCAAATTGCATTCCTGTCAAATGTATAAAATGTCCTGCATTATGCATAAGGATTTGTACCTCAGCTTTGCTAACATAAAACAGTATTTCCAGCATAGGCAACTAATAAAACAGGTTAATGCTCTGGGGTCTGTTCATAATACAAATGGTAATGATTTGAGCACCTTGTGTATGTGCTTCCCACATAAACATCAAGAACCTGAGCTCTTTTTGTCAATCTTTCCGACAATGATCTTCCATCACACGGGCAATGGCAGCAACCTTCCATCATCTCAGTCTTTCCGGAGTATTCTTTGGCCCTCCCTGATTACGGATCAGGAGCTAATTAATTGAGTCACACAGATGCATGTAAAATGAGCTAAGAAGCCAGTAGGTTAACCAAACTACAGCTCACTAGGTAAAGGCACAAAATTAATTCCCACCCCCAGCTGCAGAGTGTCCGGCACTGAGGAAGTTGCCTGTTGATGTACCCATGCCACACTGCACTGAAGAGCTTGTTAGGAATTTCTGAAACAAGCTGGGTCATTTCTGTGGCAGAGTGCTTGCACTCTGGAAGCCAGCTAGCCACATTAGCACAGTCTGCTAGCCAAGTGCTCATGTTAACATCTGCTAAAACAGCTATCCTGTTTTTCAGCTTCAAGAATCTGTCTATACTGCCAAGTGAAAGACAGCACTTGAAAGACAAGAGGATTCTGTCCTTGGTCCAAGAGGCACTGGCAACTTTGCATCATCGCAGCTTAGTGACTCAAGTATCACTATAAAGGCTTGCACTGCAGGGCACAGACGTATCTGCAGTTCCCCACGTAATACTGTGAGAGATCTGAGCTTCTCAGAGGAGGATGCAGAACAACCAACAAACACACTGAGCCAGCCAGAAGGAAATGCCAAAGAATGAAATCTCCCAGTAAGTTGGCACTGCAACACTAGGAGTCAGAGCCAAACCCCATACAAATCCACATATCCTTCAGCTCACATTACAGCACAGTAGGAATAATACAGAGGCTGGGGTTTGGGTGCAAATTCTCCATTCTTCCTCTGAAAACTGTATTACCATGCAAGCAGGAATGCAATATCCCTGGGCCCTAAGGCATAATGACTGACTAGTTCTTCTGCACTTCTCTGAGGAAGAAGTGCTAGGACTGGTTCCTCTACAGGGTAGCTTCTGTGTATCTCATGCACACCATTCATGAACATCCAGAGCAGGAGGCAGGCCACAAGACTCTCAATGTTCAGGATGTTGCTTGGGCTAGGGTATTAGCCCTATCATCTTGTTTTTTCTCTTTATGGCTCCTTAGTCCTTTCCTTTCAAACCAGATCGGGCCAAAACTCATCAGCAATAGAAAAGATGGCACCAGTTCAAAGTGTTATGAACTAAGAGATTAACAGGTAATCAGACCATTCTCCTGAAAGATGATTAAAGGAGTTGTAGGTCAACTGAAATGAGAGATCAACACAAATTTTATAAGGTTTAGAAAACTTGAGCAAGGCAGAAGAGGCAGGAATCTGGACTTTCTTCATCTAGAAAAGAGAAGACATCGTAGCTATATGAACTATATTTCCCACCACACAAATGGTTCTTACACAGAAGAGAGTTAACTGTGCTTTGAACCTCTTGCAGACAGACCAACAAAACATTCCCACATTTCAGACTGCAGAAGTCCAGAGGCAGGATTATCACTGCATCCTTGTCCTGCTGCAATACACTTCTGTGAAACCTCTGCTATTGGCCCCTCCTATGTAGAGATGCTGGGGCAGTTGAGACTTTGGTCTCAGCAACATAGTGCTTATCCCCTTAAATCCACTTAATTTTCAACAGAGAAGGTTTATGAAAAATTTCCTTTTTTTCCTTATGAAAAATTTTCCTTGTGAGGGTAGTTAAGTGCTGAAAGAGGCCACTAGGGAGACTGTGAAATCTCCATCATTGGAGATTTTAAAGAGCAGATTACACAAACAATTGTCAAAGGCAGCTCAGACATACATGCTCCTACATTCGAGCAGAGGGGTGGACAAGTAGACCTCCTGGGACCTGAGTCTAGGATTCTGCCCTCTTTTGCACAGCTCCAGCCAGAAGCAGTACACTCAAATGTCTCCTGCCAGTGACACTTCCAGCCATCAGCAGATCCACTAGCTGTACAGCACTGTTGTCCAACACCTTCTCTCTCCAGCATAACACATGGACCCAAGCAGAGAGATGTGCGTGGGATATGGCTGTGTCCAGTTACTCCATAGGAATCACACTTAGCAGGCAGAAATTAAGGAAGTTTAGGAGCTGCAGAGTTGGGGACTGGGTCACTGATTTCCAACCTCATTTCTGAGGAAGAGCAATGGTTTAAAACCAGATTTGCCTTCACATGTGTTCCAAGGACAAGTACAGCCAACCTGGCCAAACATCCTGGAGAATGTAGGCCAGTGGCAGGAGCCATTCCTTGAAGGCCTGAAAGAAGGGTTGCCCATGCATCTTCCCTCACTCCATTTGCTTGCCTGGACATGGCTGACAGCTTGCAAACTGGCAGCAACCCAGAAAGCAGAGGGGAAGACACACACATTCACCCTCGCACATGCTCACTTTTACAAACCGTTGTGTTGCAAGTCCTTAATTCTCATCTCTCCAAACCCAACTCACCAACAAAGCAAGCATTTTGTTCTGTAAGGAGAACTCCTAGTCCTGCAAAATGACAGGTTTTTTGGCAGTGTGAAACAGGTTGTGGCTGCAGACTCTGCACATGGCTCGCATTTGTGCCATTGGTCTGTGGCTTTCAGGGAGCAACTGTTGTGCAGTGACAAAAACGCAAAGAAAGAAGGGAAAGAAACCAAATATTTACAGGAGAAAAAGTGATTCTACCCCACATGGTACAAATTTAGGGATGCATTGTAGCTACATTATGTGCGTATAGCTACCGAAACAGTTTCCAACAGAATGTTTACACTGTTGTCTGGAAGCATATTGTTTGCCTACTTTTCAAAGCCAATTTATATGCAGCACACATCGCAGCATGCACGAAAATTCAGACAAAAACACAGATGCATGCAACAATCCCTGGCCAGCTCTTGTTGTTCCTTATTGTTTGTTTCTCAGAAGTACCTAGGAAAGAGGAGGAAGGTAGCAATCCATTATGCTGGGTGCTGTACCACCCCAAACTTAAAGACAGGTATTTTGCTTGAGTAACATGCAGTCTCCATTTAAGACAAGATATAACAAGAGAATGTAACAGAGAGTGAGGGAGTGACATACGGGAATGAATAATAAGAGAGTTTATGTGTGCCAGTTTTATGCGCTCATGTGCCAGCTAATTGAATACACGATGCATATGAATACCAGTCTCCTACTGAAGGCAACAAGTTAACTGTAGCCAATTAGCAATTTATCAGGAGCTTCACAGAGAAACTAGCGAGAAATCTGGAGTCCAGGCAAGGGCATCCCAGAGAAAAGTGTCAGGTGGGATAAACAGAAGGGCATGTAACAAGGGAGCAGGAGGATGAAGGAGGTTGGCTTTGTTGCATTGTTTAGGCAGCAAAGCAAGGAGGCTTGGGTAACCAGGTTGCTGAGAGGAAAGGATGTGAAAGTCCTGGATCAAAGAATAGAGAGTTCATATCTAACTTCTTAAAGAAATAGTGGGACCAAGGAGGACCCCAAAATGCAAAAGCGGATGTCACTGCACACTGAATAGATCAGACAGAACAAGGACAATGAGTGTAGGAATGTCTGAGTGAAAAGGGTTAGAGAGCAACTTATGTCACTGGAGGCAAAAGCCTTCTCAAGAAACAGTGTAGAGCCACCAAACCAGTAAAAGTCCATGCTGGGAAGTATGGGGTAGGGTCTTCCGCACCTCTAAGGAGGAAGGAAAGGAGGGAACACTCTCCAGACAAAGCAAAGGTAATACCTGCAACAGGAGAGCAGGTAAAAGGGACAGCGAGTGAGGCCTGCCCAAGGCTGTGTACCATGACCAGCTTAAGAGCACACTTTAATTTTAACAGCCAGTTCTACTGAAACACCTTCAGCCAAGGCTTGAAAGGACAAGTCTAAGAGAATTGAAAAGATGTATTACTCCCACTTCTTGAAGCGCTTCTTTGCAGGAGATCCCTCTCTCCCTACGTGCCATCAATGCATGGATCAGAGCCAAGTCTCCCACCTTAGGTGTCTTGAGATAGGTGGTGTGAAAACCACTCATCAGCGAAATTGCCTCAAAGTCCCTGTACTGCAGTTCCCTGTGTCACCACACAGACAGATGTCCTCTCCACCTACCTCTGTGGCAGGAACTATTTATGTTCAATATTGTTTATAGACCCCAAAGCCTCCATGGGGAAATGCCGAGTCAATAGGCTAAGAGCTGAAATAAAGTCATTTTGTGCCTTTATTTTTTCTGCTTTTAAAAGGACAGTGGTCTTTTTACAATTCTGCAAAGCCTCTTATTAACAGAAGCAGTGCCATGTACCTCACTGCCCACTGTGCTGACCCACTATGGCTCCCCCCATCCTGGCCAGGACCCCATGTCAGCCCCCAAGACCATCAGCCCCCAACCAGTGATGCCACACCTAGTTCTCCACAGCCCGGCCCTGCCTAGCCATGGGCCCATGTCCCAACCCAACCTTGGACTGTCCCCAGCAGGGTGCCCAATGCCTGGGGCTGGGGTTGCCCTGGTGCCCCCCAGCTGCCCTGATCCTGGCAGGGGCAGTGGGATGGTCCCTGGCTGCCTACCCTGCCCTGACAGACCCATGGGGAGTCCCCACTGCACCCTGGCACCTGAGAAATATTAGCACAGGACAAAAATCAAAGGACAAGCTCAGCCTTGCCAGCACTGAAACATCCTGACCCAGCCCCTCTACACAAAATATTTTAAAATTTTGAAACTGTAGGGATGTTTCTGCTTTCCTTCTGATAGTGAGCTACCAAGGTCCAACCTGGTTGTGCTTTATCTACTTTGCAGTGACATTGAGTGGCACCCTGAAGAGATGGCTGCTGTCATGATCTTCCCACCTCAGTGGTCACAGCTGGAGCCTAGTGCCAAGCCACTGAGGGTCTGGGCCACACTGCAATTGAACATGGTGGGCAGCCAGAGCATTCTCACCTCCAGCTCAGCATGGCAGCCTCCAGTCCAGGCCAAATGTGGTTTCCAAAGAGGAGAAACCTGTCCCTGAGAATCACAGAACAATAGAATCATAGAATGGTTTGGGTTGGAAGGTATCTTACAGCTCTTATAGTCCCAAACCCCCACCATGGGCAGGGACACCTTTCACTTGACCAGGTTGCTCAAAGCTCCATCCAACCTGGCCTGGAACACTTGCAGGGATGGGGCATCCACAGCTTCTCTGGGCAACCTGTTCCAGGATCTCATCACCGTCACAGAAAGGATTTCTTCCTAATACCTGACTTAAATCTACACTTCTTCAGGTGAAAGACACTGAAACATTACAGACATTGAAGGAAGGACTTGAGAACCACAGCTGATTCACCAGAATCTATTACTTGCATGCTAACATCAACTCCCTCCCTAAAAGGTGTTGAACTGAGGAGCCTCAAGGCCCATGTTGAGGGCATTTCTTGATAATAAGTGGAGAGCTGCTCACCTTCCTTGACACACACACACACAGATGAAGAGGGAAAAAAAAAATTTGCAGTATTTTCTTCTTCCTTTCTCAGCCAAATCCTTATTTGGTCTGTTGCAGATTCTTCACACAGCAGCCGTGCCTGTACTGCCTGATCTGATTACTGCACCAACGCCTCCATGGCTTTCAAATTCATTTCACAGGTTTCCAAGAAACAGATGCTGATACCTGATAAGTGGCAGCACCTGGATTCAAAACATGTTATCAGTTCATCTGCCTCCAATATCTCGAGTAACATCTCAGCTTGGTGGAGAAGTGTTGCCCTAACCAGCTAACATATTTCCATGCAGGGAAATAAAGCTCTCCTTCCGTACTTGTTGACATTCAGATTCACACCTTTGCGTTGTTCCTACTTAAGCACACAGAGTCCAAGGGAGTGCAGTGATCCTGTTTCAGATTTTTGGTGCCCAGGGTTCCCATTGCATCCTAGAAGTTACCTATTTGTCACAAGCAGTTTTAAATGGCTCTATAGAACAGCTAAGATTCTTTGAAATACTTTTTTATTAAAACAAAAGCAATCATTTGCATACATGTTGATTTTGATTATCAGAGGACACAGACAAGTTTGCATATGAAACATAAGAAAATGCACCACATGAACTGCTTTCTTTGGCATTTCTGAGCTCTGAATTTCAGTGTTTAGCTTGCTTTCTGAAGTGATGAAAATAAGACATTGTTACAGTGCACATATTCAGAAACTGTCACACAATACCTATTAAAAAAAGATCAAAACCGTATCATATATTCAACTAGTTTGACCAGACTCATGTTTTCCACAAGACCTCTTACCTTGCTATAAGACAGAATTACCCAGGGAACAAGTGGGAGCCTATATTAACGAGGCTCTCAGGAATCTAATTAGAGAATGGCAAAAATGTTGAAATGAGGCACATCAAATAATATGTCTGTTATTCTATGACAATGCATTATATACACCAAGAGCCACTCGTGGCCAATAAAGTCAATGGGAGGATTTGCATAAACTTAGAAGAGCATAAAGAAAAGGAAAACAGTGTTCTTTGTGCTGCACTGACTGTAAATTGGAGTATACAGCTAGGTTGTAGTAAGATCATTCGTAAGGGCAGGTTTAGGCACACAGAATTAATTAGGGAAGTAGAGCGGGACAGAAGGGAAAATCAATGAAAACCATATTGCCAGTTTTGCCTCCACAAGCACTCCAATAAGGCAGCCTGGTAGTGTGGCAGCTTGGGAGAGTGTTGAACTGCTTAGAGGCAGCTACAGGTGGGGGCATCAGGCCCATTGCATCACTGTTGTCAAGGGCAGTGAGCCCTGTCCCTTCCACAATGCCTTCTCCTCCCCTCCTGTGGTAGGACTTACATAGCAAAGTGCATCTTTACCCTCCCTCCTGAAGTCTTGAGCCAGATACTACTGCTTCCAATAAACAAATGGATTGCTATCTTCTGACCAAGTGTCCTTCCTAATCCATTTTAATCCTTGAATTAATTTCTCTGAGGCCTCATTTCACTCCGATGGAGGTCAGTGGAAATTCATTCTGTTTTGGAGTGCCTTGCCCGTGTTACTCTGACAAATGCAAATCAGTGGGTAATTAGCTCCTCAGCTACCAGATAGTCTGTGCCCAGCTATTTCTGCAAACAAAATGCACTAAATCTATGCACTGAATCTACCCCCAGAGACAGGACAATTGTAAAGCACTGAGCACCAATAAACACCAAGCAAAACCTAAAAAACCCCATAGTGCCAACTGCTGCCACCAATATTAGTGGTCAGAGCAGGCAATCCCTTTAAAGCGTGTAAGTACCCGTATGACACCCCCACATACAGTACATCAACCAGATGAACTCTGAATTGGCAGTAGCACTGTCTAAAGGTCCACTGGATATCTCAATATTGGAGGCTGCCAGTTTTAACACATGCATGCGTCCCTGAGGTGCTAATGCTGAAAGATCACATCATATCTTACAAGGTAACCATCATTGAAAACATACAGTTTCTGATCTGAGGGGCTGTAATCAATACTCTGGATTATATCTAGCTTTTTGTCCATAATGATACTGATTCTACCTTCTTGGCCAGTACTTGTGTCGTACATGTAGAAGATCTCCTCTTTCCTAGTGTTCAGTGGCCTTGTGGCGTAAAGAACACCGCATAACATGAAAGCATTGGAAACAGATGGCTTGTACTGTCTCGTCTGCCAAGTATTTAGCACATCAAGTGTGGTCTCATTGAGCTTGCTAATCACAATGTTGCCCACGTTATTTTCAGTTGAATATATTACCCATAACCCACTTTCATCCACGGCAAAATCGATGTCCTGCCATGCTACGCCTGCATAAGAGAAGCGGTTACCAACAGCAGCACCTGTAAGCTCCTTCCTCAAAACCTCTGTGTTTGTTTTTATATCATGCTTCACCATGTATCTCGAACCATAAGAATGATAGTACAAATAATTTTTATAAAGGGCAGCACCACTTCCTTCCCCATACAATACTCTCCTTTCATACGTGTATTTAAACAGCAGCAAATCATCAAAGGAGCTATAAATTCTGAAATATTCTAAGTATCTCCCATCAGTGTTCAATGGTGCAACCCAATAGACTTCCTTCTCTGGGTTAGAGGGATAGTAGTCTCTACCCCAGGAACCGTATTTGTAGGAAAATCCTCTCCAGTTCAGCCTGGCAATGTAGGGCTGGCTAACATTCATCGGTCCACGGTGAACGCAGGTACCTGTTAATAAAGAGAAAAAAACCAAAACAAACAGGTTTTCCAAATGTCATTACTAGGAGGGAGGTTTTGCTGACCACAGCCTCTAGACTGTGCTTAGTAGGGAATAGCTTTGTGACAAAGCACAGTCATAAATGCACAGCTTCATGTGTAAAAGGCTCATTTTGGGCCAAAGTCAGCAACTGGATGGCACCCAGTGTTCCAAGTTGACTCAAAAACTTAGAAAAAAAAATAGAGTACATATTATTACAGTTATTTGAAAGGAAGTAGGGGATTAATTCACAGAAAATAAGGGCTAACTGTGCTGTTCCATAAAAAGGGCAGATTTCTGTTTCTACCCATTTGAGGCAGGCCAGCCTGATGCATTAGGAAATCCCTTGGAAAATACAATTTCAGAAGCATTTTAGGTTATTTTCTACCTCGGTGGAACTGAAAGCATGGGAGATGCGGGGAAAAAAGAATGAGGAGCATCTGATTTCTGTGTATTTCACTGTGGAGGAGAAGGAAGGAGCAGCAGCAGCAGTAATTCCAGAGTCACATTTCAGATTAGTATTCTGCTGTCAGAATCACAGCTTTACCACTGTGTGTCACAGCCACATGGTGCCTTCCACCTCAGGCCTTCAAAGAAATCTGCAGACAGTAACAATCACAGCCCAGGAAATGTAGACTGATATTACTCTGACTTTTCATGTGGGGCAACTCTAAAGAAAATATGACTTCAAGCTGAACCAGAACAGCTCTGTTTTACACGTATCAACTACAAAATCATTTTCAGGATCATGGAAAAAATAATTTAAATACAAGAAACAGTTTCCTTTTACTCATGCTGAATTAGTGACATTCCTGTCTCCTGATAAATTCTCAATATTGTAAGTCACTGGTAGGAAAAAACCTCCACTCAGAAATGTCTCTGGGCTTCTGATGAGTCTGAAGCAGCCACTGGCAAAAACCAGCATGCACTTTTCCAAGTGTTAACATTAGCTTTTTGTATTACTGCCACAAAAGTGTCCCAGATTTTCCTCTGTAAGGTTATCTTCACCTGAGGTAACGGAGACAGAGATATCCAGTGGCTGCCACCAGCTCACAAGCTTAGAGGTACTCCAACATTTCCCAGTTCACTGGGGTGTTCTAGCCACTAGATAGTCTTCCTTATTAAAGAGGGAGTATAATATGAATAGATCCAAGTCACACACATCAATTAGTGAATAAATTAATGGCCACAAAAGTTTGGTGTTAATAATACCTCCCTCAACACTGGAACTCTGTGCACTGACAGCTATGGTGCTGATGAAAGTCAAGACTATCTTCTGAGGTTTTAATATTTTGAGTGGGAACCATGTCACGATTTCTTGCGGCTTCTATGACAAGAATGGCTCATAAGCTCAGTCATATGAAGGGATGTCTGGCATATAAATAACCTCTGTCTTAGCACAAAGAAGAAAGAGGAATAACACAGAAAGAATTTGTCTTTTGCCATCAAAGCTGACCATCCCCTAAGCATGGCCAGACAGTATTTATGGAGAAGAATTGAAAACTCCTGAAACCACAGACAGAAAAAGTCTAGAAGACATTTTGTTCTCGAAGGCTTTGCAGACTATCTCACAGAAAGAAGGACAATTAGAGGCCGACCAATCTGAAGTATTCTACTTGGAAAAAGACTGGGAAACAAGATCATTGGTGAAAAAAATGCATGGTTGCAAAAGCAGAGTAATCTTTTTCTGATCTGCTTTGCCCAGGAGAAAGGTGCTCAACCTGTGGGACTAGAAAACCTGTGTCCTGAATTTTAGTACTGTCCAAGCACTACTTGCATTGTGCCAATGTGTAAAGTCGATTTGGGCAGAGCAGCTCTGCATGTGTCCCCATTTCTCAAAATGTACTATTTCTCTGCTTGTACTACATAACACCTTCACTCCTCACAGTTTTGTACTGTCTTGTACTAGTCACTGTGGTCTGAGGGACATGTGATTCACCTGCAGCCTCCTCTCAACATCTGTGAGAAAGGTGGGGAGCAGTTTTATATTAAATATAAATCACTATACTGAGATAAATTCCTATGACCCCAGGCCATATTGGCAACATGCTTGGGGTCAGTATTGTCCAAGAGAGCAGCTCTTCATCAGTGAGTCTTTGTGTGATGGCAGAGAAGGTGGCATGAATTGTAAACACTGCCATCTCCTCCCCCAAACACTTCTGTGTCCTGGGTTTCTTGCAGCTGAATCACAGCATGACCCCAGTTGAAGGCTGCTTTCCTTCGTGCCACCAAGAATCCATTCGAATCAGCATTCCTGGCTCGGAGCAGATGAGCATTTAAGCATGCACTTAAGTGCTTTACAAAGGACGAGGCCCTGGAGCAGAAACCTCATTTCCAAATATAGCACACAAGGCAGGCACTTCTGTATGGCTGGCCAGGCTGTATCTCTGGAAATGGCACGTAGCATGTCTCGTAACATGGCCTCAGCACTTGGCACAGCTACCAGCATTTGGAGGTGCTTACACCTCAGCTCATGCAAAGGAGGAAAGCTAAGGCAGCCAGTGCAAAATGGCTTGCAGCCTGCCAACTTCATAAATCAATTTGAACTGTTTTTTTCTCATATCTCTATTATGTATTGCTACCTCCGGCATCAGGCCTTCTTTAAAGCTGGTGACATATTGAATATATTATTATGCTTAAATCACCATAAACTTATCTCAGAATTAAATGGTTATTAAATGCTCTAAAACTCTTCATTTGTTTAAAAAAATACAGCACCAAAGCTTGCAGGTAGTGAAGCACTGCTAAGCTCATCTATATGCGACCTCAAATAATTTTTCATGTCATTAAGCAGAACACAATTCCAGATTTATTTTAATAATTTATACATTGTTTCATAAATAAAAAACGTGTGTTCAGCAGAGAGACCTTTTTTTACAAAAGAAATAATAAATTATTATTTCTTCCCTTAAAGTGATCTCTCTGCTGAACACTTGTTTGGTTTTTATTTATGAAACAATGAATTATTAAAATAAAGTTAGAAGCATGTTCTGTTTTAATGACATCAAAAATTGTCTGAGGTTTCTATAGAGTATGTGCTTGATTTTTATTTCCTTTAAAATTCTCCCATAATTATTAGGCTTTTTTTACAAAAAACCTCTGTGGTAGTCGGGGGTGATCTGTCTTTCACACAGGTTCAGAAGAATTCATTGTTGTTTATTTAATCTAAACTTGCCTCCCTGTCTAGATCTTGTGGGGAAAAAAATGCACAAAGGAAACAAAGTGTCATGTAATTTTGTAAATATTAGAAGGTACTTGAAATAAATCCATATGCATTATTCAAACTTTCAAGTTTTTAACTCCTTTCTCCATTGTTTTGGGCCACTGATAAATGGCGTCCTGGTATTCCTGTCTTCCTTTGTCTTGTGCCTATGTAGCAAACAGAGGAGGGAAGGACTAGCACAGGTACATACACACATACTTGTCCCCACATAAAGAACCAGTATTTCAGCTCAGTTATAAACCAATCCTTCTGATTAATCAGAAAACCTGTCAGGGCTAGAGGGAGCCCGACTTGCTCAGCTAACAGGCTGCAGAACTGAGATGAGACACATCCTGCAGGGTCTCACTGTACCCACTTCACTCTGAAGTACTGGCAGAGCACATCAGCTTCTTACTCCAAGCAATACAAGGAAACATTCCAGCAGCCTCCCCCCACCAAGCAGCTGCATCTGATTGCAGAAGAGAAGGCACCAGTCTTGGCCTATGCAGCCAAAGGTCACAAGACAAGGTGGGACCCACACTGAAAGGAGCTCCCACGAGGGGCTCAGACACAGAAGCAAGCTGGTGCTACATTCTCACTTGTGCTCCCAAGCTCCAGATGTGCACCCTCCCCTCCCATCAGATGAACCACTGCATCCAGATGTGGGAGCTGTTACCAGCCTTACTAGGGCTTGAGATGCCGAAGGCAGAGCTCTAAAGGAAAGGTTCCTCCTGGCTCCTACTGTCTCACTGACACAGGAAGACCCACAAAGACACTCCAGTCCCCCACCAGTATCATGGGGGACAGACACAGGCTTGCAGCTGCATAAAAGACCTATGTTGGCGACATCTAACAGGGGATGTGGTGGAGAGAGGGCTGGGTTTCATGGGACATCCCTTAAGGCAACTAAGCAACTAAGGTCCTTCCAATGCCTGTGAATAAATACATGTGTCTCCAGGGGCAGTTCAGGAAGTCCTGGGGAGGACAACTGGCCAGTTCTTTTCAGGTGCCTCTAGGAATAACTCTCTCTTTGTGTATGCATGCATTCAGTTCAAAACACAACCCAAAATATTCAGAAAACACTGACAGCTTGGGTCCATAGGAGGTAAAATATATGCTAAGAGGGAAATCACTACAAGACTCCAATAGGATTGCCTGAGTTTCAGCATGAGGCTACTCCAGGTATTCCTCCTGCTGAGACCTACTCACCAGTAGCTTGAAACCTTTAATTTCTGAGTGTATAAAATCCAGGAAGAAAAAAAAGAAACTAACAACATTGTTCCTTTTTTTCTTTCCATTCCATTTTCTTTCCATTTTGCCTTTGAATTTCATCTGACTCACTTCTCCCTGCTTCCTCTCTCAGATCATTTCAGTGGGATGTAACACAGAATCTGCTGCAGAGTCCTCAAAGGACTGTCCTGTGGTCTTTTCTCTCTACACCTACCCAATGCAGCCTCATGAGATCAGCCCAAAGGAAAATGAATGGATAAATATTTCTTCCCACTGGAGTGGTGAGGAGTGAGATGCCATGAACCATTGCAGACAGGAAAGCCAGTGACAAGGATGGGGATGACCACCCATATATCAGACACTCAGACACCCACCTCTCCAGTCAGAGGGTAAGGCAAATGGAAACCAGTGATTTCTTTCTGCTATGATATTTGAGAACAGGCCTGCTCACTCTGAGAAATACAGCAGCAAAAGCCTTGGGGGACAGAGTCAGAGGGGCTGCATACTACAGCAGTGCAAAGTAAGAAGCTTTAATTAAACTTGCATTTAGACTCATGATCTTAGACAGCTTGGGGATTAGCCAAGCTCTCTCTAGTTCATGCTGCCTACCCAAAATATGCGGGAGAGAGGATGGAGGGGGGAAGAAAAAGCAATCTGAAAACAGGACAAAGAGTCAGTTTAATACAAACATTATAAATATAATATGAACTAGAATCGGGGCAAGGCCAAGAGGTTTGGCAGGAATTCAAGGCATTCAAGCTTGCAGAGAAAACATACGGAAATTGTATTCAAACACACAAATGGGTGGCAAAAAGCTCCAGAGGCCTAGCTGGGGGCATCCATGGAGCACCTCCAAAATGACCAGCTAGGAGATGCAGCTCTCTCACATACTTACTCCACCTTCCAAAGCAAAAACATCTTACTGCTTCTGTGTGTTTTCAGATGCACTCTGCACAACATGTAGTTGCTCTACAAAGTCCTCTGCACAGATGCTCCCCAACAGTCACACAAAATCACAATATGCTACTCCTGTGTGGATTAGCAGGGATCTGAGCCTACATAACAGAATGATGGGGATGACTACCTATATATCAGACACTCAGACACCCACCTCTCCAGTCTTTTCTGGATTATCTGTAGTGCTAGCATCTCCCAACATGAAGAAAACTTGGCAGTGTGCAACAGTTTCTCTGCCAGTCCTTTGTGCCATCCTCAGAGACCATCCTCAGAGACTCACCCTAAAGGAGGCCATATGCTAATACACTCACACACATCCTCCAACCCCTCCCAAACTCCTACCTCTGGACAGAAGAACTCACAGGCAACATCAGAGGTTGTCCTCAGCTGATGTCAGTGCTGGTAACTCTCTGGAAGCTGTTAGACCACGTAGGGTTTTGACCTCCTTCATTCTTTTCTGCTACAATGCAGTGTTGCCACATGTCAAGGTGCCTGAGCTAGCTGGCACACCAGTCACGAATAAGGCAATGCTAAAGCAACAGCATTTTGGGACTAGATAAAGTCTATCCATCTCCCTACTGTGCTCTGAGAAACAATGCTGAATAACTCTATTACAGTCACAATTCCATGCAGTTCCCTTTACCATCCCAGAGCTACCATCCTGCTCTAGACATGACTTGCCTACCCCTGCATGGAGCTGCACTCCAAGTGTAGTCTCCCATTTCCTACACAGTGAAGGCTGCCACGTGCCACAGACATGCCAACCACCCAGAGGATGGAAGCAGCCCTCTCCTCCATCAGTCATCGAAGGACACAGCAATCTTGTTCCGGAGCTCAGTACTTTCTCACCAAAACAAAAGCTTGCTGTAGGCTTGAAGAGAACGAGATTGTTTCTTTCCACACACCATCACCCTCAATAAATCAGTGAGATGCCCTTCAAGTACTTCCAAAACACTGTGGAGTTTTTTTATTGAAATATTTTAAGCTCTTCCTTAAGGAGCAGAGAAAGGCCTTGAGATTTTTTTACTGCAGGTTTTTGTTTCAGATTTCTCTCCTATCTAATTCCTAGACAAGGTGTTACTCATGCATTCTGTCAGAGAAACGCAGCAACTGCTTGCACCACCATGAAGCCCTAAGGAGGGACTGCTCACCCTAAGGGAAGCTTGTATTTCTGCCTCTCACCTTTCCAATGAGATGTTTGAATTAGCTGACCTCAAGGTGATGAGAGGTAAATGCTGGTAGGTGCAAATATGTGCTCCTTGAAAGCAGGACACCACTCCTTTATTATGGGCTCCTCTAGCTGATTGTTAACCAGCTTATGTGAAAAAGCAAGAATCTTCCCCTGAGTATTGTATACTACACAGCACTTTTGCTCTTAACAATACGCTGTCTAAAGGAACCCCTTGTGTATAAAACACTCGGGGGATCAACACGGTTCTAGAAATCCTCCTGTCTGTTAGCAAGTGGGATTCTTGACCTGGCATATCTAATCTAGTGTTTCCTAAATGTTTTGCTCCAGTATATCATATCTGACTCTCAAAATTTCTCAGGCTATGATTCACTCATGATGTGATTTTTCAAATGGAACACAATGTCAAGACAAAAGTTCTTTCAGTTTTAAACTAATTACCACACACACCATAACTCTTAACACCATTATATGAACTGTACTCTGGGAGCCACTGATCCAGGCCCCAGAATATAACCTTTCCTAGTTAAGAAAACCATGAAATCTTAGTTCCATTGAAATCAGTAACACAGCTCTCCCTTATTTCCCTGAGACCAGAATTTTTCCCCAGGTCTCTTGACCACCTGTTTTAAAAGCACCTTTTGACTGTGAAGCAAAAGTAATCTTCATGCAAAGCTCCCTTCTGGGGCTTGCATATCAACAGATTTAGTACAACAGTTGCTCACACATTTTCCAAGCAGCATTAGGGCAATATTGCCATGACACAGGTCACTTTCACAGGAAGTACTAAAAATCAGAGCTGGTTAGTAGAAAAACATCATTTCCCACAGGTAATTGTTCTAAAAAAAAGAAAGAGAAGAGGGATAGAGATTCACTTTTCACACTATAGGTAAGAGGAAGATTGCAACTTCTTCCATCTGAAAGCAGCTACCATGTTTGTAAGAATTTGGTTCCTGCCTTCATTTTCCTTTTGAACATTGATGAAACATTAGGAGCTGTCTGCTCAATTTTTCAAGAGCTAAGGAGTATCATTGCAATTTTATTTAATATCAACAAAGGGAAGTCTCTGCATTTACAGTTCTAACCGTGTGTTATATTATTTCTTATGTGTTATCCAACAGAAGTGCTTACCTGGTGGGAAATAAGGGGGTGGTGTAGTTTTGGTTGCGTTCTCTTGACACTCTTTCAATTGATTCTGCAGAGACGTAATTTGTCGACGAATTGCAAGGATATTGTTTTTGTCCAGTGACTCTAGTTCATTTACCAGTATAGTCAGATTGGTGATCTAGAGGAGAAAAAATGAAGCAAGTTTAATGTCAACTTTATTTTACAGATATTTGCAAGCAGAGTTGATCACATCACAGAAGACACTACAGAAAAAGATTCTAAGAAATATCCCTAAGAATAGGCCTTATCCTCCTAGCCTCAGCCTGACATTTCCAGCAGCATATGTGACCACAAGGATATGCTTTAAGACCAAGTTGTATAACAGGATGCAAAAATACAGTGTTATTTTGCATGTAGTGTAAAAATACCCAGTAACTCTTAGGCAGATACTAGATGTTAAATATAAAAAGTACTTATTCCAGCCTTGCAAAAGTATCTGCAAATTTTATTTGCAGAGATAAATAGTGTTTTTAATCACCTGCTTGATGATCTAGAGGACAATGGGGCAAATGAAATTTCACTTTCCATCTTAAGTAATTATTCTCTCTAGGTGAGTGATTAACTACAATTTTGAAAATGTGATTTATAGTCTGCTAGGAAGGTGATAGTCCTTCCCACTTCTTGATTTCATATTGATTGGGCCACTGCCTTAGCAACAAGCAGCTAATTTTTTAATTATCTAAATTAAAGCACAGATGCTTTCAAGCATGGGGGTCTGTAAATTAATATTTATTATAATAATTTAATCAGTGTGTTTAACACTATGCAAAAGTTTTAAATTTCAGGCAGATATTTGGCAAAACCAGAGTGGACTCCATTTGCTTTGGGGTTTCTTAACTTTTCTGTGCTCTATATCAAGGAATAAGATGTTAATACATTTAAGGTCAAGCTTTCTTTTAATTTATGCTGATGAAATGCTAAAATAATTCCACTGGTTGCAGTAGAGACAGACTGCATTTCCTCAACCTAAACACTAAAGAAAGAATAGACTATCTGTGTATTTGACTCCTCTGTGGCTAATTAAGACCTTGGCAATACCTCCAAATATATTTGCTCAACAATGGCATTGCTTCCAACAAGGCTGGGTTTCAGCTGAGTGACCAGTCTCTCCAGGTCACGGATTTCCACTTTCAGTAGCTGGAAGTCCAGTTCTGTGTAAGACACACCACCCGTCTCCACTTGCTGCACTCGGATGGTTAGATTGAGGATTTGCTGCTGATACAGTTCAATTCTTTTTGAGTACTCCCTAACCTGAAAGAAAGAAAAAAGAGATACATATTCAAGTCCAGGTTAGCAAATAAGACAAACCTGTCTGACATCCTTATCATATTTCTGAGTTCTCTGTGCATAGCTTCCACATACTTGTCGTATATATTCTTCACATAAACTGCATAAACGAAATTCTCATCACATGCATAAAAAAAATATGAAATTTAACCCTCATTTATTGTTGGCAGTTTCACAAAATCCTCTCAGGAATGCCTGGGGATAACTGAAGGCAGAATTTTATTCACAGTCTTCCATTTTTTTTATTTCTTTGCCAATATTGTCTCTGTGAGCTAATTTTATCCTCAGTATGCCAAGAACGTACATTGGTGAAAATTTTTTTTGGAAATCTGCAGTGTATTATCTCTCAAAAGCAATCAGAGAAGGCTGCAAAATGTAATAAAAAATTCTCAAGTTTTTCAGCTTCATTTCCTATTAACTCTGAATCCAAATAGGACTTTACCCTGTGTACATTTGAATTGTGTCAAGCATCGGCAGAACTGATTTGATGCTTGTCTTTGGGCAAGGGGGAAATATTTAAACACAGTGTTAAAAATCAAATCTGCTTTAAATGAAAGTGTTAAATATATGGCAGGCTGTAGCTGGAGTAATTTGTATAGCAGCCTTTTCAGTCTTTGAACCATTAAATAGTTATCCAGATAAATATATCTTCACACATATATCTGCTGAGGTAAAGGTCACAGCACAAGCATTGTGATGCAGAATGTTAAGAATATTATATGGATTTGGGACTTTCCTTAGAAATGTTAGTTCCTTGAAATTTAACGCTTTGGTAAAAGAGCATAATTTCTCTCCCGTATGCTTCATATATCATTATATCACAAAAGATAAGTAGGAATAAATTTAAATAGTTTGTTGCACTAGTAACTTCATATTTATACCCTCACATGGTATTTGCGCCTCTATCTACAGCACTGTAATTTCCATTACTATTATTTCTTCAGCTGAAAGACTTAGCCTATATCTTCTCAAGCATTCTTGCATTATCTTAACATTAAATAAAAGTCAGTACTTTTTCCCATTGTCTCTGAAATCCTGCCATGGTGTGAAGACCATGGGCTCCCTGTTCTTCTATTCTGGTAGCAGCCCTTGAGACAGGGACCCAGATAAAAACCCCACATTTAGCAAATAATTCCTTTCAATCTTGATTGAATCCCTTGTGTGCCAAAGAAGGGGTATGGGAGCTCATGGCACAGAAATTCATGAAAAGGATCCTTTAAGATCATAAGTTATTTAGTGATGTGGATTAAGGAGTAGAAGCATAAGAGTAGATCCTCTGTTCAGAAGTATAATTATCAATAATGGCACAACCACACTTACAAATCTTAAACCACTACAAAAGCCCTGCATGAACATACATACTATATACCAAAATCAAGATGCTCAATTCCGTGTATTTAAATCTGAGTTTGAAGCAGATCTTCTGTTCTAAATGTGTGCAGCCAGATTTGGAGCTGCTTGAAACTGTCAAGTTGCCACAAGCTGTATCAGAAGCACACTGGCTCACAGCACTGGATGCTCTAGATCTCCCAGATCAAGCCAGGATAACTTCAAGTTATTGATTACAATTAAGAATCAAAAAATAACAGCCTAAAAGACTTAGACCTAGTTCCTTGTAACTGGATTGCAACAGTGATAGCTGGGATCCCTTGTCTTAGCTGCCACCATCATCTGGTAGGGAATAGCAGGAAGAGCCAATCATTTTGGAAAAGCCAGATTTAGTTGAACCTCACACTTTCACTGATCACCAAAATCAGTTAGATGTTGAAGGAGAACCTCAAAAAAAACCATCCAGAAAAATTATTCAGAGGTAAATGTTTTAAACTATGTGTCTAGAGTTTGTACAACAACAAAAAAATAAAGAATATTATTACACCCTGAGAAGTTTGAAGCAAGTCCCTTTTTGAGCAAAATTGCACTGCTATGTGAAGCTATGTCTATCACAGAGGTATCTGGAAATCTGTCTAGGTACTAATAACCTTTCTCACAGTAACACTGGTAATAATTAACAACCCTTCTCACAGTAATATTGGTAATAATAATGGAATACAGACCTGAGTCTACAAACCACTGAAATAAACAGGCTGCTGGAATTAGTGATGGCTACTCATTAGTGAGAAACCTGTGAATTTGAAGTTTTCTCCGGGGTTTTCAGAGCCTGGACAAAATGCTGAGGGTTGGAACGAGGCATACATCGTTATTTCAGCCCTGACTGCAGAACGCAGACCTGAAGTTCTCCTCCCATATTAGAGGATTTTCACTCAGTCAACCATCTAGGTCATTTAAGGACATGTCAACACCATCCAGCAGAGTATAGCTGAGCCTGAACTAGCACCATCACTCTGCAGTGCTCTGCACAGCCACACAGAGCAGAGAACTTAAGCTAATAGCTTCCCTGGCGAATTATTGGACAAATAAAATTTTCTCAGCAGGGCTGCGCTAACAGGTCTATGCTGCTTTTGCAGATAAATCCAGCACATACGTTAAGCATTGCAATGCTCTGTGTGGAGATTCCCACCTGCTAAGATCTGGTTTAGGACGACTTCCTGTGGGTTAGAAATATCAGTTGAAAAAAGAACGCGACGTTGCTCTGTTGACTGGCAGATAGATTTAAACAGTGTGTAATCCATATGAGAGTACTGCATCTACCTGCTAGGGACCGCCGGTAGTCTCTTGACAGGCTGGCACAGATATTCTGTGCATATCCTATATTTAGGGATACAGACCAATAACTTGTACAGATTGCTGCTGCATTTGTCATAAAAGCCTAAAGTAGGGTATAAGGAGTGCATAGGGCCTGGAGTAGCCCTTTATGGGAAGAAAATTGAACCATGTGAGGCATATGTAAGGAAAAAAATCCTCAGTTTCAATTTTTCCTCATTCCAAGCATTGTCACCTTTGTTTAATGGAAAGGGCAGGGAAAATGTGCAATGCTCATTTAGGGTGTCATTTACCTGCAACTGGTATTTATCAAAACAGGTTTTGCAGCATGCAAGCAGACAGTTCTCCAGCACAAATTTGGAGAGTACAGAAGGGGGAACAAAGGTGCAAGATGAAGATGTAAAAAAAAAAAAAAAATATGAGAGGAATGAGGGAAGATAAGAAAGAAATTACAAACCCAGCAACTTCATAAAGTCACTCAGCCCAGGACACTGGCTTTGGGTAGGCTTGACCTCTACAGATCCATAAGGAGCAAGGCTGGCAGCCTGCCTTCTGAAGTGGAGAAGAATTCCATTACAAGTTAACCTGTTTTGAAAAGCAGGGGGCTTTTTTGCTCCTGTTTCTGTTATGTGAGGATGTTGTGGCCATCGTGAGCCATGTTCTGAAAGGCACTTTCTCTCCTTGTGATCATGTGCTGATCCACCCCTGTTACAGAAGGGTCCTCTCCCCTTTCCTATTGAGAGGAACAGCCAATTCCCACTTTGCTTTAAAAGGTTAATTTTTTTCTGTAATCATAATTATGCTGGCAAAGGTTGATGTGACAGAGGAAAAATTAGACTGGTATTTTCAGCCTACGGTTTGTACTCACTTGGCACATGAGAGCATCTCTTTATCTGCAAGCTTCCTTGCCTGCTGATTCTATAAAAGGACCCCCTTGCTTTTTGAATTAGCCAACAATCAGGCAAAAGGTTAATGATTCAATCAGGGTGTTTATCTGGGAGTTTTAGCACATGGAAAGCATCCTTAAGAGGGTCCAATCCTGCAGCTCTTATCCAGGAAAGGTTTCCATGAGCTTCAAAGGGTGTTTTAGAAGAGCAATAAAAGCATGGATTCTCAGAGTCAAAAAAGGAAGCATTCAGTAGAAATTCCCACTTCTGTGGTGAGACTAGGTTATGCCTGAATGCAATTCCCTAGGAATTTGCTCAGGATTGTTTCTAATAACAATCAATATTGAAAGCTTGGGTTTCCTCCATTTCATTATTTCCTGGTGTCTATGAGTATTATCACGACTGAAGTAAAATACAGGATTGCATAAGAAGCATTTTTTCTACAATTGGAAAGGTAAAGAATTTTTGAGCATAGAGATTTATGCATCACAGAATCTCAGAATACTGAAGTTCAGCTATCAATAGGGCAATGCTCAAAAACCTTCTTCTTTCTACCAACAACATTATAACTGAGAAATCTTACAATTTACACCAAAATTCAATCTGTTCATTTCAATTTCTGACCTAGAAATACTTGGGTGTGCCCATATCACACCCAAGTATTTGTCACACTTCAACTACATGCATTGTAACACTGCTTGGCTGATTGGTCTTAACAGGATGAATTTCAATGAAGCCTGAGTTAGGTCAAGAATTTTCCCTGTCTGCAGCGAGAATTGCAAGTCGAGGTCAGTGTCTACACTGTGGTACACTGCTGGGCACAGAAGGGTGACAACAGTCACAGCAGCTCACACCAGCTTGCAAACTAGACATTAAAGTCTAGAGTGGGGACTCAGCTTGCCCTGAATTTAGAGGTGAGTTTCAGGTACAAATCTGGACACCTAATCTTAGGCATCTACAGTAGTGATCTGTGTCTTTATATGAACAATATGTCTGATCTCATTGGAGATATGTCCACACAAAGAGGTCAAGCAGCACTTGGGATGCTCCATTATCTGCCTGGCACTAGCCTAAAGGGAACGTGCACTATTCTGAGGAATTACCAGTAAGAGATAGGTTACACCAGGGCAAGTGACTGGGAAAGGTGGTACACAAACACCTTGAAGAATCATGCCAATTTTTGGCTGGGAATCATGCCCCTCATCCTGTCCCAGCACAGTTACCTTCAAATGCTGGAACTGACCAGAGTGGGAACAGTATGTGGGGCTGAAATCTCCTTGATTTTCATGGCTTATTAATCCTGAGCTGCACTTCCATGCTCCAAGAGATCAGGTAACTCCTGTGCTTGGAGGCAGCAGGACTTATGTCAGTTTGCCCTTCATATGCCTGCTGATAGCTGGATGTGTTTCACTGTTAGCTCCAGCTCTTTCAAAACAAACTATTTGAACTGAAAGATCTTACCACAGGATCCACACCTGTTGTTGTGGGTTTTATGCACAACTTCTTATCTGTTCTTGATTATACCAGAGGAGGGTTATGAATATTTATGATTAGAATTTATAATTTAATGCTTTGCCTTTTCTGCTGATTAATTCAAGGACACTTCATTTCTTAAGATGCCTGGTTTCCAAAGAAAACACTTTCTGCTGGACACCCAATCTAAATCCTGAATATTTATCCACCATAAAGAGTCAAAGGCACATTCCTGTCTTCACAGGCGGCTTCACCCAGTGCACTTTAGCATGTGTAGGTTTGCCCGAGTTCCTCAAAAAATAGATCTCAATTCAGGCAACAAGCAGCCAAAGCAGTGTAAGGTGTGTTTGTCTTCAATAGAAATGCATAATTCAGCAGTCTCACTGCCACAGCTTCGGATGTTGACAAGAAAGATTTTTTTTTTAATTTATTTATTTTTCTCTGTGAGAGCAGAAGCAGTGAAGGGGCAATTATTCACCTACTTCTTCACTCTGGGCTGTGGTGACCTTTCTCCTCTTTCCCTTCACTGCTTTCTCACAATCTGGCTGGCTTGATACAAATAATAACACATGAAAGAGCAGGAGGCTTGGCTTCCTATAGCATCGTGTAGCAATCACAAACTAATAAATCTGAGCCAAAGGAGGAAAAACATAACCATTCTTCCAAAATATACCATATGTCTCTAGCTGAAAAGGCCTAGAAAAGAGACCTGAGAATATTCAAGTGTATGGGATGTTACAATGTCAAAGATTAGAGATTTAATCACCTTTCTCCTTGTTGTTACAGAGCCCTCTTTCCCACTGTTTGAAAGACATACCACAGAAAAATGCTGACTGCTGTACTTTTTCATAGGCAAACACTTTTCAGAAAAGATGCAACTGTTGTTTCTAAGACAAAAGAATGCCTTACTTTAGAAAGCTCTGCCTCAAACTTCTCCGAGAGCTGTGTGGCTATGATTTCCAATTGCTCAGCCTTCTGCACTGGAAAGGTGGCATCTGGCAAGTACACAGAGCACTGGCAGGTTCCCTCGTCATTCACAGAGCCGGACACGTTGGCAAAGAGCTGCAAAAACAAATTGGCAAGAAAAAAAGTGTTAACATTCTTCTCTAGAATCAGTACCCAATAATATCTGGCAATAATATGAGTTGTGCGAGTCATGAGATGAACAATTTCTTTACTAGTCATCTTTCACCTTTTTCTTCCAAGGAACTCAAAATATCTAACAATTTTATGACTCATCCTTACAAATCTCTCTAAAAATAGTTAAATATTGCTTTAAAGATTTTACCATTGGAAAAACAGAGACAAATAATAGCCCTTACTTTCCCAGTCTTGTGGACAATGTTCCTAAGATAATGAAATAACTTTTCCAGCAGATAGAAAGCAGGAAAATAATAATGTAGTAAGTTAGATCTTATAGATACTATTCTGAAATTGGACAAATCATTTAGTCATTTACAATCATAAAGAGGAAAGCACTGAAATAGAACTAGTAACAGGGAATGTTTTGAAAAGAAAAATCTTTAATTTGAAGATTTGCAGCCAGCCACAGCAAACAGACATGTGCATTTAATTATACACCACTGAAAGGTGATGAATTAAATATGCAGGTTTGGCCAAGGGTAGAGATTCTTATTTTGCTAAAAAATATTGCTCATAACACCCACACATCACAGCCCGCCCATCCATCTTTGTGGATAGCTGGCAAAGCTCTTGCCCATGAATAGCCTTGTCCCAGTTGTCTGCATGCTCACAGCATCATCACTGAGCAATGTGCATGAGGGACGGAAAGGTCAGGGCTGGCACCTCCTGATCTTGTCATCATTTACAGCCAAGGCACACTGTAGTCTATAAACACTGGGCTGAATACTGAGTGTGTTCAGAACAGTTCTTTTTTGTTTGTACACAAAATGTTTCCAATTCATAAACCTATCACGAATTTATTAATAAAGATATTTGATGTTACTTTAAAATATTCTGGCACACACTTCAATGCAGCTGCATATTTTAAAGCTACAGAGTTGTGCTTTAAAAGCACTTTTTTCTATAATCTCTTCCACTGCCTTGCAGAAATCCCAGTGTTATTCATGTGTTTTCTCTTTTTCTTTCCCTCTTAAAAATAAACAAGCAAACAACAAAACTATGTCCTGAGAGCTGACATTTCAGCATTCTTCCCTTGATTTTCACAGTGGTCCTCACTGAAAATCCAGACCAAAACACACAGTGATGGCCAGCAGCAAAGCTGTCTTGATCTGTGAGCCCAAAAAGAGAAGAGTAGCAAGCAGGAATGATCCCAGTTCACACTTCTGGCAACCTCTTTACTGCAGCCACAAAACAGCATGCATCTCATTTTGAAAGAAAGCGTGGAAAGTCGTTTTATCTGTGTTATTCAAGCACCATGGGCCTTAAAACTTCACTCAGACTGCTGAAGACACTTAACATGAAAGGAGGCAGAGAAGTATCTCATGGCATTCCAGAATGTCCCAGCAAATAACTTCCATTGATTTCTCTGCCAGGCAGGTTACCAAAGCACTTCTAAAAATCCCACTGAGAATACATTATGTCTAAGTTTCCAAGTATTTGTGAAGGTATGACTATCAGTATGTAAATTACTATGAAAAATAAGTTCCTAAGTCACTTAGGTATTTCTACACCTCTGAATCCTCAGGGCATGGGCATGGTGGGGATAGCAGGCAAGTTGCTCAGCAATAAAAAAGAAACAGATGGGAGAGACCAAAAGAAGAAATAAATGTGGCTTAATGAGTATATGGGAGCTTCTTTGAGACTGTTACACATTAGCATGCTAATTTTTGTGTGGAAGGTATTGTATTCTGTTCCTTCTGTGTGTAACACAAATATGAGTACATATATACAATAGAGAGTATGTTATACATTGTGTAGCAATAGTGTGTGCTATACCTTTGTATGCATTATACACTCTGCTGTAAACTACAGTCTGGACTGTGTTATACCAATCAGTTTTCTGACTTACCATGCCTATTTCATGTGCTAAAAAAAATCATAAATGTATTCAGATATCTCCCAAAAAACCTCCAACTCATGCTTTTAACCTCCCTACGAAAGACAACCATTATATTTTAACATTTGAGTTAGGAGGGAGCTTTGAGTTGAAGGCAGAGCTTTACTGCAGTAAGTGCAGCTTATATTGAAGCCAACAGACAGTTTCCCCAAAAGAGTGGAAACAGCCTGGGCAGACAGAACTGCTTCCATTTTTCCACTGACATTACAAACATTGGGATCATGATGATGACAAGACCAAGAAGCATTGTTTAGTTAAAAGCCCCTTGGGTCAGTAAGGGCTTCAATCAAAATATAATACCAGCCAAATGACAACCATGTAACAAAAATGTCTTCCGTCATCCTGTAGAAAAATACATGAGATAGACCGCTACTTTTGATGGACTTGTATGGTTTTTAAAGTTTAATAATTTATACTTAATGCTTAAAAGAGAGCAAACTGTCCTAGCCTACAGCAAGGACTTGACAGCAACATTTCACTCTGCAAAATTAAGCTGTTACATATACATATTTGAAGCTATGAGAAATGTTCCTTTTCCACATCCCTTCAAATTAAGAAAGGGAGTAGGAGCAAGTAGAAAATTTGTCTCTGTAGTGTAGTGACATTTACAGCTCTGAAACAGCTATTTGCTCATCCTAAGACAAAGAATGGGATCCACAGAAAGCACATAGCAGGGCCACAGTAGGGACAAAAGCCTCCTCAGCTGGACAGGGAGATGGATAAAGTTTGGGTCCTGCTAATCAAACTCAGAGAGAGAACCCTGACTCCATTTAACTTTCTAAATGCTCTACTGGAGCCAGAGACTCACCTCTGTCTCAGAAGAGGTCCCTACACACAGCCCATATGCATGACTGGGCTTGCCTGGACATACAAAAGATCTGCTGTGAAGTTGTTGACCACCGCCAACCTAATCTGGACCTGTGCTTTGGATGAACTCTGGTTTTGACAACAATTTTCAGGACCATACAGAGCAAGTGTGACTCACTGAATCTGCTCCAAAGTGAGCATATTATTAAACAGTTGCTGATAGAGAGGGGGAAAGAGACCAAACCCTGAAATCTGCAGACTGTGGACTTAGGCATTGTACCAAAAGGCACAGAAATAAGATTCAGGTCCCTTGATGGTAGCATCAAATAGCTGATAATATTTTAACTAGGTAGAACAGGGAGATTCAAGATTTTCTCACTCCCAGCAACCACAAGTGGGCACTCTTCAGAAGACACTTTTCCTGTTCTAGTTTATGAGAGAAGACTTCCTCCAGGGAGACTGTAATCATCAAACTGTTTGCCACATTGGCATTAAATCCCCAGGGCCCCATCTGTTTCACATCTGGGGTCCAGTTCAGTAGTTACAAGGTTAATGCCAAAGTTTTGGATCTGACTTAAAGCATTGAATTACATGGAAACAGTAGTGATGATTTTGGAGATTCACTACTTCCTAAAGTATTGGATACACAACACATAAATGCTTTTTCCAGGCAGCACAGCTGGCTTACCTATGTCAGAGTTAAGTCACTAAGTGACAGTATAGCATTTAAAGAATGGGACACAAGTTCCTAAATTTGGTCTTTTCTGGACTATATTGAAGACTAGCAATGGTTATACCTTTGGGGGAGTGTGCAATTTGCCATCCATATTCCTAGGCTGAGTCACGTATGGAAGCATAGTACTGAGATGAGCAGTCTGAAAAGCAAAGGAAAGATTTTTTTAGTGTGATTTTTCCTCATATGACACCATCCCTTCCCCACCAGTTACTCCCCATCCTGCAGCTCCAAAGCACTTTGGTTTTATTACAGAAGCTATCCCGAACAACTGCAAAATTTCTGATCTGCGGCTGAGGCGACAGTTTCCCTGGGCACAATGTCACTTCACAGACACCTCTTCTTGAAGAAAGGCTCTGTGTGACCAGAGCAAGGCAGGGGATGCTCAGCCTGTCCAGGAGGTGTGAGCTGAGGCTGTGACAGGCAGCCCTGGCAGTCTAAAAGGACAGTGCTGTGCCCCTCTGCCCTAAATCCAGAGAATACTGTCCTCCCAGCAGGAATGTCCCCTCCTCACCACCCAGCTCATTTCCCAGCCTCTAAGCAGAGGACTCGCTGCCCCTTTCACACCAAGCTGTCAGGCTGTGAGCTGTGATGGCTGGGAACCTGCCCCACTCTGCCACTAGCACCACATGGTGTCACATGGAGGTGACAGCATCCCACCATGGAGAGGGAGCGCTGGGAGAAGACACCACACTGCCAAGGATACAGCCAAATCCACCTTGGGAGCCTTTTATGCAGCAAGGATATATACATTCCCTTTAACTTCCATCTGTGGGTGACACCTGCCTTCCTGCCACAGCAAGGACATCAGCTGTCACCCTGGCACTGTTCTGGGGGTCACCACAGCCCCACAAAGTGTAAAGAGCAGAGTGTATTCCTGTGATGCAGCACACTGTCAGCCGTAATGGGATCTCACCAAAACCTGTGGCAAATAGGGAACTGGAGCAAGACACCCTCAATGTCAAATGGTGGGACAGATGGAGGATCAAATGGGCTTCCCCTGCAACAGGACACTCACTGCTGCATCTTTCTGCATTTCCCAAATCCCAGCTGGAACCCTGTTCCTGAGCCAGGGAATGGTGGGGAAATCCAAATGGCCAGCAAAGGGCAGGTCTATTAAGTGGCACTGTATAAACAAGCTTTGTGGGACAATTTATCAAATAAACCCTCCTGAACAGGCACTTGTGTGCTCATATGATTACACGGAACATGATGGACAGCTGGTAGCAATTAACAGTGTTAGGGCAGAGAGCATTAAAAATTGTGCAAATTACACAAACTGAGGACTATCTTAAAGCTAAGCAGACTAAGGAGGAATTTCTCCCCTATTAAGCTTTCTACCCTCACCTTATCAACATATATTTACACCTCCATCTTGAATTTTGCAGCTCTTCATTCCTTCAGCAGATAAAAGCAACTTCCCAGGAGGTGCTAACTTCATTGCCTGCATCCACAACACCCCCAAACTTCAAAAAATGTAACTAGCGGCACACAGGAATTTTCTGATTGATGACTAAACCAGATAAATCAGAAAGAATTATTGGGAGCCAAAATGTTTTTTCCCAAATTTTAACTAATAAATACCAAAAGGCAGTCATTTTTGGTCAAAGAAAACCAAAATTCTTTGCTTAATTTGAAAAAGTTCTTAAGATATTCACAAACTTTTCTTTCTGAAAATTGAAGCCTCATTTTAAATAAAAAAGTACAAAATCAAAACTATTTTTCACTAATATAATTTTTTCTTTAAAAAATATTTTTCAAAGTTTTCTCCTTCCTCCCTGAATTTGATATAGCTTTTGGTTGGGGGTTATTGTGGGGTTTTTTTCTGATTGATATGGTCTGCTTTGAATTTCTCTCTTGCCCAGTAAGATGCAGCTTTTGAGGGAAGAGGGTGAGCACCCTGCAATAACCAAGCAATATGGCTTTCATGTGCCTGGTCACAGAGTATGACTGCAATCACGCAACTGGGAAAGCTCCCACCTCCCAACTCCTTCCACATCAAAGATGTGGATCTGTTCCTGCTATAAGCCCTTGCTAATTAATTAGAAGCTACACAGAGCATTTAATATCCACTCAGATCCTCACTGGGAGTTGCACTCATCTAACCAAAGGCAGAATTTGACTCTGACTTTAAACCTGTGCCTCACTTTTACATTTATTACCCAGTCCCTATACATTAGTTGGGGGGAGAATGGAGGAATACTTCAAACTTTCTTCATGCAGAGATCTCAACATTTGTCTAATAATTTTCCAGTAGCCTTAAAAGAATTTTCAGCAATCTAAACTATGAGAGAAGACAAGAAGACACCAAAGCTCAGGTTATGAGATCCCCATCTTACCGTTTCTGCCACTGCTGTCGTCACAGCCAGAGCACTCATGCCCTGCATGAGGAGAAGCACAGCCACCTGTGTGAGCTTCATCTTCTCAACCTGCAGCTGTGACAGCAAAGGGAGAAAGGAGGCCTTTTATAGTAGAGTCTGGGGATTTCCCCAAACAAACCTTCAGGAACTTGCATTATATTTTTACAGGTTTTTGGGAAGTGATGTCATAAACTCATATAATAACCAAATTACTAATGTACAAAGAACACATAAGTTACCATCATAAATTAATTATGTCCAGTTTTCTAACAGGAAACCTTTCCCATGGGGTATGGTATCTGATCATAATCTTGGTTCTTGTAGAATACCAGGTGCTTACTTGCTATGAGAGGTAAACAGAAATTATCCTTACAGTGACTCAGTCATAAAAATTCTTGTAGATTCTTTGAAGATTCCATCAAAGTTAAACAGACAATACAGGTTGTTGTGGTATTTATTACTTCTTATATGTTCAGAGCAGAGTAGGTCAGGCTAGACTGCTCACACACCAGAACCATGTTTCCCTTTTCCCAAAGGCCGACAGACCTTTGTCAATAAGTACAATACACAGAGCTCTCTACAGCTTCTCAGTTCCCTTGATTCTCACACAGCACAGGTGGGACACAGACTACCTCCCATCAGGAGGTTCCCAGCAGGTTTGTGTGTCATATATTAACACTACGTGCCCATTAATGCTTACTTGTGCATTAACACTGTGTACCCATCAGTGCTTACTCACCTACTCTCCTTTCATGGAGCTGCATTCCACCTGACCACAATGATTCACTGTCCTGTCTCTAGAGCACTGATCCAGAGAGATGAAAAAAGGTCACTTGTAATCAGCATGGCCCCCACGCTCCCCAGCTGTGCCACACCATTGTATGAGAGGCACTGAGCGGCCTGTAGTTCCCACAGCACCCAACCCCCCATGGGAATTCTCCACTTCCAACAAGCTATTACCTTGGTAGAATCAGCTGCAAGCCTCCATCTGTGCAGAAGTTAAATTTCTTTCCCAGTGATTTTGGATCACTGGGAAAATGAGCTTGGTGTTTGGAAGGAAGGTTATAGTCGGGACTAAGGGAATGGCTATATCTATGCACTTGTAAAAGTCAAGAAGTGCCTAGACCAAAACATGACCATGACCAAAACACCATTTTCTTTTCCTTCTTCATTCTGTCAGGCTTAGTTCTTCCACTGAGTCAGCAACAAAAGGCTGTAGCTGTGCCTAAGTGAAGAAAGTGGTTAGGAGACCTTTAGTCGTTTCCAATGTTGGTGGTTAGAGGACAGGGCAGGAGCAGCAGTACTTCTGAGCAGCAGTGCTGCCTCATATGAAACTTATCTTGTGAGGATTCCTTGTGAGGAACTCCAAAGGCTTCTCTGTATTAACACAGCACTATCAGCTCCAGGTGGCAATGGGAAAGCTGAGGCTTAGGGCAAATCTGTACCAGAAAACTCTTGAGAGAAAGCCATGTCCATTGGGGTAACATGTTTTTTAACCACAGCTTTGCATAAGCATAAGCTTCCTGACATATTCACTAGGCTGGCAGCAGCGTCTTGCAGGGTAAGGATATAATAATTTCTTGCAAAGACATTTTTTCACAGCAGAAGCTGCATCTCTACTGGAGGATTTCATGGCTAATAATTCAATGTAAGATAGACAAGACCTGGAAGGCATGTGATAATGTGTAAGCAAAAAGTACCAGAGCCATGCTGGTAGAGCAAGAAAATGAATCCAGGCTTCTTCCTCTCATGTTACAGTAGTGTGCTTTCCTGGGTAAATCACAGTGCTGTCAAGGGAATGGAGAGACCGATGCTGTAAGCACAGTCAGGGCTAAAGCCCTTAGCTTCAAGAGAAGCAGACTGGCCCCTGTCAGAGCAGCTGAAGGCTGTGAAATATCCTTTGCACTATAAGAAAGACTCTTTGGCCACACTAGAGCAGAGTTCAGATGCAAACCAGCACATGCATGTAGCTGACAACTGGTAAGCCTATGCTGCCCATCAAGTTAGCTCTACTCTCAGGTTGTGATAGCCTGTATTGCAGAATTGCCACTTCCTTCCCAGAGGTTTTTTTTTTAGTGAACCAACTGATATTCAGACAAAACTGAGGGAAATTCTGGAAACAGATCATTCCCAAAAGGTGTCATTGATGCGAGTTTGCTCCTCATCAGCCCTGCCTGGTCCTAACCAGCCCTCCAACTCCTGACATAAGGCCTTCTATTACATCTCTTGAAATAGAAATACCACCCTGGTAGGCTTCAATCCATGCCTCGGGTTATTTCTGATGCTCCAAACAAAGACCTACACAAACCCACACAGAAAAGTAATGATCACATCTTAGCACCAAAGGGCCCAGAAGAGATCTAAGAGGACAAGTGTTTCATCATGTGGATACAAGGGAAACCACCAGGCTGTTGTAAGGGAACAAGCTCTGAGCAGCATACAAACAGGCCACTTTTCCTGAGGACCAGGCATTATTCCCAGGGGTGATTGCATTTACCAGGATAGACGAAGTAGCAAGGGAAAGTACAACACAGAGAGACTCAGGTAAATCGAGCTGACAGTACAGATGCATCTGTATATATGAAGACTTCAGATTAGTAGCATGCTCCATGCCCATCCATGCAACAACTCCTTGGCAGCTTGAAAACTGCCTGAAGGCAGCTGCCCATGGCACCTACAACCCTGCTGGCCTTGCTAAGGCACCATGAGTCCTGCTGGCTACAGAGAGGGCAACTTTGCAGCACGCATGGCCACACTCGCAAGCTCTACTCTGTAGCAAGCAAGTGAAATTTTGTAGGCAGCTTTGTGCTGCTAGCATAGACATAGCATAGAGTTTGGAGCCTGGTATCTAATCAGGAGAAAAACCTGTCTTCTGAGCATAACTGTGAGTCTCTATTCCTTCCAGAGGCTGGGACTGCAAATCACCCACGAAGCATAAAAGCTTCCCAACGGTTTTTCTTTTATGTTTAAGAGGCAATTCCGAGAAAGGAAGCAAATATTAGCTAAGTAATGATAGTTAATCAGTTGCTTTGGCATTTTCTGCAGTATTTGTGTTTGCACATGACCTCACAGAGACAAATTTTTATTCCTAACTGAAGCATAATTAATGCTAAATAAAAACACTTTCTCTGGATCTATGTAGAACACCTAATCTGAAAAAAAAATAACTTGGACTAATTTTCTACATTTTAGATGAGAGAATATTTATATATCACACAGAAAAGTTGCACTTCCTTAGGAATTTCCACTTGAGAAAACAGGGAAATACAAGGATTTTATCTTTGTAGACCTGACCCCTCACTAGTACTTCCTGGTTTGCAACAGTCCTAGTGGGCAATTCGGGGCAAAGTCCCTTCTTTTGCAACAGACAAAAGATTTCTTTGATTTCAGTGGGAGCTGTACAACAAAATGCCTTTGCAAAAAAGAAACTTAAGTCTCTCAGATACCTGTTCAGCAGAGCCCTTCTCAAACCCAACCTAACTTAATCATTACTTTTATTACAGCAGAGATTATCATGATTATTTTTCAACAGAAAGATAGGTGATTCATATCATCTGCTTTCTAAAGCTCAATCCAAAGTCACGGGAGTCAAAAATTGCTTGATCATGTTTGGTGGTATGAACATAACCTTTTACATTTCAGTTTCCCATTAACATTTGGAAAAGATAGTACTTCCCTGCCCCAGAGCTATGTTTTGTAATTATATGCATTAACAAGAATAAGAGGCATTCAACTATTAGAGAATAGGGACCACATTAAACATGTGAAAATACAGGCAAAAAAAAAAGATATAACTTGTCTTGGTTTAGTAGGCCAATAACAGGATGAATTGTATGTGGGTTACATATCTTGGTGGTTCTATCTGTCAAGTAATCATCCACAAATATATTTATCTTAGCTGATGTCACAATTTCAAATTCTCTCTGAATTGTTCAGTACATTCTCAGGACAGGTGTATGACCTGCACTTTCTTAAAACAAGAAAATAAAAATCAGTGGACCCAAAGTGAGACATAGTACCTCTGTGCTAACTTGCCAGAATGGCTCAGGCAGAAAGTACTGCATTGCACATTACATTTTGCAAGTCTAATGTAAAAGCATTTCTACTGTTTGCCTGCAGACACGATAAGACTCCAAGCCTCATGGAATCAGCATTTCAGTGCATGTCGTCCAGTACCCTCTATACTGTGGATTTAGAAAAGCTTGCCTAAAGCTTGTTAAATCCCTCCTCCCACCAAACTACGTATTCCTGAAGTAAAGCCAAAAATATGGAGAAAATATTAATTCAAATTCATCCTATGACACAAGAACATAGCAGCTAATATTCCTTTTTATTTTCTGAAGGTGTTTCTTTCTTAAAATAATGAGTCTGGTCTTCTTTGATTATAGGATCATCCTGCAGTGAAATAAGGAGGTTGGTGGGGTCAGCTTTCTTCGGTAAGGTGTTGTGGAACAATTGTCATCATGAAATCCATCTATTTCATGATACCAATATTCGACATAGACCTGTTCTACTCTGCTAATCCCTTTACAAATTGCTTGCACTTTTTCCCTCTCCAAGTGATTCACATTCTTATGCAATATATTTTGGTGTCATCTATCATAAAGCTCATCTATTTGGAAGACATTATGCAAATACTTTCATTTAATCCCTTTATCAGCAGAATGTCAGGTTAGTGTTTTAAAAAAACATCCCTCTGGGCCATGTTCAAAATAAGAAAGTGTATGGGAAATATTAACACCTAGTTTAAAAATTATGTTAGTAAGGGTGAGCCTCAATTTTCTGAGACTGTAGGAAAGGGGCATCTTCCTGGAGCAAAATGAGAAACTGAGTAGAATTTGCAGAAAGGGTGAAATTTCCTTTACACCTTTAAAAATGCCACAGAAACCAACTGGACTGATTCATCCACCTAAAAGGAAAAAAAAAAAATATCTGCAATGTCAAAAGAGAAAGATCTTCACTAAGACATAAGACCAAGACAACAGCAGCTGAGGTACCACCAGCCAGAAGGATGAGAGATTATTAGCCACAGATTCTGTGGCTTGGCAGAAGAGCTTGTTACCCTGAAACAAAGCAATCCAGAGGCTCTTGAATCAATGAATTGAGTCTAACCATAATCTGCCTGAGTTCAAAGCCAAAAGATATCAAGCAAGTATAGTCCTGGTCTGGAAGAACAGAAAGACAACAGGCAGAAAGGAGAGTGGATGGCAAAATGGTAAGAGCATACATGAAAACTGGCACATTTTGTTAGAGAACATCAAAATGCATGAAAAGCAAAATCTAGAAGAGGAGTATAAGGGTGTATATATGAAACAATTACAGCAGTACTGACATATGCTGGGGTGGTGAGTGAGAATCAATTCCCATTCAAGGACACTAAGAAGAAATAACTACTTCCTTATAAGAAACAAGAGGACCCAGAGAACAGTGTATTCTGAATATTCATACAGCGTGGCAAAGGAAGGCAGAAGAAAACATCCAGAAGGAATGTTAGAGGACAATTTGGTTACAAAAGAAGAACCCTGCTGCCTTGGGATTGTGATAGATTTTCATGGACAGCCAGTCACATGTATAAAGGCAGGAGAAACCTGCATGCAAATTTTTTTAAAGAAGAAGGAATAATTGCTTAACAATAACCTGGGGCAATGACAAGGCAGGGGACATGTTATTGCTGACAACAGAAAACTGCTCCTTCAAAAGGTATCTTGGAAACAAACCCAGCATGACACTGAAAAAAATTATTTACTTTGGTATTATGTTGTGGATAAATAATTTTCAAAAGTGAAAGCTGACACACAATTAGGACGGACCTCAAGCTAATAATGGTTATCTTCTCATCTGAGTAGCTGTTTGTTTAGCACTTCAGTACACTGCAGTTCAAACTCTCAGAGTCTTGCATTTATTTCTGTCCCTTCCCCCTAAAAGTGTATCCAGTGAAGAGAATTCTTACTCCCTCAGAAAAACTTGTCCTTCATACATATGTCCCAGTCCTAAGGAACAGAGGAACATGGCCTGGATGCAATCTGAGTCATTAATATGAACTCAAACACTTACAGAAACCAATATAATAAATACTTAATATAGGAAGGTCCTTGAAACATCTCTTCCGCATACCACCATATCACAAGTCCCAACAAAAATAAGATCTTTATTGAAAAAGCAAAAGCCATTTCTCTAATGCCTGCACATGCCTGTGGCTGGTGAATATAAATGCAGTCACTTGGCCAGAGGAAAAAGGCTCCCAGATGCTTTTCATGACTTTGCACACTGCAGACAAACTGCTGCCTCTGTCAAGTTGCAGAGCAGCACCAGCTTTATGCATCAGCAGCCCTGGCTGCTCTGTGAACAAGAAACGTGGCCAGCCCAGCTTGAAGGTAGTGAGTAACCTCCTGATTAAAAGTGCACACACCTCGATGTGCAGAGTTAAGGGACAAGAAAGAAAAAGGATCTTCTTCCCCACAATAATCCCATGTCTGAAAGCTGTGGCACTCTCCTTCTTACTCTTCCCATTTTGAATCTCAGCTCAGGGTTATCTTGACCAGTCTAAGGAGGTAATGAGAGAAATGCATTTTTCATGACAATTCTATGAATACTTACTTTCAGACAGATACAAAGAGAATCTCTTCCCTCTCTATAGGCCAAACAATGTAAAGGGTTCATTCACACCAAAAACATTAATGATCACTTTCTCTTTAATTAACAAAATCTTCAGGGCTTGGCATGGTGGCAAAAAAAAGGTCCTCCTTCAGGTTTTCAACTTCAGCCAGATATCACAATGAAGAGAACGTGGAAGATATCTGAGCTGGAATAAGAGATGAGGAAACCTATAGACTATCAGCTGGATACAGCTGCAGTTTTATTTAGCTTTTAGCATTGTGAATATTTTCACATTAATATGGGATATCCCTAAAAAGGCCTGTAGCATGTATTTCAAAGGCCTCATTGATCCCAGGCAAGGAGAATATTCTCATCCCTTTCCTGTGGCATGCACACAAAAGTTAAACCATTCCTACACCTATTCACTCTGTCTCCTTGGAGCATTGCATCATCACAGCATTATTACATCCAGGATCAAGGTGTGGCCATTGTATCCTCAAACTGGCCAACACTGTGTGGCACAGGCCTGATCCACTCATGTCAGACAGGCTGTACAGGGGCTTGGCTGTGCAAATAGACCAGACCAGCAGCTATTCACTTGAGTAGTCCCTTCATTTCAGCCACGTTCATCACTCAGGGAAAAGAAAGCTCACACCCAAATAACACTTGACGCCGGAAAAGAAAGTCATCGTTTGGTTTTACAAGCTATTCAAATATTCTGTTCTGCAGTACCTGTAGACATGGACATGTGTGCTTTGGGCTTTGCAATGGACACAAGGATCCATTCTGACCAGATACATGGTTTGCATAATGGTAACTGCAAGCAATGCCAAAGCAGCCCTGGTCTCCTAGAAATAAATAGATGGACCACACAAGAATGTGCTTCTTGGGCAGCACAAAGGGGAGCCATGCTCAGAGATATTCTCTGCAGCTGATTAACCTGAACTGTAAATATAGTGGCATGCCAGATTTCTGCAAACCTCAGGATGGGATAGGCACTGTGTCACCTGCAGCTGCTATTATGCAACTCAGCCTGCTTCTTGGAACAAATTAACATACCAGCTCTCAACTTTTCAGATGACTGAAGGAAATAGAGTTGCCCAAGCAGCCCTGGGGACCCTGGAGCAAGGCAAGTTTTCCTCCAATAATGCTCACACTATAACATACACCCTGATTGCTTTCTCCACTGTGGACTACTGCAGACTTTCTATAGGCTCCAGAGTTTATTAGTCCAATCCATCCTCAGCTGCAGTGGGCTTAATCCAGTCACAGAGAGAGCACAGGTAATGACCCCTCTATTAAGACATTTACTAGGGCAAATGTCTCATTTTCAGTCCTTTGTAATACAGCCAAATTTCAAGTGTCTGAGCTCAGTGCCTGCCTCAATGATTTTTTAAGACTCCAGGGGATCAGAACAATTTTTTGTTACTACTGCTTTGAGAACAAGGTTAAAGGAGAACAGGCAGTTCTTCTGAATGCTATTTTTTTGGCAGAATTCTGAACAGTATCACTGGCATCCAGAGGAATCTGATATTCAAATGAACCTAGAGCAGGGGCTGAAAAACCTTGCTTGTTGACCCCAAGAAAAACCTGATTCCTTTATAGAAAATTGTCAAAGACACCATGAAAGATCCCTTCAACAAGGACGGGGGAAAGAACATGAGTCTATAATGCCCAGACCCCAGGTGATGTACTGAGCCACACCACCTCTCAGACATCTTCTGACAAAGTGCTGCACCTTGTTAATCTCACTCCAGCAGTGCCATGTTGCATCCATCTGCAACAGCTTAGCAACCCCAAAACAAGAGTCAAGGAAACAGAATCGCATCCTCAATAACATTCCAGTTCATAGCCCAGTGTAACTCATGAGTGAATCCAGGTTTGTACTAGGGCAGTACACTTCTCACTGGAACTTGAATGAGCTGCTGTTCCAGTCTGCTATCTGCCACCCTGGCAGGAACTTCTGACACACCGACTGTGATAAATGGCAGAGAAGGTGGGGAAGTGATAACATCTTGAATTGCTATAGGATGAATTGCACATGAACATGAGTTGGAGTACTCACAAGAGCTTGCAAATGTAATTCAAAACACATGGTATGCTCTCCCGGGCTTGTTTACACCACAAAGTGTGTTTAAACTGAGATAGTGTCAATTTCAGAGAAAAATAAGTTTTTCCTCAATTTTTGGACAGGCTGTCTTATTTCAAAATAGGCGTAGTCTGAAATCCATGCTGACTGGAGTTAAGGTAACTCAAAAAGAAGACATTCAATCAGTGGAATTGATGTATCTGCAGAGAGAATGCATGGTTTTTAATAGACCCCTATGTAGACAAGTCCAAAGAAATGTCTCAAAACACATATCAAAAAGAGGTAAGAGTGTAGCACCAGATGAAATTATGGCCAAAAGGAAAGAGAAGTAGGGAGAAAATTCAAGTTGTTAAAAAAAAGAAGGAATTATAATGTTCACTTATTTAGCCGTTAATTTCTGGAAATTCACTTCTTCACATACCTTCCTGAACAGGCAAGAGCAATATCTCAAAAAAAAAAAAAAAAAAAAAAAAAAAAAGTTGGGTTTTTTTCATAGATCCTGCCTCTGGAACCTGTTTTTTCTTTACAGTCTGGATTTCAGCTTCTCCCTGAAGGTAAATGAGTGCCACACCATAAACCTGACAAGGACCCATCTGCATGTCTATGTATTAAAAATTCAGTCCTCTTCCCACAAGACTCCCAATGACTGTTTTAGCAGTACAGCAACTAATTTCCAATAGCCTGTGGAAGTTTGCCATTGGGTTTGAAATTTCCTGCCAAGCTGGTTTATGCCAGTTTGTGACAGTATTTATGCAGCTTTATCATTATGACCTCACCAGGAGTCCGAAGCAATGGTAAAATGTATTTACACAGAAACAGACTTTACCTTGTTTCCTCAAAAATACACAATATTATATCAGAATAGTTCAATTTGCCCACAAGAAAATTATTAAATCCTCCATCATGAATGGTTCTCTGTGTTCCTTTATAATAATCATAAATTAATCCTCTATGTTTTTCATTAGCAGTTTTTAAAGAACAGCATTAGCATCCTAGTCAACTAGGATCTCAGTTCTGATCTCTTCAGTTGTTTAATTAAAAAGTAGATCTTCACTCTTTTTATATATTAAGTTATAGACTCAAAATGAAAGTAGAAAGTCTGCCCCTCCTTTAAAATGCAATTAAAGTTTCTCAACTCATTAGTTTTCATTTTAATTGAAGTAACATCACTCCCTGGGCTGCTTAAAAACAGAGGTGAAACATCCATCCATCTTCTTACACCACTTGTTCAGTTACTGCCCATCTGGACTCTGTTCTCATTATCAGAGACATGTCAATAGAGTGCAAGTCTGAGGAGAAAGGAGCAAAACTCTGCCATCTTTACACATCAAGACAACCTGAAATCTCTGAGAGGCAAGCTGTGGCCATTCTTGGCATGACACTTCTAGAGGTTTCTGCCTCCAACTGTCCCCCGCACCACTGTGCCAGCAGTACCACATGGCAACACAGCAGAAAGAGTGACACTCTCCAAGCCTTCTCTGCTCACACCTCAGCACCTCAGCTTAAACGGCTGGAGGAGGCAAAGTCTGCATACAAGATGTGTTACCCTTTTCTTGTTGCCTCTTTGGTTGGGAGGGGCAAAGGAGAAATGAGGCAGGATCAGCAGTGAAGAACTGGTGAGGACTGCAGCACCTCGCACAAGGCTGAAAGCAACAGCCCAAGCTTTCAAGAAATACAGTGTGCAAGATGGAACAGGAGCACCTGAGGCAACACAGCTCTCATAAGAGCAAAGTATAGTGTGAAATGAGTCTCAGAAGGGGACTCACTTCCCCAGTTGGTTCAGCTGAACTCAGCCACCCGAGCTGAGGGTGAGGTCACCTCTCCAAGCCCAGTAACACTGCTATCTGATGGCAGAGCACGCGACAGGTCTCAGACTGTGCCATGGGAAAACCATGGCTGAGAGATGATTCCTGTTTCCTGCTATGCTCACACCAAATGTGCTGTAGATATTATACAAGCGGCTTCCCTTCTGTCGGATTTGCTTGCACCTGTTATAATCTAATTAGAAGGAAATTGGACTTCCTTTGCTAGCATCATAAACAGAGGCAACATAAACACATAATTCTTTCTCTTAAATTCCTTTTCCTTCTTTTTGAAATGGCAGAAGACTGCCCTGCAAACCCAATGTGCAATTCTCTTTTGCATAGCATATTGAATAATGGATCAAGCTTATGTCTACCTCAGATGAAAATCACGCTTTTTCTGAAATCCATTCACTGATTCACAGACCCCAAATCCTCTAGGTGCTATACATTTCAGCTGTCATAAGTCCATGTAATGTTCCTGTGCATTACACTATTCATTTAGACCACCAATTCAGTTAAATTGACAGATGTGAAAGAAACACATGTAACCAAACAACTCCCCAGTGATCACACAGCTGCTGATGCTGAAGGGACTATGTGCTTCATTCAGCAATAGTCAGGCAATTCCATCCACACGTGCCACCTGCTGTCAATATAAAGTCAGGTGGAGCTCTGCAGTTCTCACTAAGCTTAGTTCTATTCAAGACATTCTCCTTAAGGCTTTTGCAAGCAAATTAAGTGCAGTAGGTGGGATCCTGCACCCACTTCCCCTGTGGCTCATAAGAATCTCCCCTCTGGTTTGGACAGAACCCAAAGACCAAGTCTTCAAGAAGAGGAAAACTAGCATCTGGTCCTCATTTTACTTTCTTTACAAAATGCCCTTGTGTGCATCAAAAATTATTCAATGAAAAAACAGACAACATGCTGAGCAAAGGGTATTTATTACCCTTATCTTTGAAGCCTAGATCCTGCCAATCACACTGCAGTTCAACAGTGCTTACTCTCTTTGGAGTCCTGGGCATTCTCAAAGTAGTTTGGGGACCTTCTCAAACTCAGACAGACAAGGTATAGAAAATCAGGTTATTAGGCCCCTATTCAGCAATGTCTTTAAGCAAATCCTTATGACCCCTTAATGTAAGTAGCCAAGAGCTTTGATGATTCATATCTTCAAACGGCAAGGAAGTCACATTTCAAAGCAGCACCACATATATCTAAAATGAGCATATGACTCTTAATGTCTTCTGAAAGGCTTTTGTTTTACAATATGCATCAATTTATTGTGCAGCATCCAGTTTTCCACAATTTTTAGCATAATGAAAGTCATCAGGAAAAACTAAGTTTGTTTTTCTATAGAATGAACAAAATGTGTTCAGATTATATTTCTCTTTGGCATACAACAAAGAACAACCAGAGGATGCGCTTTCTTCACATAGAATTCACCATTGTGTCGATGTGAAATGGGAAAAATGCATGCTTTTCTGTTCAAATCACTATAAATCAGCTTTCATCGTGAACTTTCTGCATAAAATTAGCCTTCCCAACCATGTAAACAAATAAATGAATCAATATAACATTGTTTTTATATGGCATATTGTCATCGTTCATTAGTAATTTAATTCTGCATGTGTTCTGCAGTTTGATAGACAAGTTGTACGTGGGAAAAAAACCAACATTCTTAAGACTTTGGCACCTACAGCAAAGCTATTAAATTCATATTAATGCGTCAAAATAAGTAATCAGCAACTCTGAAAATCAGGTCATTCATTTTTTGTGCCTAAATATAGATCTAGATGATTAACTTTAGGCATTCACAGTTGAAAAATGTTCATCCAAATGTGTCATCAGGGAGGGTTGAATAGATTTCTAGAAGAAACACTCGAGAGGAAAATTCTAAATGATAACAATTTGGATGATAAACAGTATTATAATTTATTATTCATATAGTTCTATTGGTATGCCTGGCATTCTAAAGGCAAGAGAAGAAATACAGCTAAATATGTTATTCTAAATATACTTTAAAGGCTAGAACTAAGGCTATAAGACTTAGAACACAATTACTGGTGTTCAGCTGATTGTTGCATTTTTCAAAGGAAAGGATTTAAACAGAGATTTTTCTCCTCTGCCCTGTGAAGAGGTAAGAGAATACTTGTGAACTTAAACTTCATAAAACATAATTTTCCATTTTTGACCTATATCCATAAAGATATTTTGATGCTTAATTTCTTTGTCAACATCCAGCTTCACATTGATATCAAGGGATAAACAATGGGAAACAGGCATGGGATTCATCTCTAAAACAAGTAGACAGCAAAGTAATTCCAAGGGTTGACATACATCACACTAAGCTAAGTGTCTTGGAAAGATTTATGATATGATTCTCCTTCTGTTAATCAGAGAGGAAGAAAGACAGTCAGTTTCAACAGGACATCTGACTTTCAGAGGTGAAATAAATCCCTTTATTGGTGCCTACATCAAAGTTGGTTTTCTTTTACAAAGATTTATTCCTTTTGGATTGACGCACGTAAAAATCCCAGCATTCGTAGATGCTGAAATTTAGGAATATTCAGCACCCAAAAATCCTATGACTTTATATAAAAATTCATAATCTCTCATGGCCAAGAATAAGGTATTTTAGCAGAGACTTCAAAGTGTCAACAAACGTTTTCAAAGGTAGCAGTCACACTCTTGACAAAACGAAAAGCAAGTGTTCACTTGAACAGAGGGGAACAGCTATGAGCACCAAGAAAAGATGTGCTCCTTTTTAAAGATGTGTTAAACAACTCATACATTCCTGCTGAATCCCACTCCTGGCAGGCAGTGTAGTAAGCAGACAGTGACCATTTGAGCTTCACTCTCTGCCAGCTTCTGTGTCTGGCATCTCAGCCAGTTAGTACAATGGGTTGCTCTTCCTAAGGATCTAACAGCACTAATGAAGAGGTACTGAACAAGTTTAAATGCAAAAGAAAATGCATTATACCAGTGGCATTCACAGAAATAACTTAATAATAACTGCCCATTTTGCAAAGAGGAAGATGGATGTTGTTCAACAGGGTCTTTTTGTCAGTAAAACACTCATTTCTATCCCTCTAGCAAAATGTGTCACCATGTGTTACAGAGAACTCATTCCTTTTGTGTCTAGGGACAAAACAGTTGCAGTGTTAAAATTTCTCGTGAAGACAGTAGTAAGGCCAGAACCTGGAAAGCACTTTAAATGTGCACACTTGGATTACAGACAAGAAGAAATGTTTACAGATTCAAGTCCACCTGTACTACCACTCCCTGAGATGACAATGGCAGCAAATGGCCTCTGAAGTCTACCTTCAGCAGTGACACTCGCTTTCTTGTGGAGTGTTGTAGTGCTGGACAGTGCACATTTCCAATCAGTACATATGGCAAAGCTGAGGCCCAGGAATCTGTTAACTATCAATGATGTAGCCCCCAAATCATTTCCTAAAGGGTGGAAGCATGAGCTGGTTCAGAGAGGGTCAAGTGTGTATAAATCAGGCTAGCTGGATTAACTCTCTCTCCCCGCACTGGCAGTGGAGTCTAGAGGCAAGCTATCTAATTATAGGCTAGACACCTAATTTTTAGACAGTAATATTTAGGTAAGACCAATGCAGGAAATAGCCTACAGCATCTTTAAGTTGAAGATTATGGCATATTAAGGGTATGTTTTGCTGAAACAAAAGTAATTCTTATAATCTGCTTCCCAAAGCAAGGAAAGTAATAAAAACACAAGCAAACCTCAAGCAGCAGCAGAGCAAACCAATATTTGAGAAGCACGCACTTATCACACCACCACAAAACAGCATGTAAAGGCCTGCTACCCTCACAGCACAGCTAAACAAGCCATGCATCAGCTGGTTACCAAATCTGAAAAGCACGAGCTGTCAGTGCTTTCCTGACAACTCCCAAGTTCTGCAGGGCTCCTCCCACATCAGCAGTGCCTGTCTTTGTACAGTGCATTTCCCACCAGCAGGTCATACAGCAGTTCAGTTGGGAGGGTGCAATGGGTACAATGCCAGCTCCTGATCACCCTGTCACCAACAAAACTGACTACCTTTCCCCTGCTCCCAAGTAGTCTCTGATGAGGAACTCCTACTGGGAGTTGTCATTTTGATAGAAGGCATCAATGACCCACTTTCTCCGACTGACATCTCTGGCAGAGGTCCCACTCTTCCCTCCATTGTCTTGCACATCTTTGACGAGAATTATTAAACTCTCACATCCTCAGAGTCCTTCCCACTCAGGCCCTCCTTGCAGCAGGGTGAAATAGCAATAGTGAGACTGAATAAATCTGATGCAGCGAATACCATTTTTCTTAGGACTGGTCTAGAGCAAACACAAAAAGTAGTTTTGCATCTGTAGCCTCCATAAATCTCATTATTTGGGTCCAGCTAATCCAGACCCAGGACAAATATTTTGTGTCAAATTAGGCAAACCATCCTCTCCATGATAAAACCAATGTGATAAATAACTGATCTTACAAACAGAAAGCACTGTTTGATAATTGTAATGATATTTTTACAGTAATTCTATTACAGAGAACATAGAGAAGTCATAGTTAATTATTCTACATGTTTTAAGCAATTTTTAACTAACTTTTGTCATTTTTATGGACTTGAAAATTTTTGACCACTTACAAAGGCAAATATTCTTCTTTAACCTAGTCAGGGTTGATAGGAAAACAAAATAAAGAGGATGTTTGCAGTTTATGGCTACATCTGGTGATGCTGCAGCTCATGAGCCAAATTGAAATGATTTAATTGAGTGTCATCTACCACCAGTTAAATAGAATCCTCACAGTTCCCATGTTAAAGAGCTTGAAACTGGGGATATTTGAATCAGGGTTTTAAATTTTGCTCTTCTTGTCTTTCCAGACATTTAAAAAAGAAATTGTAATTTATAACCATCATGACTTATTCTGCTGCCAAGACACTAGGATGAAAAGGAAGAAGCCTTCATACTCACAGGGCCTTCACATAGTTAAGAGCATGTAACCCCAGTGACCTGCAACATCAAATGAGAAAACACAAGCTCAGTCTTTTAGCTTTTAGCTTTATGCACTTTGAATTGACAATTAGCTCAATTCTGAGCATCTGGTCTTTTTAACCCCTTCCATTCAAAGGTCATTTGATCTTTTAGCAGTCAAGCTTTGCTGGTACGACAAACATAATTTCATACTTATTAAAAATGGAGACAAGTTAGTGACATGTAAAATCGGCTATAGCAGGGTAATATGTTTTTCTGATCCTTCCTGTTATTTGCAATTACATTGAAATGCTAAAAATAAAAAAAATTTAGAAGTTAATTCTGTCCATTTGCATGACACCTCTTCTAGCAAACATGCAATGGTGCATGACAGAGTTTACACACTGATCAGCTGCCAGTTCAGAAGTAGCTCCAGTGGTCTTTTGTCTTCCTTTCAAGCATCCATCATAAAGGTTAGCTTGGAGTGACTGATTTGGTTTGAGCCACTGCTGCTTTTCTACCTCCATTAGGTTCTGGCACACATGAAAGTGGGTCTCTGCTCACACTGAAGGCAATAGCAGAGTCCTGAGGTCTGTACTACAAATAACTGGCTGAGAGATAGTCATGATTCTTTATTTTTATACTAATATTCACCAGTATCAGGTATAGTGCAACTGCGTGGATCTCTGCTCAATATGACTGAAAAAAAGCAGGTTTCTGTCCCAGATTTTTCAAATACAAAGCTTTTAAAACAAAGTCTGGAAGTCTTAGTGCTTGAGATTCATTTGAGATATATCCTTAATTCTCCAACAATATGAAAATATTTTTGTGACTGCCTCAAACACTAAATGAGTCAATTTGAAAATCCATTTATCTTGCCCAGAAATGAACTCTTCATGTTATACTATACAGCTGGTAACTCTAAAAGATCCATCACTCTTCCAAATATTTAGGTTTTGTTAAACTATCTCATTGAAGTCAATCGGACGACCAGGTGCACAGCTCGAAGCACTTGAGATCAGCACCTTATTTAGAAGGCTGTGAAAGAGATGAGAAAAAATAATCAATTTCACTTAATTTGAGACAATTCACTGCGGTAATAAGGTCATAAACAGGGAATTCAATAATCTTAAACAATTTTATGCAATGGATAAAGCAAGGACAGTATCTTCAGAGAACAATTCTTGTTAAATCACTCTTAACTGGCCTTGTCACACCCCCAGTCCAATATCCATAAAGTGTAGAATTCATAAATAATACCAGAATCAAGTCATCTTTTTCAGCTGCTTCTAGATTACCATTCATACCAGAATTAGCATATCAAGGTAGGAAGAAATGCATGAATATTTATTATCTCCATTCCTACATGGAAACTTAAATGAAGAATTTGCAAGAATATGAGGGGCAGACCTACAAATATTATTTGAATGTTGAAGCAAAACCTTTGAGCTCAAATTCTGATGGCACAGTAATGACTTTGAAGGAGTGAAAAAGCTGTGTCTGTGAGCATGTTATTTCTGTGAGATATTGCTGAAATAATGGCAACAATTACTCTAATTGGCTGTACCGACAATGAGTACAATTCATGGAGCCCTTGAAAATAAGCAGCTAGGAAACAAGGGGGAAAGCACAGCTGAAGGCAGCTGAACCATGGCAGCGCACATAAGCCAGGCAATGTTTTGGCACAATGAGGGCACATGAACTCCCAGTCCTTTCTCCTTTTCACCCTTCAAACTTTCAGTGGCAAAATGTCCAAGCACTGCACACAGCTCCTCCTCTCTGCCAAGCCCTCCTTCCCCCTTGCCAGTCACTGCCCTGAGGACCACAGGGAAGGCTCCATCCTGCTGTCAACAACCATCAGACTTTATATGGAGAGGTTCAGGGCAGAAACCACCCTGTCTCCATTATTTCCCCCCTAAATGTCAGACAGACACGGATAACCCTTCACACTGTCTCAATGTCATGTGGCCCTTCCCAGCCATTCCTGTATCTTAGAAAAGACTGGGAAATCTGGTGTACCACTATGAGAATCCATTTATTTTCTTGAACAAAGAGAGGAACATCTATAATCCAGGGGGTTTACACATGTGCCCACCTTTCTCAGATGTTCACCTTTCTCCATTGATTAGAAAGGTGTCCCCTACAGGGGGACAGGATTATCCTTTCCTCTCAGGCATAGGTAGAAAAAACATAGACACATTTGCATTAAGGTTAGGTAAATACCATAGTAATGGTAAATCCCACTTTGAATCACTACACAGGGGTACAGTAATGTTTTATTACGTCATTTATGATTGTCCCATCACAGAAAATCCCCAGCTGATTTCTGCATTTTGCCTAGTAACCTGTCAACGGACTAAAAATGATGCTATGTATTCATCACATCAGAGCAGCTGGTCCACCTCAGACCAAGCAGCATCTGTTCTGGTTCCAACAGTGGAGTGAGTATGAGAAAAGGGAGCTTTGCAGGGAGGAGAAAGAAGGGGAGGATAGGGAACACAGAAAGGAAAAACAGAACAAGGAGGGGGAGATGAGAAAGCATTGCTGAAAGCAACTTTTACTGCAGTTTAAGATTAATGACTGCTCATCCACAGGCACTCTACAATCTGAAGTAAGTGGAAGAAACTGGAGCTGCTACTCAATAGCCACTGTAGCCCTTTGCAGACATAAAAAGCAGTACGCTGATGTTCCCACTCAGACATATAAAACCAATGTGATGTATGTAGCTTTTAAGTGTTGGTGCGGCATAAAAGTTTTATTGCTGCTTTGGCTAGAAGAAAGCTTCAAACCTCAGTTTAGGAATTGCAAGCCCCTGTAAAAACGGTTATGAAAGGCATTTTTCCTAATCACGTTAGCAAACCCTTCTCTCCATTTTCCCTCTCATTAAAAAGCTTAAATATTTTACAGCTATAGTGTGTGGGCTTATGTCCAGATTACCCTTCATTAAATGACTTTTACAGTAACTGGATACAAGCCTTTTCTATTATTACACAGCAGCTAATTATGTCTCCTTTGTTTTCATTTCATCATTTTAAACAAAGCTTTTAGGGACCCAGCTACTCTGTGAGAGGTGTTGCCAAGCTGAACACATTTCCAGCAAATCCCAGCTGGGCTGCATTCATTTCATCTGATGATCTTTGCAACATGAAGTAGCTTTTTGGAAAAGAGAAAAAAGAAAAAAAAAAAAAAAAGAAAAAAAATTAAAGAAAAAAGAAGAGGTAGACAGGAAGGAAGGAGAAGAAAAATAACAACATCCAACCTATAGTGCTCTTACACTGCTTTAGTGCAAAGACAACTCACTGGGGAAAAATCCATCAGGATGCTAGTGAAGAATGAAATATGATGCACAGCAATTCTAAACATCATAGCTAAGCTATGTGAATGATCAGTTCTATCAGGCATTTTCTGAATTCTGACAGCATTGCTGTTTTCAGATTACCGCAGTAATGTTTCCAAAGTGTATTATTACATTCACGGCAAGAAAAGAAGGGGAGGAGGCCTGAAAATTACTTCCCTTCTGGCAATGAATTGTCATTTATGTCCCACATTGAGCCAGCTCCTCGCATTGCCTGGGAAGCCAAAGGAACCAACAAAAAGATATGATTTCCCCAGAGCTGGGGAGCCAAGGGAAATGATCAGACATTTGAAGACTCCCCAGGGTGCAAAAAGCAATAGCAAAAGGCTTTGCTAAAGAGAGATACTTTTCAGTATCTGTGCAAATAAAATCTACATTTAGATTTTATTTTAATTGCTCATTCTCATCCACAATACACTGAATAATCTAAGTAATCATACCAAAAATGATAACAAGATTTATTATGTGTGTTTCCATGGACAAGGCAGTATATTGTGCCTTCTGAACAGTGTGTAAGATGGCTTGCCCTTGCTCCACAGAGCCTTAAAAGCCCACAGGTGTACATGACTTCTCCTTCTTTTCTCATGGGTATTTCACAACACTCCTTTAACTTTTTTTCATTGTTCGTCCATCCTTTTAAGTGTCCCTTGACCAGGTAGCTTTCTAGCTCTCTGGAGCAGATGGTAGTCACCTAGCCCTCGAGGGGAAGTCTTGCATCTTCCTGCTATCAACATTCTTTGGGCCTGTGAGTCCCACCCTTTACTCGCTATATATTTGCAGTTTGGGTCACACGTAAAGCTTTCTAGGATTTAGGGAGTACAAAATCCCAAAAGATGGTAAATTTGAAGATCTTCTATGAAGTTTATAGGATTCTTAAGGGACTGTTACCTTTCTAAAAGAGTTCAAAAAGACGTCACTGTAAAGAATTCAGTAGGAAGCTGAAAAGACTGAACCTTATCTCTACAGAGCAGAGTAGATGCTTCACAAAATATGTGATGCTTTTCCACATGTGCCACCATGTATTTTCACTACACACCAATGGGGAAACAATCCTTCTTTGCCTCCTAAACACTTTCCCATGTAGACAGGGGAAGAAATGGGCTGTCAAAGGCAGTGGATATAACAGCCCTTCTTCAACCTTTGTGTTTTGTAAAGAGGGTTTTTTTCTTGCATTTCCGTACCAGTTCTAGGTCTTCCTTCATCTAAATAGGAGCCAGGCTAACCCCTCTTCCCAAAAATCACCTCTAGCTGCCTAAATAGGCCACTAGTGCCCTTCATCCCAAATATTGCCAGAACGATATGACCAGTACTCTCATAAGAACATTGGTCAGTATAAAGTATGCATTCTACTCCAGGAAAGTGCTCCTCTCCACCCTCTTGACCCACTCTTCTTAATAACAGCAAACTTCATGGATTCTTTCAGAAAGACCTGTGAAGTGAGAAGGCACCTTTATCTCCCACCAACAGAAGGCAAGAAGCTGCCTCCTGTTCTATTAATCCACAGACCTCCAACCCCATTTGCCTTATACAACAGCAAAAACTAAAGCACAATTCCTTCCCCTTGTTTCAGATGCAGAAAATGAAATAGGAAAATGAAAAATGGTTTAGCAAAAATGTAGCTCTGCAAGACCCTTAGCCAGGTTACCTCTTCAAATCATGCTTGTTTTTCAGAGATATTTGTCCACAGGTTAGAAAAATATGGAAAACAACCCATCTGCCCAGTGATGAAGGCGTGGCCTTCATTTTCCTCTTTAAAAACCCTGACATTTCTCTCCCTTTTCAGGCCAAAAGGAGAGGGCTAATCACATAAGGGGACCCCCAAAAGCCTGTCTCCTTGCTGTTCCATTGCAGGGGCTTTGGCAGAGGCACAGCAGGGGTGCGATGCAGCTGTTGGAGAGCCTGCCCTGCCTGCCCGGCTTTGACTCTGCTCCTGCTATTTTGCTGCTATATAAGCTGTATAAATACCAAAAAGAGAAGCCTGTCAGCCAGACCATTTCCCATTATATGGAAATTAGCAAGCTTTATGCGGTTTCTAAAACTAATTGTTTCCATTATCAGAACGCTGCAATGCTATATGCATCCACAAGAAATCATCACACAAATGTATTTTTTTATTTAATATACTGGGCTTTTTTTTTCTGAGAACAGTTTTCCTCCCTTTTTTCTGAGATTCTATTCAAGAGAAATATAATAAAAACTCAGGTACAAACAGACTGTTGGCAATTATTTGCTTGTGCCTTTCAGTACAAGAAAATTTGTTCTCCCTAATTTCAAAAGAGAGCAACAATTAATTTAGCTAATGAGAATTACAGAGAAGAAAAAAAAAACCAAACAAACAAACAAGTACTTCAAACGATTTCTAACCTATGAAAAAAAAATCTTATTTTGGTCCTGCTGCTAAAAAAGAAAAAGCCTTTGCATAAATAGTCTTACTGAAGCTTTATCCTTTAAAACTTATTCCCAGGATTGTGGATTTGACAAATGCAGGCTTCAAATTGCTGTTGCATTGATGAACTGATTTGCTTGCAAAGTCCTTTTTTAAGGGAGGATATTATTACCAAGCTAAAAGCTAAGACATAAGCCCAGGATGCTACTCAGGAGCAAACGGGACAAATGCTTGCATTTTTTGACAACAGCACATATACTTAGACTTTTTGACTGTTGCTTTACTAAGGAGGAGAGGAAGAAAAAAGAAGTGCATTCGCTGCTTCAAACATCCCCCTTAGCAGAAAAAGGCCTGCAGGGAAAAGAAAACATATAAAAATGCACTGAAGCAAAGTAATGCTCCTTGAAGCTGGCTGTGCCCCTAAACTATGCTCCTGAGATTATATCCCGAGGCAGCAGGGGGCATGGTTAAGAGCAATTCTCCCCGGCTCCGAAAGAATGAAAGCAAGTGTCAGCACTGCCATAAAATCAATGCATGGATGATTGCTCCCAGGATGACTCGGAGCAGCAGTGACATGAGTCTGGACATGGTGCTGGTGAGGAATCAGCCCTAATGGCTTTCCATCTGATCCCTGGCTTCAGGGGTCAGTTCAGCTGCACGAGGCTGAAAAGCGAGGTCACAGATCTGATGTGTCAGCGTGCAGCCAGCTCGTGACACTTGTTGCGCTGTAAAGAGATTGCCAAACGGGATGGTGGAGCTTAGGATACAACACAAATCCATCAGGCTTCCTTGCACCCTGTTAATCCAACCTACACCTTACAGAGTTCTCTTTAGTGTTTATTTCCTGGTTTTGAGATCTGAATTACAGCTTTTTCATCAGTTAGATGCTGTTAAAAAGGGGCAGTTTAACATGTACCATCATAATATAGGGGGAGTTTTAACCTTTATATAATGGTAATTACTTTGTGTGTGATATTCTTTCTAGGATGTGCTAGCCTGGCCTAGAGAGCATGGACCAGTTACACACCACTAATAACATCTCTCTCCTTACCGCCAAGGTGACTGTGTGCTTGCTCACAAAATCTGCACTGGTGTAATTAAAATTGGTTTTCAGATTGACTCAGCCTTTAGCTAGCACAGCTTCTTTGCACAGGGGCACTTTCATCAGCTTACCATCAGGTTAGAGTAGCTAGCACAGGCTTCAGTCCCATGAAGCATTCAAGACTGCCCTGCTCACCAGTTGCCATCTGTCAGCTGAACCATGACAACAGATTATAAACCCATCCCTGGCCTGCCCCTAGTGTCTAATAAAACGCTGTTAAAAGCCCCACTCTCACTCCTCTGACCGCCTTTTCCAGACCACACAGCACCCTGGGGTATGTCAATCATAGCTGGGGGTCTTCTCAGAGCCAACAGAGCAGCTCCCCCCATTCCACCAACAAGCTTAGTACCTTCAGCTGTTTTCCTCTTCACTGCACTAGCAACAGACCTGGAAATCAAGCCTTTGATGGATACCAGTGACTATTAAGAGTGAATGAGAGTTCTAATTACAAGCACTCATATTGTGAATGGGGTTAATTTCCCTACACTCCCTGAAGGACATCAGGAGGTGAAAGAAGGGAGACATATGCCCTGAAATCCCAAAATGGCAAAACAATTTCCTTTCTTCATTGTATTCTGCCACTCCTCATGAACAAGATTACAAGATCCGGATGACCACTGGTGCAAACACACTTCTGCACTCGGCAGCGCAAGGACAGTGAGAGTTAGATCTTTACACCAGATGTGCAAACAGGAGACATGCTATGTGGGGGTAACAAGACTTCCAAACTTCCAGTACTACCATCTTTCTGTATTTTTCACTCTTCAGTTTCTTGCATATTCCTCTGCCAGTCAGAGCAATCACTGGTGGCAGTTCAATTGCAGGCAGCAGCAGAAGCAACAGGAACCCAAGGGGGAAAACCAGAGACAAGGGTGAGGCTGTTTGGGACAGAGAGTTTGCACCATTTCTTCATCCTACACACACCACAATCCTCAGCACCTGAAGCCACCTCTGACATCCCAGCCCACCGCTTGCACAGCACCAGGAGCCAGAGAGACTGCTGGAGAGTACACAGGAGCAGGCAGCTACAGAGCAGTGGCAGCAGCACTCAGTAAGAAGAAGCATATCCCGTGTACATGTGGGCTGAAGCAGATCTCGATTTTCAGCCACAGCACCCCACGGCAGTGCAGCCCCAGCTGCACAGAGAGCACCTGCCACGGGATGCCACACAGGTACTGCAAGGCTGCCTGCTGTCCACTGCTGCACTCCATGGCTGCAGTAGAGACTTCGGAATCTTCCCCTAAGTGCTCTGGAATGTACCAATGTCTAACTAGAAAACTCATCCTGGTACACAGTGGGTTATACTAAGGAGGGATCTATAGAGGAGTCATAACATGATAGCAGTTAAAATCAACTAAATAACTTATTTTTATTTAAAAAGTAGTAAGCACAGCTTAGATCCTGGGAGCAGTGAAATAGTCACATGGGTTTTACTCACATGACTAAGTCCCATGGGGCTGAAAGGTCACATTTCCCATGCAAATCAACAGCAATTTTTCCATTAATTTTATCTGTAATTTTTAAATAGCAGTACCTACAGACTAAGAACAGGATTCATCCCACTTAATGCTGACTGTCTAAACCCAAGGTGTCTCATCTGAGCTCACTGCTCCAGGCTAGCCTAGTCAGTGGGAAGAGTTAAGCACTTGCAGTTGGGCGAGTCATCTCTCATGGAGCAGGTGTTGAAGACATGCCCTTTAGTAGTGCTAGCTCACAAATAGACATCATTTAAACTGCAGACTTCTAGAGGCAGGTGAGATTAATCCTATGCCATATTTTTAAATCATTGGGCCTGAATAATTTGAAAGTTACCCCTGTAGTATCAAACCTTTCTATTTTGACACTTCCCAAAAGGATAATCCAATAAATAATTTATTGGATAATAATTTATTGGTAAATGATTTATCTGGGGAATTAGGTCAAGGTGCCAACGTTTTTGAAATAAAAGAGATTTGCAGAGCAGCCACATCTACAGTATGTCCCACCTCAGTCCTACCCAAATGGTTTCTCTCAGACATCCTGCAAGCCTTTACCTTTGGCAAGTAGGATGGCATACCACACTTCCTTGCTTGTGACAGTAGGGTGCCTTAGGCACCCTAGACTGTACTTAGAGGACCACAACTCCTCTTAGCAGCCAATCACCCGCTTCTGATATGGCATCCAGACATGACACATGAATGCTGAACAAAAAATTGCTGTTATGCACCACAACCATTCCCTAAAAGGATAATAAGAAATTAAGATCTTCTTCCAGGAATGCCAGAGACAGCATTCACCTTACCAAATCTACATCTAACAATCTGGTTTACTAAAACCACCAACTGGAGTGGTTTTCCCTTTCACAGACATGCAACAGCACCATAATGGGAGAGCTTTATCTCAGCTAACTCTATCTGCCAAAGAATGAAGCATCTGATGCAAGCCAGTTGCTCCCTGGGCTTACTCCTCCACAGTCATTGTGGAGATATATTTCTTGGTGCTCACCAAAGGTCACTGGTTTTTGTGAACAGCTAAAGCTGGGTGAAATGAATCTCACCTGAAATTTGCAAAGCAATTCAGCAAGACTTAGTAGAAGACCAGGAACAAATATGACATTTATTATACTGTGTTCACTCATCTCCACATTAAAAAGACAAACCAATGTCCTCTTGTAGTTACAGAAAGTGGAGACCTTAAATAGGAATATAAAATGTTACACAAACACTTAAGACTACTATGTTTCTGCCTATTTTACTTAGTCACTTTTCATAAGATATAATACTCAGAAATTCTCACTCTGTTCTCTGCATATGCCTATATTTGTTTTCATAGCCTTTCAGTAACAGGAGGCTTTTCCAAGCAAATGATGACTACAGAAAAAAAAAAAGGTTATTACTAGGATGCTAGGCTAATTTTTTAAAGGCAATCTAATGTACTTAAGAGAAATAATGCTTTTACTATGTGGGAGGGGAAATTCTGATGCAAGTTCTTTTTAGGTCACACTTTAAAGATCTGCAAGAGAAGGAAAGTGACACCAGGCAAGACACAACCCAGCCTACCTGAATCTTCCTGTCACCTAACCCCTTACTCCTTAGAGAGAGTATCTGTAGATCTGAGCCAACCTGCAGTGCTACCAGCCTAACTGCAGAAGTTGTTCTCCTGCAGCATAACATGAAGCAAACCACAGTGAGCCCGGTGCTGCTGCCACTAGGCCAACACAAATCAGCCATTTCAAAGGCAAAGTAGCTCAATTTAGCTGTTTCAAAAGTAACTTAGATCTATCACAGGTACTTATTCGATGCCAACAAGCAATAAGTACATTATTGGTGTTGCATTAAAAATCTTATTCCTCACAGTTATCTTTCCAGCTGGAGCTCACTAGCCAGAATATAGCCCCTGATTAATTAATTCAACTAATTCCTTAAAATTGTTGAATTACTTTTAGCTTTAACAAGTCTGAGGACTTTCAAAGGACAGCAAGCTCCTGCCTGCCTTCTACTTTTAATTAGATTAGAGGTAATTTTAGTATTCAAATAAAGAGTAACAGATGTAGATCCGCATGGTAATGCTGAATCAGAAAATAATCTTCTAGTAAAGAGTTAGGCTTTTTACCAATGTTGACTGTTCAAATCAAATTACAATACGTTCATTTCTAAATTTCATTGCCTCAGTCCTCTTCCCTGTCACTTGAATACAAATATTGATCATGGATACTTAGACCACCTAGCTTTTGATATTTTGGCTGATTTTACAATCTCCTCATGGAGGTAGAAAAATTCACCTTTCAATGTGATGAGTAATATTTTCTTTATTTTTATATTGAAGTTTTGGGTAATAGCTGTAATTAGGTGTTTCCATCTCAACTATGATTTTATTTATTCTTGGATCCAGTCCACTTCCAGAGTATTTAATTCCAAGCCAAGTTCTCTCACCAGAAGCCTGCAACTGCAGATTGGCAAGTTTTTGACTGAAAAATACATATAAACAAAAGCATTTGAATCCTGCTGGGTATGCTTATTGAGGCACCAGATATTTAAATGGCACCTAGAATAGACAGCACAATCTGCAGGAAGAAATGTATTATCCTACTTTGCTTTCTGAGAGTAATAGGTTTGTAGACAATACCGTGAATATGTTCTGAAAGGGACTTTGATCAAATTCCATGCATTCCAGTTGCAAACATAAAAGTTAATTGAAGCAAATGGAATTGCATAGATGGGGATTGAGGAGCAACCACAGTTTTGCTCCCAATTCTCCTTAAATCTCTTACCAAGTTACTTCTATTTATGGACTTGTTCCAAAGCTTGTTATAGGCAGTCAAAAGACTTCCACTTTCAGAGAATTCAAGAGAAATCCTAAATACATAGGTTACCATCTGCAAGGGATGTAAGCACACACTTGACTTTAAGTAAGAAAGTAGTGCCACTGCAGTCAGTAGCATTACCGAGAAACTTGAAGACTGACTTGTATTTTTATGCCTGACTGAATCAGGTCATCATTTCTAATTATGATCCTGATTATATTCTGAACTGAAGTCAGTGGGAATAAGAGCAGGGAAGTATGTCTCTGGAGGGTCATGTCAACATAAGAATTAAATCAATACCAGCTCCATTCCAATGAAATCACTGGAGTTAACACCAGTAGAGACTGAAAGTGTACAGTGGTAAATCAGATCCAGAGCTTGTTACATGGTTTTGACACATCTTTCAGTTTTATCAGAAATCCAAACACAAAACTTAGCACTCTGAAACATCAGTGGATTTTAGACACTCCCTGAAGGGCTTTGAGTACTGAAATCAATGAACGGATTGAAAAGGACTGACCTATAAATGTAGTTTTTCAGCTGTGACAAATGAAATATTGATAATGGTCTTGATTTTGCTTAACTCTTTCTCACTCTTTCAAAACATGATGTAATAGACCATAACAGAATGGAAATTACTTATAAAAATGCGGCAGGGTTTCTCAGAAAGTAACGATTTTTACTTCCCTGAGAATCATGTCAGATACCAAGAAATGCAAAAATATATACCGAAGGAGACTGCAGTAATGACTGGGCCAGGACACAGACTATTGATGGGTTGTATCAATGCTAACACATCTAATTAGGTTGAATTTAATGAATTTGGGGATTCATTATGATTGTGAGTATATGAGCCCTATCTAGCCATAAGAGTTCTCTTACCTGGATGCTCCCCTGGGTCAACATGGCTTTACAGAGGGAGGCTCACAAAACAATGGGGGCCTTCCAGGAATAGAAGTGCTACCAGTTGAGTCACTAAGGACTTGCCTAACTCCTAAATAATCTAATATCCTCAAGCGTTCAAAGCCTTGTCATAAAAAACTCCATATGTGTGCAAACAAACCTTCTTCAGGCATGGGCTTCCCAGCTGAATGGCTGAACTCAAGTTTTTTTGATCCCAAAGTCCACCTGCTGCTGAACATGACAACATTACAACACCTTTGTGGGCATCCTCATAAGAGACTTATCCAAGACCATTTCTACTAAGATTCCAGAGGCATCTGTGGGATGAAGGAAATCTGATGTTTCTCAGAACAGAAACAACCATGAAAATCCATCACACTAGATATTAGGAAGTGCACTCTGGGTTGTTTAGTACACCCAAAACACAGGGTGAGAAATATCTCACCACATCTAAACACTGTAGGCAAGATGTAGAGACAAGTTCATAACCACAGTTTCAGAGGGAAAGAGTATTTGTGGCATTGCCACAATGCCAGTCTCTGAGAAAAATAAGGTTGAACTTACAAGTTAACCGGGCACGTCTTCAGAAGCATAAAATGGGAGCCTTCATTATAGAATTACCAGGCTATCTCACACAACTATCACTCTCATTTCAGAGTTCATATCTCTTATTCTTTCAAAATAACTGGTCTGAGAAAGGAATCAGGACACTAGAATAAAATAAATAAATAAAAACCTTACAAAACTCTTTCTGATCATTTTCAAATGTATTCCATACACCTCTCCTTAACCCAGCATAATGAAGTTTCATTGCCATCTCTCCACAACATAAAAAAGAATTGCCAGACATGAAGTAGCATAAGTAAAGTGGACAATTAGTGAAGAGCTGGCATGTTCTGAACCCCTATTCATTTATCGGCATGGATCTTTTTCTTTTTCCTTTTTTTTTTTCTTTCTCTTTTTTGGAATTGGCTTTCAAAACGTTTCCATGGAAAACGGAGAGGAAGGCAGCTATCACAAGCAACAACAGAGGCTACCCAGCAATGTGCTTTTTGGATCCTCCTTTTTCTCCCCCTCTTTTTTTTTCCCTCCTTTTCTTAAACTCGTCCAGGCTTAAGTTGAACAGTTTGCACCAGCATATGGCAAAGGTTGAGGTCAGACAGATAAAACGTTTCATTGCACCAAAGAATGGTTAACAACACGTGAATGTAAATTCTAACACATCGTAAAAGTGTTGCAGAGCAAGCTGAAAGGGGTCTTTAGTTATGGCAGGAAATCTGCTTCCCAGCCCCACCCCATCCCTTCCAGTTCGTTTCAGGTATTGTGGAGCCCGGAGGGGCTTTGGAGTCCCCTCCCCTGGCAATCTGCGCCCAGCCCCGCCGACAGATTTCTAATGACTTTCTGATGAAGATTTAGGAGGTTTTGTGTGCTGGAGCTGTGAAGGATTTCAGCCGGGCACCCCTCTCCGGCAGCCAGCCCCAGCCACCCCTTTTGTCCCCTCCTCGCTCCAGCGCACCCGTGGCCCCGGCGCTTCCCTGCAGCCCGTCCCGGCGGGAGGGGACCGGGAGGGGACCCCTCCCCACGGCCCCGCGCTCTCTCTCGCTCTCCCGGGCCCGCAGCCACGGCAATTTGTCGCCGTGCTGGTGGCAGGACCACCCCGCCGTGGCCCCGCCAGGGCCGTGGGACACAGCCTCGCCCCCTCAGGCTGCCGCAGGGCCCTCGGGCTGCCGCCGCTCCCTCAGGCTCCCCTCCTGGCCGGGACCCGAAATGCCCCCTCGGCCTTGCTCCCCTCGGATGTGGGTGCAGCCGCTCCCCAGCTGGGCTTTCCTCACTTAAACCAAAAACAAAGAGGGGAGCGGCGGCCCCACCTCTGCGGGGACCCTTCCTCCGTCTCGGGTGTCGCTGCTTTCTTTTTTCCCTTGCGTTTACGCTCATTCTTCTCCCCCGCACCCCCTCCCCACTCCCACATTTTGTCACCATTATTACAATAAATACAAAGGTTCTGCGCCTAAGAAGAGACTACAAAAAAACATAAATGAATAAATAAATACTTAAATTTCGAATGACATGTTTGTGTCAGACATTAGCGCAGGCTCTGGCTTGATGTTTTCGTTTATCATTTGCTCTAAGTTCCTGCAGCTGAAAGAGATAAACCCCGGCTATTCAAAAAAAGAAATGTATAAATCATAACAAAGCACCCAGTTAAAAAGCGTTTTTTAAATTTTTCTTTTTTACTTCTCCAGAGATAAGCTGCAGAAGCATGGGGCTCGATTTTGTGAAACTATTGAGGTGGTGGTAGATCATATATATTGCAGCAATTATTGGAGAGTTTCTTGTTTGTTTGTGACACAGGCATGGACACACACTAACACGTGCACAGAGACACTGATCACCTTGATCTCCCAGGCCTCTCTAAACTGCACCTGATGTCCTGCTTTCCGCTTCAGAGCTGCTCCAAGGTGAGAGTGATTAATGCTCTTTTTTAATCTAGGAAGATGTTAAAAGTGTGAGGGACATTGAGTTCAATCATGAAATATGAAATTCTGAGAGGGTCAAGTCTACTCAAGCCCTGCAATGAAAGAAACATTCCCAGGAGACTTTGATTTTTGGTTGGATGACTGATTGTCATGTCCTCAGAAAGAATTAAATTTTATTACCGGCTTTTTGGCAGCATTTAGAGTTTAACGTGGCTAGAATTAAAGAGCGCTTTGTCTGATTTTGATTTCTTCCCTTCCCTTTTTGTTCAAAAGCTACTCTATTTTTCTCACTGACGTGGAGGTGCCTGTTAGAGAAATGCAGGTGGCAAGTTATCTCTGGAGGGGTTGTACTGCAAGGATGTTATTCACAGCTCTTATTTGCATAATCTCTTGTCTCCTCCTAAATCTTCTGTTTTATTCTCCTTCCCTTCTTACTCCCTCAAGAAGCCCTCACAACAATCTGGCTTGGATTTCTTTCCTTCCACGTGCCTCCGTAACCCTGGTTGTTCTTATCAAGGAGTGCAAGGCAGTGATCAGTCACACCTTCCTTCTATTCAGAGAGGCAACAAACACTGCAGATTTTGTTTACTTTTAACATCTGCCAAGACTTTTAATGTCACAGTGCAAGGAAAGCCCCAAAGACAAATCCAAAAATGAGCATATTAATAATGGTTGGCAACCAGGGTCCTGCAGGGAACCATCGCTTTACCTTTTGGTGCTGTTTGCCCTTCCTTAAAGCCCTTTCTTGCCCTACATTATGAAAAGACTTCTGCTGGCTAAGAAGAAACTCACTGGTGTCATTGAGAAACCTGGTAGTAAATGTTAAAATGCTCAGTTTACCGTGTTGAAAGCATTAGTGAAAAATCAGCAGAAGGTTTGGAGCTAAACAGGGGGAATACACATGGCCATTGCACAGGGAAGCCTTTACTTGGGAAGGAAAGTTACACTCTTAGTTGATTTCTTTCTAGTTTAAATATGCATAATTCTGTTTGCTTTTCAAGATTCTGGAGTCTGTTCTGAAGTAGGTAACTGCAGTAACCAAATTAAACAAATACAACAGAAAATTTGAGAAAGTCAAGAGGGGACAAGGAAAGGAGAGGAGAGAAACTTATCAAGGTTATGACTTTGGATTCACTGCTCCCCCTGTCTGGGATCCAATCCAGCTGACAAAATATAGGCAGTTTGTGCTTTCTAAGTTACCTTCCTGTCTGCTGAAACCCCAGCTGCTCCTTCAGAAGTGAACAGGTTTTCTGCAAGTCCTATGCCATATCTGCCTGCCCCTGCAGATTTCCCACTGGCCTCTCAGATGGGACAAGACACTTCTCCAAGCCATCTGAGTCAAACCCCCATGGGCTATGCAATTAATTAACTCAGAGTACAATGAGATTCCAGTGCTAACATCTAAATCGAGGTATCTAAAAGTAGGTGTCTATTCATTACAGTTAGTGGAGACTGATCAAATGCTCATATTTACATATGGCTGAGCTGGATTGTTCTCTGTTCTCTTTGGAATATAATGGGAGACAAAAAAAACACTTAAGACTCTTCTAGAAATCTAAACCTACAGTCTGGGCCCGGGACTCCCAGACAGAGAAACTGGAATTAACCTGTGAATTCACTGACTTTGGTCCTTTACCACCTCAGACTTTATTCCTTCGTAACCATCCTGGAAGCAGTTAGAACTTCCCCCCCGATGGAAAGACCATTGCAGAACCTCACTATTGTCAACCATTAGGAACATTCTCATAACTCCAAGGCTTTCTTATGCCAACATCAGCCTTTGCATAAGAAACTCCTTTTTTATTGCTGGTGTTTAACCCCCTGCTCCACATACAGCAGTTATATCCTCCCTCAGTCATCAGTTTTAGAAGAAAAATAAGCCAGGATATTCTATTTTTCTCTCATGTGATAATCTCCTCCCTTTCCCCAACTACTCGTGCATGAGTCTGTCAGTTCCCAACCAGAAGTTACACAAGGTACCCCAGATGAGGTCTCACAGGAGTCTTGTACCACCTTGTCAGTGGTCTGCTATATCACTATTTAAAGCAGAGGGAAAGATGTATAAAGTCAGTTGAAAAATGTGAGAGAGGTTTAATTCTGGGAGGAAATTAATAAGAAATGACACCATGTAAAAATATAAAACAGCAAAGGATATAGGGAAATATAAATTGTGAATTAATCATCCACCATAACTGAAACAGCCACTGCATATCATAAGACAACTGTCAAAGACATCTCAGAAGACAGTAGTTGGCTGATTTTTAAAAGACCCTAGACTTGTCCAAATAGTACCAGCTCCTGCAATTACAATAAATAGAATTAGAAAGGAGGCTGAAAATCACTGTTGGTTCATGATACAGGCTAGAAATTTACTGACAGGGATACAAATAGAAAGGAATTTCTGTGAGCAAGTTTTCTTTGTGTAGCAGACCCTCCCAGCACTCAGAGCACCATGGTGGTACCAGACAACGACCAGAAAGGACTGTGGATATAACTGCACTGCTGGCTTGAGTCGGAAATTTCTGCCTGGGATTCTGATTTGGAAAAAATTTGTGATGCTTCTGTAATCCACTCACAGGACTGCTGTTCTAAAAACCTACAAACTTACATAAACAAAAAAAAAATCTATTGCATATTAAAGGACAAACAGGTAGGATTTACTTAAAATGGAAGGAAAAGTCCGTCCACTGACTACCAGAGTCATAGTTTAACATGGCAATTTTTGTGGGACAAGGCTGACTTCCCTTATCAATTTCACTTTTGTGAAGAACCCATAAGAATGTATATAACAGGAAGGGAATGTGGAGCAGCCGCGTCATTGTGCAAAATGCTGTCACCCCCATTTTCACAAAGCTGGCAATTATTCACTGAGATCAAAGATTTACTTGCATATGATGGCTCCTCATTTTCCTTGAAAAACACTCTTATTGGTCCGGGTGGGGCAAGATGATCAAGAACATTGTCATTTTCTTTCCTACCAAATTCCTGACATTCCAAGCTTCTTTATTCAAACAAACTTATGAATCTACCAAATTCCTTTCCATCATTACTAAGCTTTACTATCTCCATCCAATATCAGGTTTTTGTCTCTACTTTATAAGAATGTGGCTCAGACAAAGCAGAAAATGTTTGGCATGTTAGTTACTTTCCATAACAGTATGAAAGAGATGCCAAAATGCCAGAACCTCATACTTTCCAATGTTATGTTTTCTGTGATGCTCATTTTCCTTTAAAAATTACAATGAATGAAATTTAAATAAATCTCTATGCTCCCACTTAACACTTCAGTAAGTAAATCCAATGTTACTTAGGATATTTTCAAGCAAGAATTGTTAGGATGGGTTTTGGGTGGGCTTTTTTTCAGGGGAAAATACAAATAAAAGGATAATGATGTGTTAAAATGTGGATTTGTTTGATTTTGAGATTCAAAAACGTGTTGTTCCACCAGGTGGAAGTTCAAATTGTGAGCATGCACCATGTATTCCAGCCTTGCTGTTGGTAAGAATGTTGTTTGTATTGCCCTGTGAGTGATAAGAGACAGTGACACATATTTTCAACAGAGGATGAGCCAGCCCTGGTTTCCAGTCATGCCATGCCTGTGAGAATTCAACTCCTCTAAATACCTTGCAGCTTTAAACCCCAGCTACCAGCTCAGGATGACCTTAGCACATGGAATGCAGTATAACACTTGACACCATATTGGCCATGAAAAACAAAGATAATTAAATGTTTGTGAGGGTCCTCAGATGAATGTGATGTTATTTTGTGAAAAAGAAAAGAAACAAAAAAGGCTATATGAAAATTCCCGGCTATGGAGGTAAAACTACAGTTCTCCTAGATTACCCCTATGTAAATCTTTCACCTACTGGACTTCAGTGCTATTCACAGGTAACAGGCTCTTCTGGGTTAATTCCAGCCCTCAATGTGCACTTCCTAACTACCATCAGCCTCCTCTGTGGAAATGAAGTTGTCCTTGAGATATGTTCATATCTACGGATGACAGCATATTGATTTTGCATAACTTAAATGGTTGGGTCTTCTAATATAACTCATTTACAGAAATCATGTGAAAATTTGCAGTGGTGATGTCTTTTCCTTTTTTTCTTCCCATCCAGCCTCTAAAAATTCTGTACGGGAAACATCTCCACTCTCTTCTCCGTCCTTTGGAACCTTTCTTCTCTCAAAGTTCAGGGACAGGCAACAGGAGGTAGGAATTTTTACTCTCATATGCTTGAGGTTTCACCTGAATTCATGTAATTCCCCCAACATTATTTCAACCCAAAAGGATACATGATTGGGTTGTATATATTAACACATATACCTTAAAGGTGAGAAGTAAACTTTCAAACCATATTTACTAAAAGACTGTAAGGAAAAAACCAGGCACACATCTTTCCTTGGCAGGAAGAACACAATTTTGATTTATGGATAGAGATTATTCAGTCATATGTATAGTTTATGTTTGTGCCCTTCCTTATAAATCCCCACACACTCACTCACTGGCTTGTGTCCCATCACTATATAACCTCACCAGCATCACTAATTCATAAATGTTTCCATTTACTTGAGAGGAAGGGATAGTTAAAACTGCAGTTTGGGATTCATGAAACACAAAACCAGTTCCTGGCTCGGACACAGACTTCCTTTGTAGCCTTTGAAAGCCAGTTATCTCTCTTATGCCCAATTCCTCACCTCAGGGAAAAATAAAGTGACCCAAAACTATCCTTTGTCTGCTTCTCTAGAAGGATAATTACTTGAGACAGGAAGTGTTCATGTGCAGGGTGCTTGATCAGCAGGGCATTAATCTGCAGAATCATAGTTGCAGAAGTGATCGAATACGAGAATATCAAATGCTTAGTCAACCTATGAACAGGCTGTGGCCATAAAGAAGGTACACCAGGCTCAGCAAAGGTACAAATACCAGTCAGTCTAAAACAGAGTAACTAAACCCAAACTCTTCATGAGTGGCTTTCTCAAGGTGTCTGAATAGCCCTTTCTTCTCTCTCTGTCTCCTCCAACCATCAGACAAAATAAATGGCTTGTGCCTCCTTCACAATCAAAGAGGGAAAAGGTCTCTTTACAGTTTTCTGTGACATGTTTTCGTATGCTGCTCTGAGATCTGCTGACACACTCACATCAACAAGTGGCAATCGAAATGAATAGATGATACAGACCTGAGTGATACATACTTTACTTACGTTTTTTCTATTTACATATCTGTGAAGTGCTCAGCAGAAGTGGCAGGACTTACTTCCCTAGGCTGTTTTCCAGGGAAGCAATGGAGTTCTCCTGTGAATACAGGCTTATCTGTGCAAGTAAAGACTATCCCTTATGACTGTCCAGGAGAATAAAACCTAGAACAAAAGAACTTTCTTAGAACTTGCTAAGAACTTTTCTTAGCAAACATGATTGGAATCAATTTGCACTCTCTAGCAATTCACTATTTTTCATTAAATAGATGCAAAAACATTCATCATTTCACTTTGCTAGATTTGGTTGTGCTTACTGAAAAAACTCCAAATCAAATAATCATGGAAAATACGTCCATTTGGGGTATGATGAAACTGTGACTATCTGAGACTTATCTAAGGTACTTTTATTAACATGATCTTGAAAGCTGTCTAGAAATTCTGAAGTTTTAATAAAGACATTGTTCCTTGTCTGTCTTACAGAAGTTTCTTGAGATCCTGAGAGTCATCAGGGATATGTTATTCTGAGTATGAATAACCTCACAAAGGCACAGCCTTTATCTTGAGTGTTTAAATCATAGTAGGACAAAGCTGTACTAAACAATCAGAAGCAATAAGAGACTTTAGGTAGTATTGATTGGACGTTTCATAACGCTGATGAAAAAGCAATGCGATATCACCAAGTACTGTAATGTAATACAACCATGACACATTGCTAGCACTGGCAAGATGAAGGGAGTTTGAGGCGACAAGCGTTAAAAGCTGAACGATTCTTTCTACCTCAGCTCACCTGATCCTGCTGGACAACCGAAGCAAAGACCCATCTCTAGGACACAGTGATAGAGTTTGCAACACAGAGTAGCACCACAGGAACTTCCATGCCTCTGTAGGGGTATATAAGACCCTCTTCCAGACATGTCCTGAACACAGGCATAGTCCTGCACTAGTATCACATACAGAGCAGCTCTGCTCTTCTGCATCTCTTTGCTCTGAGACAGGATTCAGAGAAGTAGGAGAAAGAGTCTGTCTCCTGTTCTCAAACTGGAGTTTATAGGAGCCTGCAGGCAAGTGCCATTTCAGCTCTGAGACAGCAGAGGATAAAATGGGCAGAGACAAGAGCAGAGCACAGGCAATGCAGCAGAGAGCCTGGCTGGCACTAGGAGTATGCATTGCAAAGCAGCAGCACTGAATGATATTACAACTGTCTGGTACCACACAGAACAGCAGTGTTACCTTGATACCTGCAGGCCAGCCCTGGTAAGATGAGACCTGCTAATACAAGAACAGTCAGCGGTTATACCTGGTAGCACAGATGAAGTGCACTGTCAGCAAGTTTCAAGGTTTCAACTGCAGGTTAGCTCAAGATTTACGGCATTTCTAGCTTTCAGATGGCATGGGAGTACCTTGAGAACAGCTTTTTTTGCTGTATTCAGCAATCTCTTTCCATTCTGGCCACAGTCCAGAAATACACAAGAAAAAAATGTGAAAAAGAAGTATAGGCAGTAACTAAATATTTCAGAACCTTCACAAAGATGCAATTTGAGCAAGGCTTTAGAAAAGGGCAAAAGGCCAGTGGAGAAGTAGGGTGGGTTTTTTCTTCCAAAAACAATTTGCCCTTTCCCTATCGTTTCAGTTAACCAAATTAAACAAGTACCTTCTTGTGCAAGGGTGCTTACAGTTTGAGTGACTTCTTTGTTTTATAGACTGTGATCCTTGTCCACAGCTTTTCCAGTGGCCGTGTTCTCTTTTCTAAGTGGATTCTGTAGTGCCTGCCACTTGGCTCTGCGCTCACTGTGGGTTTTCCTTTGGTGGCAGCACTAATCTGCTCCTCTTTACTCTACTTACCTGCCTGTTTTCACAGAAGTTGCAGGACCACCATGTCCTAGAGCCTTTACTGCTGTGAATTTGCTTAAAATGGACATTTCAGTTGTTGTTAAAGAGAGTACAACAGTAAGGTAAACACAGACTGTGGGATCATGGGAGTCTAATTTCCTTAGAAGCCTAAGCGTAATCACTAGCATTTCTTTGGAGCATGAACTCTTCCTGGTCCTGTATGAACACCAGTTACTGAGTCCACAGAGCAGTTCGTTTGGGTAGGTTACATACACATAATCTTCACTCTGCAAAGGTGAATGAAACAGCAAAGGGAATTAACTCCCTAAGAATGCATTGCATCTATGGCAGGCAAGCACCAAGACTTCTCATATGGTGAAATCCCACATTCCCTGATACCAGGCAGGTCAGCACTCAGAAGGGTTTGCTGCACAGCCTCATATGCATCCTCCACAGACACAGCCACCCTCTGCACAAAACCATTGTCCATACAAGAATCACATCAGACTCAAAATGTACACAAAGCCCTGCAGCTCTATGAGGTGCAGTGATCCAGGAACACAAAGAAATGCAACTGAGCAGTGTCTAGATGGGGAGTCTGATGTGTTTGCAATGTGCGTACCAGTGGTCACATTACAGAAAGGAAATCTTTGTAAGCTGACATCCAGGACTTATTTATTAATATAGTCTAAATGACTAATTTATGGCCACATATTTTTAGCCTTTTACAGAGCGTCTATTTCATTATTTAAGATGTTTAATTATGCACCTGTATAATTAGTATCTGAAGAAAATAGCTTTCTTTATTACCCTGTGTCTTTAGTGAAGAGCAATAAATACTCGTATTAGCCAAAAACCCTTCTAATGCTGACAGCCTTTAAGTTGAAAATATTTAATACCCTTCATGCCATGTCAAATAGAGGAGGCCTGATAGAAGAGTGATAGTTGCAAAAAACAAAGTAATGAAGCTGACCAGCAAAACCACGAAAATTAATGGAAGTTATTTCATTTCAGATTTTTAATTGTTCAGTTCAGGCCAGAAGACAGATTTTAATAGGAATTATGTTTATACAAGTGGAACAATATTGTTCATTCACTGCAGGTGTGTCAGGTAAAATCAATATTTTCACACAAAGAATCTCCTCTCAAGGTCTGCAGTTCTCTCTTTGGTGTGTCTTCTCAAATAGTTTTAGTATAACACTGAGTTTTAAAAGAGAACAAAATGTTCCTGAACTGGAAAAATTCAGTTTCATCTTTAAAATGACAGATCAAATAGAATGAAATATTTTTTTTAAATACTGCACTTTATCATATCTAAAAGTAAGGGTTTGTGCTTTGTCTTGAATAAATGAGGCAAGCAATATGGGGGAGGATAGGGCTGTAAACCACAGGATAGGGCTGTAAAATCTGTGGCTTTTTGAAGCTCTTCATTGGAGAGAGCCAGATCACAATGCAGAGACCTCTACCTTGGTCAAAGTAGCCTCCGCAGACTACTCTGTAAGGCACCACCTGCTTGAGCCCTCCAGGAAACAACAAGGTACAATCTCATCCCAGATATGTGTGCCTGCTTATGACCTCACAGACTTTACAGTCTGCCTTTGAACTAGAAGTGCATGTGAAGTAAGCAGGAATATTGAACTGCCCAAAAGGAGAGAAGGCAGGTTGTAATTTAGGTGGGGAAAAATAAGTACAAAACAAGCAGTCATTTTCTGCTATTTTCATGTTCATATTGCAGAAGGGGAATTTGCCTGTATTTGCCTTTATACACTCATATGACAGAGATGAATCCTGTCCTGAAAAGTTAGACCAGATTTTTCAACTGGGTTGTCAAGCTTTTCATCACAGTTTTTTTCACTCTGCCCAGATGTAGCTGTTGGTCCTTTTGTGGATGAAAAAATGATGAGCTCACAACCACCTCTACTGCACATGATTTGAGGGGCTACTGTTTGTTTCCTACATCACACACAGTATTTTTACCAGGTGCCTGAGCTAAAAACACTCATCTCCATTTTATTTCAGAATACCTTTTATGAGAGCCATTCACCAAGGCATTGTGTATCCAGGTGTGTGTATAGTTCTATAAAAGGAAAAGTCATATCTGCTGATGCTTTTCATTTTGTGATTCTCTGTAAATGGTGTGAGTGCAACTGCCTGCACTCAGTGCCAAGGTCTGGGAATTCACTGCATGAAGCATCTCCCACAGAACCAGTATCAGAACAGAAGTGGCTTCAGCAAAGAATGCCAGTTGTTCAGCATCTTTGCAACTGAGTTTTTACATTCATTTTGTTTCAAAATATTTTTTTAGAAGGCTGGACCAGTCAATGTGTCTTTTCAGCCCTATACAAAAAGTCCCTTCTCACTCATCCAGTTTTTTACTTGAAGGGTCCCTATAGAAGCTGAACTAACTCATGAAAATGGCAGAGAAGAAATTTTTTTAAAAATGAAGAGGTTTTGATAATTGCAGTGATTTAAACTGGCTATGGGAAGGGTCTGGCAAACAAGAGTAGGCACAAGGGAAGCAGGCATGAGAGCAGAGGAGTGACAGAAACCTCACTATTTGGCAACAGCAGGTTGCTGCATGAGAATATTGTATGATATATGACACCACAGCCTCAGTTTCTTTATAAGCATCCTGGAAATATCCCATCACGTGGACAGGATATTCTTGGGCAGGTGGGTCACTAAAATGGAAGGGGGTACAGAAGGTGAGGGGAAGCAGAAGGTGAGGGGAAGAACATAGTCATCTGTACTGGAAAGGAGAAAGTGCAGGGAAGCGCATAAATTTTTTGTTAATATGATGATTGTAATCCCAAACCTGTCTTCCCTTAGGCATGCCACTGGAAATATTGTGCTTTCACTCCTACCTCAGAGGACAGATTCTGCTGATGCAGGCTGGTTGAAATTGCTGTTTCACTAGAAAAGGCACTCGTGGTCTTTATCAGAGCTTGTGGTCTCAGTTTGAGTTCTTACAGAAAAGGAGTCATTGATCTGTGCCAAGTCACTCCCTGGCATGTTTGTTGCTTAGTGGGACAGTAATGGCAACTTTGTGGGAGATCAGTCTTGTTCTCTGTGAACTGTTGGACCACAGAGACACCTTTCCACAGTCACATCCCTCAATCACTATCCCTCCACCCAGGTACATCCCAGAATCTGCTTGTCCAGCTGCCAGGATTCAATGCCTCTGTCAGCTCTCTCTTAGCAGAGGCTTGGATGCCACGTGTGATAGTGCACTGTCCCTGGTGACAATTCTCCTGCCTTTGGGGAGCTGCTGCAGCCAGTTGTGATGCAATGAAAAATAGACCCTTCAGTGCAGGGGTTCCTGAAAGTCCCACTGCTGTGAGTGCATCCCCTGAGAAGCAACACAGGTTGGGTGGAGGAACCCGTGTGTTCAAACACTGAAACATGATTCACTTTGTGATAAGTACCAACTGCAAACTTTCCAGTGTGCAAATAATCTATTTTAGCCTTGGACAAGTAAAAACACAGTATCCAGCATTTACCTGTTTACATTTGGGTTGTTCTGCAACTCATAGAATACTAATGACCAGTTACTGGGTTAAAGGGCAAGATTACTTTAAATATTTCATAGGCTATGGATGAATTCTGAAGCAACAGTCTTTATGTAAAGCACTTCTTGAGTGTTATACATGGAGATTTGCAACTAGAAATTAATTTTTTGCTTGCCTTAGTTGAAAACCTATTCTTTATGGTAACCTAAGGTTGCTCATACCAGTATTTTTGGTTTTATTTAATGGTAAAAGGTACATTATTTCATCAAAACCAGGTACCTTTTATCTTCCTTACTGCATCATTACACATGCAGTCACTCTCTTAAGAAAGGCCAAACAGAGAGAGAATGACTCTGAGGGAACAGAGAAGAGTTTATTTTTTTTCTGATGAAGCTCTTGCACAGGTTACCCAGAGAAGCTGTCGCTGCCCCATCCCTGGAAATGTTCAAGGCCAGGTTAGATGGCCTAAAGCAGCAACTTGGTTTAGTGGAAGGTGCCCCTACCCACAACAGAGCATTTAAAAACAGATTATCTTTAAGGTCGCTTCGAATCCAGACCATTCTCTGATTCTACACTTCTATAATATTTTTTATCCCAGCTGAACTGCAAAGAGGCGACAGGCCTCAATTTCATTTTTGTTCCCTCTCACTCTCTGGCTTCAGCAAGTTTTTTGCTGGTTTGTGCTTTGAGAAGTCCTTCTTCCACCACTTTCCAGGACAACACTGAAGTCCCTGCCAAAGACATTGTGGCCCTGACTAATCCCATTCCACCCTTTGCCCCTGTTTTGGACCAAGGTTCTTCAGCTGTCTGAGAGACCCAAGAGAATATAAACCTTCAGTAAATAAAGCTTAATGTCTTTTTCATTGTGTCAAACAGCATGCAGACAGTGTTAAACTCTCTGTTGGCCTTCTCTGTGCTCAGGACTGCCACAGCTCCTTCCTCCCGCCTGGCCTTTCTCAGCTTCCCCTATCTGTCATGTCCCCAGAGGTAACTTCAGTCTCTTGGTGACTCAAAGTTTTCATGGTGTCATTCCTCCTGTCCTCCTTCTCACCCTCCCATTCAAACACACCCCAGTCTCCTCTGCCTGCACAAGGACACCAGTGTCAGAGTAGCTTTCTGGGGAGCCATGCACATGTGCTCACAAATATAATCAAAACTAAGAGAAGAGGCCTCTCTAGAACAGCACTGTAGAGTCTGAAAGTAGGTCAGGCAGCGTCTGGGCACTGGGATAACTGTGGGCAGCAGAGTTCAGGTCTGTGCCCCGAGCTGTCACAGCCAGCAAGCAGTGGGGGGTTGCTGCTGGAAGTGTGTTTGGACCAGCAGAGGAAATGCAGCATCCATGTGGGCACTGGGCCATCTAACCAGCTAGTTGAAATTGGCTGAGCTGAGCTCTGGGTTATAGCTGGGCACATAGCAGCAACCCTGCAGAGCACAAACAGTGCTAGGTGAGTTTCCCCAAAGGGCACGATCCTGGCCCTGTGCAAATCAGATGGAGGCTTGTCCTCAACTCCAGCTGGAGCAGAGCTGTACCCTTTGTCACTACAATTATTTCAGGTCTACTTCATATGGATTTTAGAAAAAAAATCCCCTCAAGAATGCTCCTTGTTTACAAAATCGCCTCCTGCTCTGACTGAAACATTTGTATCTCAGTTGTTAGCCACAATAATGAGTTGACAGTTTCCTCCAATTGGCACATTTCATTCAAGAAACATTATTGTTACCACAGCTGCCTAAGATATACAAAGCCAGGTTCACCAAAAGTGCTGTTTACTGACACATGTACAGAAAAGCCTTGAAGTCCATTGTTGTCATATTGCCTTTTGACTGGGAATGATGCTTCCTAGGCAGGTGGGGAAAAATAAAATCTTTAAATGTACAGGAGGAAGCAATGTTATGGGGTCTGTGGTGTGAGTTTCTGCTTGTGTTTCCAGTCCACCTTCAGAAGCAGTTTCAGCTGTTGGCACAGACTAGGGTGAGATGTCTCACAACCCTTACAGAACACTCCTAGTTCAGAGGAATGCTGGATCCCCAACAAAACAGGAGAGCCAGCTTCACCGTGAAAGAAAAGAAACAAAATCACTTGACTCCATTTCATCTTCCCAAAGGGTCGGGGAAGGTGAAAGGGGAGGGGGGAAGAACTCCAACTGCAGTGGCTTAAATCTATTTTAATAATGTCTCACGGCCTTGCAGTGTACATGAAAGACAATGGGCTTGTACAATTAATAATGATTGATTTGCCATTACAGTGATAAATAATGTTAAATAGCTCTTTAGAGCAATGTTTAGGGCCTTCCTTTCCCTTTTTTTTCTTTTTTTTTTTTTTTTTTTTTTTTGGTGGCAGATGGTGTAAAATCCCTGGACCCTTTGGGCCTTGACCTCCTGCAGATGTTGGGATGGGACAAAATGGTCCTCAGGATGGTAGAAAGGGAAAGAAAATGAAAACCCTTCTAATGTACCGTATCAGGGCTATCAGTGGGGTGGACCACTAACTGCTTTTTTATTACTGTCACTTACCAGTCCTGATTCGTCTGTACTTAAAGAGTTATGTCAGCAATTGTGAAGCAGCTGAAAAGGAGAGTGGATGCATGTGGTGGTGAAGTATTATTGGAAATCAGACCAATAGAGGATGAATGAAAGATTATGAGAGGGGCAAACTACCATAGTTAGCAATGCTGCAACAAACTAGACATTGATATATTGTCCTCTTGGAGATATTCTGACAGCCTATTATAGTTCCCTTAATGAGGTTGTCGTGCATTTCTCTTTTTGTAGCTATTAAAATCTTGTCTACATCTGCTGAGGTTTGCTTCAGAGAGGTGGAGGAGGGGACCCTTGGTATTTTGTAGTCTGCCCTTGTTTAGCCAGGGTCATACCTGACCTAGCAGCAGAGAGGGATATTTAAGTTGTCCAAGATGCGAAAGTTCAGTGGATTTTCAAAGGAAAATAACCTCCACAGTGAAAGAAACATTTCCATAGTTGTATCCTCACAGTGAGCTGAAAGAATGATGGATGTTAATATGACTAATGGGACCTTTCTACAACAATTCCCAGATCCACGCAGATGGTGAGATAATGTGGTATGTGAGTCTCATTAAGTATAAAAATCCTACACATCACCTCTGAATTACAATGTTAGCAAACTGCACTGCTATGTATACTAGCAAGGGTAATCTGATTCTCTCCAAAATAAGGAACGGAAATACTCCCTTAATGGTTTTCTTCAAAATAATCAATGATTCCCATTAGTAATATGCATGAAGATAAGTAAGTAGCTGGATAGGTAGGTAGATGAGTAGATATGGCAGATGTGTGAGCACCATGTGAGTAGAAGGAAGCAAAACTTCTACTGCTTGAACAGCTTTCTTTCACAAAGAAGACAGATAGAATTTGGAACATGAACTTTCCCCCTCTAAGGCACTGACTGTTTTGCCTTTGGGTCTAACTTTGCATCTAACTTCTGGCTGTCTCAGGAGAGTGTGATGTGCAGGAGAGGCCTCCAAGCAGAGTTTTAGCTCAGATCCTTGCATATGTTTTGTTAATTCAGTTCTCTGATACAAGGTCAGTCTCTAGGAGTGAGGAGGGGAAGGGTGTCTATGGCTGATATCTGCAACTGGGGAATCTCCAAGGGCCCAGAAACCTGCCTGCATCTGAATAAGGCTGGTTTAGGGCCACGAACTTCCAGCTGCAGGGCATAAAGCAGCCGTTCCTTCTTGCATGCTCTGAACCTTGATATTTAACACTTAAGGACTTTCAGATTCATTTTGAATGAAAACTCTTTGTCCCATAAACATTTTCTACTAAAACATGATATACTAGGAAGTTTAATACATCAAATCAGATGCAGCAAGTTAATTTCCTGCAATTAGAAATGATACAGTTGGGTAATTGCTCCACAGGGCAAACTGATTTATTCTAAAGCCTCTTGGAAAATGTTCTAATACATCCAGTTTGTACATCTTTATTGTCATTTAATAAACAGAAAGCACACAATATGTGCTGTAATGGCAAATCAGACAGCCAGTATATAAAATCATTTGGGATTTGATGTCTAAGTCATCATTAAACTAGGATTTGCAATGAATATGTCAGATGTCTTAGCACTGCTCCACAAGCGGTATAGAAAACAAGCTTCCCCCNCGAAATGGGTGAATACATTTTGATACACAATGCATCAGTGTCTGGTTTGTTTTAGTGAAACAGTAACCTCTCTCCCTTTTTCTGGGTAAATGCAGTACAATAGACTAACGCCACATGAATCTATTATGTCTTATAGGGCTTTTAGCAGGAGTATGACTGTTTAACCAGGCAGTGACACGAGAAGAATTACTATCTGACACTCCAGCTGAAAGTAGAGATTTTATTGATTCACTGCACTGGCCTGCCATTTTAGCTTTGATTGAGAGTCTTTCATGAATCCAAAAAGGTAACACTCCTTCTTTGAAAACAACAGCAGGCAGTCCAGCCTGGACTCAAACCATCTGCCAGCTTAAAAGAAAGATGAAGGTATTTCCCAAAGCATCTACTAGCCTAGATCTAGTAGATCTATCACTCCAACTAGCACATATCCAGGCTGACATACAAGAAATGCTTGTGAAGTCTTTCACTGGAGGTTTCATGTAGATCTAATTATCAAAAGCGATATAATCTGGAAACTAATTACACCCAGCAGCACAGTAGCTACAATGTCCCTCATTCAGCCTTGCACATCTGAAATCTTCACATCCCAGAAATTAATATCCTTTTCTTCCCCTTTTTTTTCCAAAACCACTTTTGAAAATTTTTGTCTTTGTTTGTTGTAGATCATCTGTTTCAATTAAATATTTTCCTAAAGGCAGGATGTTCTATTTTAAACAAAAGAGATTTGCATTCCCAAGCAAGTCTGAGTCCAGAGTGGCATGTGAACAGTGTGCTTGTTTACACTTCAGTAGATATTCATGTAGTCCTGGTTCCATGTGCTGCCATTCCAGGCAAACCCAAACTCACAGTGCAGACACTGTGTGGTACCTGTAGTTTTCCCTTTTCAGATCTTACCCTTCCTTAGTTTTTTTTAAGATCACAACTAAAACCATTGTAATAAAATGTAAAAAAACCAAAAAACCAACAAAAAAAACCCCAAAAACAAACAAAAAACCCTAGAAAATTAAATGTAATGTCAGTGCAAAGGAATCTAAAGTCAAGTACAGTAACATACAGGATTTTGGAGTCCCACTGTCACCTGACATAAGCCTGAAGCACATTCCATACAAAAGCTACCAAAAATAAGTGTGTCCAGCAGCACTTACTCAGAAACTTCTCTTTTAAATGGAACAGTTCTTTTCAAATCAGTAGGACACGGAGAAATTTCAAATCCTGAAAATGAACAATTTGGCTATTTGTTACACACTATCAGAAAAAAATACTCTCTCTCTATTTTCAGAAAAAATGGGAATTTAAAGTATCAAAAGCCATGGAGAAATTTGGAAAATATACATGCTGGGGAAAAAAGCATGGAGAAACCCTGTGTGATTTCCTGGGAAAACCAGTACCTGGCACAGACCCAGGGCTACTGAGCCTGATTGTTCCTGGAGTATCTCCCTACACCCTCCCCAAGGTGTAGAATTTCTGGACAGTTTATTAACTCAGGTGAGTGTCACTGTCCCAGAAAACCGGTGAACTGGGTGACACAGGATGTATTTCCTGTGGCACTTTGACCTCAGGTATCAGATGTTATTAGCACTGAGTTTACTTATGGACAAAATGAAGTTTTGTTAACACCTTTGCCCAGCCCTGAGCCAAAAGTAATAAACCCCAGAACTCTGCAGAGTTTGTGCAGTCAAAGCAGCATGCTAGCATGGTCACAAGGCTTGCTTTCAGCTCTCAGTGGAGGCAGAATAAGACCAAGTCCACTCAAAATGCAGGCAGAGCAAGCTCACCTCATTGCAAAACACTGCCAAGTGTGAGCTCACATCTGCAGAGTTACAAGCAAATCTGGAGTCTTTTCAGGAGCCACCCTGGTTCCAGCAGACTGTACAGGAAAATAAACCAGGGCCAGGGTGAGGGCTTGAGCCCTGCTCCACAGTTGTCTATACTGGGTAATTCTTAGCACATTCCCTGGTAAAGTTTTGCCCCATGACGATTTGCTGTCTCCCATACAATGCCTAGGCACCCTTAACAGACTAGCACAGGCCTTGGATTTTCCTAAATATGCAGTTTGCACGAGGCTGCTTTGTTTTGGAGAGAAGACGTCCATAGACACAAGCCAGGTTATGTCACTTCTCCTCGAAGCCTGTCCTTCGGTTTTGTCTAATTTAATAGCAAAGCTGGGATGACCATTTTTGTATGGGGCTTAGCTCCATGCAGAGCCATACACAGGCTCCTGCCATTCCCAGGGTATGGACACACAGTGTCCACAGGCCTGGGCTGCCTGCAGTGTACAGGCATAGCCTCAGTGGTGCAAAAGTGACTAAAACGCTTCCCTATCGCTGCTGGGCAAGGAAAGGATATAGCCTTGCTCTGCCACTGCTGTGTCTGAAAGAATAAGCCACACCAGCCAAACTAGTTATGCTCAGAGCCAGCCATGGTGGATATGCACCCACACGTGACCAGTCTGCAGCCTGGAGACATGAAGAGCTGAGGACTAAGTGTATAGCTCTGCAGCAATTAGCCTCAAGAGCTTACAACAAATGCAAGACAACTTAGAATGACAGAAAAATGTTCCTAGAGACATGATAGTTGCACAAAATTTGAAGGCGCCAGAAAGATCTCAGGAATCAGAAATAGCAGAAAATTACACAATGCTTTTGCCCTTTTTTCCTCTCAGTCAAGTTTCAGACCAGGGTGATTACAGCAGGCTTATTTCTTAGGCACAGGAAAAAAGAAAATCCAGGTTTAAAATAAGATCAACTCTTTGGGTTCAGTCCTGCAAATCTGAACTCAGACAAAAATCAAGTAATACTTTGGAAGTTGGATAACAAACATGGGGACAACTGTGCCTGGCAGGAGGCACCAGTGGATCCAGACTCTCCAGGCCCTTTGTTCACATAGGCTCAATGTTTCAGGGTTCTGAGAATAGCCCACTGTGGATGTGTTACCAGACTTCCAGGGATGCATGTCATTCCCTTGCATTCCACTTGCTGAAGATCACAAGCTACTGTCAGATACACAGAGTATGTAATCTGAGAAAATGCCACAAATAGCAAACTGTCAGCTCAGGAGAGATTAAGCCAAATGCTCTTCTGTGCCTTGCTGCAGAAATGGAAGCAGCAACATGACTGGGGATCTCAGCATCACAGACAGAACAGAGAAGGCTCCCCAGTAAATGTTCGTAACTGACTGGGCTCCTCAGAGGGTCTAAGTGCTGGTAAATGGAAAGCAGTAGCTTTATATTCATGCAAGGGACATGCTGTGTTGTATTTCAGTTGTGATGTGTTATGGAGTGGAAACTTCTTTGAGACAGAAGTCTCTTGTTCCTTTTCTATTCCTCAGGTTCTTATGCAGATGCAGTCCCTCTGTTTGTTAGTTCCATATGCCCTGCCTTCAAGCTGTTTCAAACATCACACAGAACAGCCAACTCAAAGTTCCTGTAAATTTCCTGAAAATAGGGGCCCTAGTAGAGACATTAATGGCACCACGTAGGAAACCCTGCTGAATGAGGTCAGGTCTTGTTAGACTCTAGATATGTGGGACGTGTGGGTTTATGAATGTCCTAATCACAAAGTCACAGTAAGGTTTGCACTAAAGCAGAAAAAAATCCCCTTGGGAATCCTTGAGAAATCCTGTTGCAATCAAGGCAGGTGGGTCCTCTGGTGTCGCTCCACAGTTCCCCTTAAAAAGTCAGCCAACCACAAAGCAGTATGGAACAACCTCAATCTGGGGCCATGCTACATCCTGGGCTCACATTTATTTCTTTTGTAATGTAGGTAAGCAGACAGGGAAATAGACTGGAGCAGTTTTCTGCAGCATGACAGATATTCCAGATGACATTTCCCACTGAAGGTGGCAGGGAGAGTGTGACACACATTCCAGTCTTGGGCAGTTATCCTCTGTCCATGCAAATACACTGTCACAGCATTGTCCAAGTGCTGTACAGGAGCACCAGTAGGCCTGCACAGGCTCAGCCCCCCAAAGTCCTGAAAAGTGCCGAGGTCTGAGCTTCTCCTATTACCTGCTAAGGAGAGCTTCAATAAATGGCACACAACAATGAGAAGAGATACAACGTTCCTTGCAAATAAGAACAAGAGATACCTCTGAGTTTGTTAGTGCAATCAAGCTAATGAAGAAACCACACGTGACCCAGTATCACAGACTGTACAAAAGAAATGCACTTTATCAGGCTCCATTGTGGTGGATGTTGCTGTGCTGTCATCTGAGTTCAACGTTCAGTCATTCTGCAACAGTGAATGCTCACAGTGCCACAACTCAGCGACGGACTTAAGGGGAGGCTGCTGTCGCCAGCTGGAAGAGAGATTCACAGCTATCCAGACTATGCTAAAATATGCTGAGAGAAGCTCAACACCAGCCACTCTTCCTGTCATCCCTTCACCTCCTTGTTTGTTTCTTATTCTTACGCTTTTTATTTCAAACCCTGCCCTTCAGGGACAGGAGCTTCAATTTCCGATGCATTTTTCCTGTGTCTGTGGTAATGCAGGTCCCACCCCAGCAGAGCATCTATGCACTGCCACAATGTAAGTGTTGGTGTGAGACAACAAAACTGCCTTGCTATTTCACTGTTTTCAAACATGCAGCTCATAAATATTCCAGCATCACAGCAATACCTAAAAGGGACTCTGTTACTGCAGCTAAATTTGTTCAAATTCATTTTGCTTAAAAAAGGTACTAAGACTGTCTTCATTCAGCTATAGCCCCACTTTCATTAATCACCATCTCATTCAGGCTGTGTTTTATACACTCAATTATTCACTTTTGCCCTGATAGTAAGTAATGTACCATTGCAGACGAGAAGTAAAGTGCTTCAGCGCAACCCCTCCATTCTTAATGGATTCTCTGTTTGTTTACATTATACTGTAATAGCTATTGATCTTCACACGATTATGGAATCCAGACAGCATTAGAAAATTCATTAATGATGACTATAGAAGCTTTAACCCCGTTTAAAATGTTCTTCACTTTCAGGCTATTCTACATGAATGACAACATCTATTATGGACAAAGGCACTGTAACCACCCCTAATTTGCAAAGCATATTATCTGTGATCAATACTGAATGATAAAGCACAGCTGACTGAAAAGGCCAATTTTGGAATTCAAGCGACATATGGTTTAAATCCCACAGTAACCACCCCACACTAACTAAACAATGGGGACATACAATATCCAGGATTTCTAACGCAGTGCTCCACAGTTAAAACAGCTCTTCCCTCGGGACTAATGCCGCTATTTACATTTTTGGTTTTCAAGGACAGAGAAAGGGTTTGCTGTTTCCTTCATCACATGTGACAAGGTGTAATGCATAATGAGCAAAATGCCATAATTGCTTAGTAAAGGAACTTTATTAAGCATACAGAGTAACTTTTTTAGGAAAAAAAAAAAAAGGAAAAACACTTCAATTAACATTTTGTTCTGACAAGATACTGTTTTCAGGGGTTTTTTTCTGAAGAAATAAATATTATCAACAAAATTACTCTATATGCAATTGTTTCACAGGGCTTCTTCCTATAGCACTAGTCCTGTATGTCTTAATAATACTTTCCAGGAAGTCTGCTTGTTTTAGAACTAGCCTATTTTGAAAGGTAGATAATGAGGAAGACTAAAAAGGGCCAAGCTTACTACTTAATTTAGATTCCACAACTGTTGTCCCAGCTCTTTCAAGTTATGTATTAATGACAAAGGGTTATGAAAGGATTTTATTAAACATTAAGTAACTTGGCAATGTAACTAAAGGCATAAACCACAGCAACCTACATGACAATTACATATTGCAGCTCTAAAAAAAGGAAGCATTTAATAATTATGGCTTTATATAATTCTGATACCTATAAAAATTCTGGATGAAACTCACCCCAAGTGTAACTCACTGGGCATATAACAAGGATGAATTTAGTGTTGTGCATTCATGGGAATAGCTTTGCCTGTAAGAAACCAATACATTTTTCAGCAAGCCACATAATAGGGACTGACCTGAGCCAAATAATTCACATTTTCATTCCCATGCAAACTTCCACAGAAAGAACTAGATGCATAGCTCTGCTTTGGAGAGTACACAGTATAACACCACAACTCCCAATAAAACCTCTCCATACGGAGCTGCTGACTTTTTACAGCTTGTCTCCCAAATTGTAGGAATGGTCATTTGATATGTTTGCACAGCAATGAGCCCAGCACAGTCTCTAGGGGTGTGTTTAGTTTTGCCCACCATGAGGTATGACATAGGTATGAGCTAAGTGCCATGGTTATATGTTGTGGTTTCCCTTGTGGTCTGGTATTGTCCCCTGTAAGATCTGGTCAGTGGAGTCTGGAGAGCTGTTGTGCCTACACCTGGAATAACAGGGCTCAGGCACTCAGCACAAACCTGCTGCGGTGCCGAAGCTGGGCCAGCTGAACCCCACCCAGCTGAGAGTACAGGTCTTAAATACATTTTATGTACTATGGTAGCTCTTTCTATATCAAGACTGACTCATAAGACAGGTGGTCAGTGAAGAGGTAGCTGCAGGAGGCAAGGGGAGGCTGCCACTGTACAGAAATTGGGACACAGAAGGAGCTGCCCCACATCAAGTGTTCAGTCCACCTCAACAGGCAGAACACAGCCATGCTCTGTAACCAGAACCAGCAGCCAGGAGGAACTACCGGGTCCCACCACTTGGACATAACCATTGTACCTCAAGAGATGAGTGCTTACATCCCTCACCTGCTAAATTACACGGTGCATGCAAAAAGTGGCACTCAGTCCAGCTGGCAGCCTGGGCCCCAGTTTGCTCACATGAGACTGGGGATGTAAGGTGAGAAGCACTGGGAGTTTTGGAAGGTGAAGCCACAGGTGCTGAGAGACAGCAATGGTGAGAGCTGCACTGATAGATATCCATGTCAATGTGTTTCTGCAGGTATAGACATGTGTATCAATTGCAATTTACATGCATGAACAAATTCCCACATTATACACAAACATATGCATGGGAACTAAGAGCACTCTCTCTCTTTCTCCCACATCCCTGTCTTTAGCAAAGACATCATTTTACCCCTTATATACAACCAAAGCAGCTCAAATTCAAAATTATGAACCTAAAGTAAAATTTGTTGGAAAACAGCTGGTAAGCAATCCAAGGGCTGAAATATATTAGCTTATATATAGGCTTGTAGTTCACAGAAATTTGTATAAAGTCTCCAGTCTGCTTAAGGATCACAGATTTACAGAAGAAAGCACAAATTCCACTCAATCAAAAGGAGAGCAAAGAAAAACCTAGGGGAAGAAGAAAATACCATAAAAAGAGCGGTCAAAAGTGATCAAAGCTGAACTGATCTGAACTGAAAAAAATCTTACCAAAAAAACCTCAGGTCCAAACAAAACATGTCTAGAAGCTCTAGGAATAGGAAACTGTTTCCTAGACAAATTTTAGTCCAATCTAAGTGACATTGCTGTGTAAAGCAATCTAAGCAACTTCATGAGTCCAGGAGGATAGCAGAAAAAAAGATAAGCACTTAGCAATTTCAGCCTTAATGTAACATCGACCACACCAGCAATCATAGCCTTCAACTACCTTGATATGCAAGGTAAGTCACTAAGAAGAGAAATTCATACATGGTGCCGATAATGAGGTTAATTTTTCTGTGAGCTATCATGGACATTATTTTAGTACGTTATCAGTACTTTGCTAAAATTTTTCTCACTATGGAAATCAATCTTCCCTCCTTGGCTAGAGCATAAAGGCTGAGATTTATAAAGCCTTTTAAGGTGCCTCTAAAATTAATGGGAATTGGATGTCCTCATTACCTACATGCTTTGAAAAACTCAGCCAAAATGCATAAAATGCACAGACAGTGGCTATCATTAAAACCTCTCCAATTCTGCCTTTGAAAGTGGATAAGGATATCATCATGTTCGAATGATTCCCTGTAAAGAATTTAGCACCAGGAATATTTAGCAAACTCTATAGTGCTCACTGTAAATTACTTTCAAAGGCATGTGCAAAGACTTTATTGGTGCCTACACAAACAACTACATGAAGTAATTCAGTGACGTGAATCTCTGGGGATGAGTTGCCAGCACCGCAGTCCTGAAGGAATGGAATTTATTGTGCATCCTAAGTAGCCACGTTGTTGCTCTAGTTGGGAAAGGTCTGGTGACATGAGGCTATAAATCCTCAGAACTAATTGTGTGCTGGTGTGCAGACTGCAGCCCAAAGGCATTGGTGCAATGGAGCTATTCCAACTGGTTCTGTTGAGCATGTTGTCAAAATCATGCCTGAAAACCTCAATAAACCATCTCCATTTCACCATTGCCACTCTTGTGGGCAGAAGCCATGTTGCTCTAGATCAGCTCTCCTTCTCAGTCCTTTTATATCATTTTTCCCTATATTCTGAGTAAAAGGGGCATCCTTGCCAACTGCCTTCTTCCCCAGCCTTGACCATGCCTCCTTTCTCACCCCAGTTGGCTGGTAAATAAAAGTGGAACTAAATCCTGTGTCAGTAGTGTTACAGTGAGGGTCATGCAAACTCTGGGCGAAGTTTTTGCTGCTGTTGCTACCTTCCTAGCAGAACCCAGATGGACTAGTTTATATCTAGCTCTGGCACTGATACGATAAACATAAGCAGTGCAATCACATTCCACAGTGGAGTGCAGATGAGAAAAACCAAAGGAGAAAAGCTTCAGCCTTGTGTAATTTCCATGATTAAAATCAACAGCAATGTTTGACTAATTGGCCCACCAAGGCCCTTGCATTGGCATCATTTAAATAAGCTTAAAAACAGAACAAGGTCAAAAAAACAGCACCATTCACCTACCAACAGGGCTGCATAGTCCCTTCACTGAATTTGTGTTACACAAGGCTTGCATCTCTCTGCAGGAACCCCACAGAGCCTCCCTTTCTGGTGGAATGCCCCACTGAAAAGTGAGAGTGAGCAACGTGTTCACTGTCAGCATCACCAGTCATTACACCTCTGAACAGGGGCACCACATCATTAAGGGACTGCAAGAAGAGGATGGAAACACACATTCTCCCTCTCCTGGTCCATGTCCCTGCCTTATCTTCATGCATCTCCTGCAGATTTACATGGAGGCAGGAAAACCAGCATTTTCTCTGTTACAATCACTAAGAGCAATGTGTGTTATATGACCTTGTGTGTCATGGAAAAGTTGCATCCCCGTGCACTCATGCACAGGGCAGATGGAGCTTTTCCTGTGTCTGCTTTCAAATTAGTTTCAAAGTATTCAAAAGAAGTTGTGGGAAGGCTGAGATAGAAGAGGACCAGGTATGGTTCTAGACATTTGTTTCAAAACCATTGGTGAGATCTCTATTGAGAAGGTCCTGGGTCATGACGAAGGCACTAGCCTCCCCAAAAGACCCCCTGTGAGACCTTGCCTGCATCTGCCCAGCTCCATCTGATTGAAATAGCGATCCAGAAAACCAGGATTTAGGTGAACTTTGTTATATAACTGTCGCTGAACTCACATTTGCGGTGGCAGGCCAGCCACTGACAGAAACCACTCTGGCAACTGCTAATTGGCCTTAGTAAGGAGTAAGTCAGAGAGATTGGCCTGGGGCAATGTAATTAGCAAAGTCATTGGCAGCTTATGCCAACAGTCTAATTTAGAAAGTAATAAATAGTTAAAAACAGCAGTCTCCTGGGGGCAGGAGAACGTATGTACTAGGACAGCTGACATAGTGAAGCAGATATTGCCCCAGGTGGAACCACCCCGTGTAGGGGCCAAGCTGCCACCAAGGACCTGACGTGTCCCCCTGTCAGAGCAAACATCTGCCCCCCAGGTCTGGGGTGCTGGTCTAGACTGGAGTGAGGCTGGGGATTTGATTTGTTTCTGTCACACATCTGTATGTTATAGAATGGAATTCTTGGAATAAAAAAATCACTGTCCACCCTCTAAACTCACAAAGTAAAAAATGTTTCAGATGGTGCATCACTGAGTGGTGCGGGTCTGTTCCTGTGGCCATCCCACCCTGTGCCCTCATTTCAGAGGATTCAACTGTGACTTAAGGAGAAGAGCTGCACAAGAGAAGAGGAACTGCCAGTCTGTGCCTTGGCCAGGTTCATTTCTTCATGCATCCGACAGGATGAAAACCGGTGGGCACGGGCCCATCTGTCAGCTCACAGAGCTGGGGGCTGCAGGGAGGGGGAAGCAGCAGTGAGGGAATAAAGAGAAGTGGGGAATGGGCTCTGCTCCCAAACACCTTGCTCAGCACAAGGCTTGATGTAATTTGCTGCCCATAGATTAACAGTGAATTATTGTCCCCTGCAGCAAAGCTGAAGTGGGGAGGTGTGCAAGAGGCATAGTGTTTCCCAGAGCAGTTCCTGAGACGAGGCAGCTACCCAGCTTCTGCATTGCTCAGAGCAAAGCCTTGAGATGCATAGTAGCCCAAAGTAATGAGCCTGGCTCTGGCAATAAAGTGATTGTGGCAGTAAAGTGTAACAGCCATTATGTACTTGGCAACGGCTCTAGCCTTGAGATAACCTGCTTTTTAATTGAGCTGAGGAATGTTTTCGTTCTTTCTCAAGTTGCATATTATTTATGGGTACAATGTGTAATAATAAAAATTACATCTCTCGGAAAAAACAATGAGCAGGGAGTCAGCTGGAAGAACACTACACAGCGGGCGTATATTTTCTAGAGATGTAGTCATCTATTTAAAGTACCATTGTGCTCTGTTTCACTGTGGTAAACCCACACAGAAAGCAGCAGAACACTGGCAATGTTTTTGCATGTACAAAGAAACCCTGTTTAAAAGCACAACCTCTAGGCATGTGCTGTAAAGTACCTCACCTCTGAGTTCCATGCACTCATCTCTTCACAGACCTCTCCCAATCTGTATTCCAGCAAAGATGCTGGTGGAGGGAATGGTCACAAAAGGTACACTCCATGCCACTGCTCTGAAGTGTTCATTCTCAGCAGAATATCTTCCCTCTCCTCCATAAAGGGAGCAGCAAAAATTGCTCCCAATTTCCTTCCATGCTTCAGTGTGCTGAGCACCAGCACCACTGACAACTGGGGGAAGGGGGAAGAATGCACTGCCTTTATCCATTTTTAATTGCTGGAGACTGTAAAGTTGATCTTCGGGAAATAAATACTTTACTACTTTCCTCTCCCCCCCTCATCACACCAGTGCATTTGGTTTATCGATGGGCATTTAATAATAACTTTCAATACCGGAATTCTCTCAATTGCTTCTTCAGGTTTTTGCTCCAAACCACTGCGGTTGGATTACTCATGGGAAAAGCTGAGCAAATGGATTTTATGTAGTGTGTGTCTGCACAGAGGGAGAGTGAGAGAGCATAGAACCACTTAAATGATAAATCAAAATTTTTTAAAGTATTTTCCTTTGTGCAATAACCTTTTATTACAACCCTGCTGTCACAAATAAGCTGTTTAACACTTTGTGTCCTGTCATCCTCTGTGAACAGCAGAAGCAGGACTGTGCTGCACACATTAGCTTAAAAAATGTTTGCAGCCAATAGGTCTTGAATTTTAAATGGGAACAGAGCTGCCTACAGGTTTGTTAGCCTGACATCTGCTTGTCTTTGGGCCTAGAAACCAAACATGGGGAGAACTGACTGAGGAAAAGAAAAATGAACACTGAAAAAGAGAAAGAAAAGGAAAGAATGCTGTACCTATAATGTAAATCTCATGTTTAATTAGGAGGGCTGAAGAACTGTGGCCAGGAAAAACATGTTTCTCTATAAGTGGTTTTGAATAGCACTGAAGATGAATATAATAAGGCTGACAAATACACCTTGGAGGGTGACTGCAAGAATAAAATCGATTTATTTAATAATTTAGAAATTGCTTCCAGCCATATCTCCCATTAAAATCTGAAGGCCATTGTATTCTGTATTTCTTTGGTCTTTTTTCTCCATTTTAGTTATGCTCCACCAGCTTTAATAAATAAGTAATACATGGGGGGGGGAAAACACTTATCTCGAGTGCTTTGCCACAACCCTATAGGGCTCTTTGATTCCTTCTAACTCTAAATAGATCAAGTCAGGAGCAATCAACTCCCTGGAGAAGAATGATGTTTCAGGGTTAATACTTTAAATATAAGCACGGAAGTCCAAATATTAAAATTAAAATTGTATTAAAGACTGTCAAAGATCAAAGCAGGTAAGCAACATATTAAATGCATATTCTACTTCCCAAAATCAAAGGAAAAATCACCTGGATATGTAAACAGCGGTCAGTAGCTACATGTTCTTATGCAGGATGAGTTAAAGGAAAATGAGGCATAATGAGAGTAAAAATTAATCCAGGGACAACATTTTTTTATTCTATCATCCATTTTGAAGTTTTCTCTTTATAAGTGTTTCTGCAGCTCAAGCTTCCTGAGATTTTTCACCTGGTGGTGTTTTGACCTTAGTTGTTACAGATCCTTGTTTTATACTGTGCATTTTACAAAGAAAATATATTGGACAGTCCTGCTTGTTAATCAATTAAACATTAAGTACTCACCACCTTACTCATGCAAAAGCAAATATAGTCCAGGCACAATTCTTCTGCAACTATTTTATGCAAAATTCATGGTGTGAATTCTATAAACAATTTATAAACTCAAGTATGAGTTTGATATAGGTGCATATCAGCAATGTAGGCCAACTTCATTTACACTGGGAAGTTAAACAAAAGCACAGAAAATGCCTTTCTGCCCACTTGAATTTGATGACAAAGCAAGCTGCATGGTCAGAGGGACCTTCCTTGTCTGCTCTGGCAGTTTGATGCTTTCACTTGCAAGACCAATAGAAAAGCTGAACTCTGCTGCAGCAATAGCTATAACAATATTCATTAATTCTTTTCAGTCAAGTATTTCCATTTTCCTCTAATATTGTTCATTTTAGCCATTCTAAAACTAAATAAAATGGAGAAAGGAAAGAGAAAAGAGCACACACTAAAAGCCACTATAAAAGAACTGGCTGAATGGATGTCTTTCAATTGATGTCATCAGACTTCAGATAAATAAATGCTAAATTTTGTTAACGTGCTCTTACTTTTCCCAACATACCAACAAAAAGTAGCTTTAGAAGGGCTTACATAATAGCCCATGTGGTTTTCCTTCAGCAGCTCAGGCAAGGCAGCACTCCCCATCTCAAGCTGCTGTTTGGCAAGCCATGAGTGGACCATGGGAGCAGAGCCAGTGGTTCTGATCCATGACAAAACCATGATCCGGGTGGGATCCAGGCCTGATTACAGCCCACCTCCCAACACCTTAGCTTCTCATTTCCATACCTTGGCTTCCTCAGACCCTCTTCCCATAGCCTTGGCAGTGCATGGCTTTGTCCACACATGGTTTGGGGGAGAAACAAGCCCCTCTAGCTGCTTGCCAGCACGGCCTGGAGAGTCTAAGAAAGAAGTTGACTCCAGAGATCCCACACCAAAACAATTACAGTTTTTTGGGCTGCACAGGGACAAAACCCCGCTGACTGGATAAAATGATGCCTGAGTTTCTCTGGCAATTGCCAGAGCATGGGTGAGCTTTTCCCACACCAGGAACTTGTGGGTGAGAAGAACTAATGAGGGGAAACAACCAAACACAGCCCCTTTGCACCCCCATCATCCATAAAGAGGCAGGCATGCACCTCTTAGGCACTGGATGTTTTAAGCTTCTTTTCTTAAGGTTCTGGGCAGTTCTCATCATTCCTGCACACCTAAGGGGGAGATAGTGAAGGCTGTATCATGACCTTGATGGTTTAGAGGGCAGGGCAAGGACAAGGATCCAGAGCACTGCCGTGGGGATAGATGTGACGCTCTCCCTCAAAGACAGTCCCTTTGAACAGTCTCGCAGTGCTCCTTGCAAGAGCTTCTTTCAGATCTTTAGGGGCTCTCTTCAGCCATCTCCAAGAAGAGCCCCTAGCAGGTCTTGCAGACAGCAACAATTTGAAGGATTTCTTCCATTAGGGGACCCCTGAAAACTGGTGCTTAGGGCAGGCCCTGCAGAGTGGAAACAAACACAGAAACTATCTACTGTTTGTTTGTGTGCTAAGGTCTCATCAGGGAATATAGAGAACTGATTGCTGGGCAAAGAAACAAAGGCAGGTGATGGGTGGCTTATGAACTTTCCTCATCCCCTATTTTCCATCTCAGGTAGCTTGCTCCCTTGTCAGGCTTAGCCCAGATAAGCAGTGCAGTAGTTGTGGCCAGCATGGCCAGCGAGCCATATTCCGACAGCCAGCTTTCCCTATAATCCTTATCATTCCTAACTGCTGAAATGGGGGAGGGGAAGGAGGAGGATTTTGCTGCTTTTTGTGCCTGTGCAGGGCTGTGAGTTCTCTCTTGTCTGCACAGGGACAGGCTCACTGCTCCTGTGTGTGACCTGCAAGAAATCCCGCAAAAGGGAGGAGGAGGCATTGCTGAAGCAAGCAAGGGACTAAAGTGATTTGGTTGCCACTGCTGCTGCTGCAGAGTTGCTAAGAGGAGGCACAAAGTCCCCTGGACATTACCACTGGAAAGTCACTAGGAAGCTCACAGCCACATTCCCAGCACAGAATGCAAGTCCTCCTCTCCCAAGACATACACAAGGCAGGGGGGCTCAGGAGGAGGAGGGAGGGGGGCTCAGGAAAGAAAGAAGGGGACCAGTCCCTTCCCTAAAAGGATGGAAATGAACTGGAAAGGGGTGGGTGGAGATCAGTGAGGGCAGATTGTGGGATTTTTGGGGTGTGTTTTTTTCTTGTTATAAAGTTTTCCCCTCCCCTCAGGATATTCTTTTTTTTTTAAAGTTTTATTCATGAGTTGTTAACCGTTTTGTTTAGCAAATCGGTTTATCTCAATGACCTTTCCCTGCTTTAATTTTCGAGATGGCAGATGGCTCTAAAGAAATCCCCCTTAAATGCAGAACCAGACCCAGCCTGTTTTTTCACACACTGGACCTGCATCAACATGCCAAGCACAGCTCCAGAAAAAAAGGACAAAGTCCCCAAGAAAGAAGCAGAGACGGAGAAGGAGGGGGAAGGGAAGAGAGAGAGAGACTAGACAGAGCCCAGGTTGACTATTTTTTTGCATTGTTAATTGTCTGGGATTTCTCTCTGGCACTGTTTGCAACCCCCCACCACTACTCTCCACACAGAGGCAACAAGCTCCATGGAGGATGTCGTGTAGGACTAGTATCCCAAGGTGTATGCTGCAAGAGGACAATATAAGAGGGAGGAGAAACAGACAGAAATGAGGGACTTGTCCAGGAATGAAGGGAAGGAATGCAGAAAGCTGAGGCAATGCTGAACCAAGCTGAGCCGCTGCACTGGTATGAAAACACAAAATGGGAGCAGAGGGTTGGAAGGAAGTACAGAAAAAAGCAGCCTGAAGCCCTAGCACCCTGAACTGCCAGCTCAGCCTCCTGATGACTCCTCCTCTGCCACCCATGTGAACAGCAAAGTGGCTTTCCAAAGGTAATTTATCACAACCTGTGTAGAACATCTTAGTCCCACTTGCCCTTGCTGAGCACATTTCAAGTTTTAACCCATTCAGTTGTTATGGATGGATAAGTAAAGAATGTTTAAGAGCCATCATTTATCTCTTCCCCATCTCTTTTTGAGAAAAATTGATGTGAATTGTCCCATCTGATTTCTTTCTCAACTGGTAGTAATACCACCTGGAGATGACAAATTCCAAGAAGTAATTCTGTTCCTTTTTGCTCACCATCAGATTGCTCTGGTTGAAAATGTGGTCAGAACAGCAACTGTTAAAAAAAAAAAAAAAGCTAATGATGAAATGCATAAATGCATTCAGGTTCTGCAACACTGGATTCCTCCCTGACTATTTTAAGCTTATGGTTAAAATGAGAGATCCCGAGCAGGACTTGCAAATGGCAGTGTGAGCTCCTGACTCAAACCAATTCGTTCCAGTCTCCAGAGGGGCTGTACAAATACAGTTCTGCTAACCATTTAATCCTGTATTTCATTTCAAGTATTTAAGTGAACCCTATTGCCTTTTCTGGCTGGCTTTGGTCATTTTGAGAGGGAAAAATTGAGGAGTGGATGCAACCACAGCATCTGACATGCCATAGTCCACCACACCAAAAAAAAAACAGTGGGGAAGGCACAACCCCCAACCTCCTCCCTCTCTTTGATTCAACTCTGGAATTCCACGGGAGAAACACATGCAAGTGCTCTCCTGACCCAAGTCCTGCCAACAATAACTTCAGCCTATAGCCAAAGTATAATCACTGGATCGCACCACAAGATATTACTTTAAGTGTTGCACTGTGGAGAAGAGATTGCATGAGATACCAAGAGCAGCAGACAGGATCCTTTTTACCTTGAGAAAGGTGTATGTTATGCCTGGAAAAATGCAAATTGCTATAGTCTTAGGCTTCATCATGGAGTCTCTTGGCTTCTTTTCATTCTGCATGGTTTGTTTTTCACTTGGCTTTTCAAAGTTCTGTCCTGAGACCAGAGAGACAGTTGAGGAAAACAAAAGGGCCCCAACTGCATCAAAGTCTAAAAGCAGCCCTAGGTCAGTATTGATTAATCTCATGGATGAATCTGTAAGTGCCACTGTCACACAGGTCAGTCCTAACCCACACACAACAAGGGAGCTATTTCTGTTTTGGGGGATGCAAGGTGCTCCTCCAGCATAACAAGTCCAACTGCCCCCCAAAGGCTTGCTGCAAGTGGTGCCTAAAAGACTGAAATAAAGTGGCCACAGTAATGTCCCCTCAACAATTCGAAGTCCTAACACTACTGAAGAATGAAGCCAGGCTGTTGACTTCACTGTTTTATCTCATGTCTACCTTCACATGAACTGTTTGCCTAGTTCAAAACACATCCCAGCCCTGCTACTATTAGAGACAAGTGACCAATTTCCCTCAAATGACTTAGCTGCGGGGCACGGGTTGGGTTTTTTTAGATTTTGCTTATTCCCCAAATGGATTGTGATTTCCTCAAGTGTTTTCACTTAAACCATTTTTCCCCAGTATTTGATTTCTGTGTAATGTCAGTTAACTGAGATGGGCCATGATTATTTCTGTTCCCTGATGCTGTTCAGAGTCTGGAGGTCTATCAAACCACTGTGGCTTCCATTCACTCAAGGAGAGGTAGCAGCAAAACAGCATTTGGAGATTTTATAAAATATTAAACCTCCTGTTTTCTAGGCCACACAGTCCTTGCCTGAGGCAGCATTCATATAAAAAGTTAAGCTATTACAAGATTTATTGCCTGGATGCAAAGGAGCACACAAAATTGAAGTCTATGTCTCAGCCAGTTGGAACACAAACAGATATTCCTTCCAAGGTACTCTGAACTGGGCTGGAGACAGGCAGCAAGACACATGCAGTCGGCCCAGTGCAGACCAGCCTGTGCTGACATAAAAGCACCAATCTGGATGTATTTCTGCCATATAAAATCATTTGATTAAAGAGGACACAGCCAGACAGAGCCCACGTACACTGTGCAACTTCATCAGTGCAAGGGTTTGTCATGGCCAGCACGCCATCCATCACTAGCATGAGGGACCCTGGCAGTGGATGCAAACAGCTGGCTAAGGACGTATCTTCAGCACATTCATTTAGATCCATTCATAGAGCCTTCAGTCACCATAAGTTTAACCATGCTGTGCTCCAGATGGGCTAAAGATAGGTGGTGTTTGGGAAGGGAAATCACTGCTCTGCCCTCATATGCCAACTGTATTCAACATTGATACACGGACCAAGCTGCCCAGGGATGCCTAAGAAAGATGTGCATTTCTGAGACCTTGTCGGAGTTTGGATCTTGTTTTTTTTTTTTTTTGGGAAGGCTTTCTTTCTTTTTCTTTATCTTCAGGAATTTTTCTCCCATGAGCTGTTAATCACTGAGTACTTAAGAGAACAAAAGCACATGGCCAAAGCCTTTCTCCTCAACAGGGCGGAGGGTGGAGGGCAGGGGGCGGGGGGCCGGAGATCTCTCTAGTGGGAGCAGGGAAAACGCGAGATTTTGGGGACTGAAAAAAAGGGGCAGGGGCGGGGAAGGGTTTGGCTCTCTCTTTTGCCGGAGACCCTCGGAATTGCACGGGTGAAGCTGCGCTCTTCTGAACCCACGGCCACTGAGAAACCAGCAAGGAGCTGCCGGTCTTTCTGCTGTGAGTTTTCCTCCACCCAAACGGGAGTTGCCATCAGCCCGTCTCTCCCCCGCTCCTCCGGTGCCGCTCTGAAGGTTTTGTTACATAGTAACACTGCTCCCCCTGCACGCCGGGACCTCCTGCTGCCCAGCTCGCTGTGTCTGAGGATCCTGCTGGCACGGACAGCAGCTGACCCCCGCCCCTGAGGGTTTGTGGAACTCCCCCACCTCTCTCCACGCCGGCAGCCGCCATTGCCCTGTGCTACCTGGGCTCACGCCAGAGCGCCCCCTGCAGCCGCGGGGGAACCATCGCATCCGGAGCGCCCCCTGCAGGCTGTGACTGGAACTGCACCAAGGGAAAAGGTGCCCGAGGCCAGGCAGGCTGCCACTGGATTTCTGCTTGTTTGTTGGTTAATGCCATAGTTGTTATTATTTGTTAGCTTTATTTTAGATATTAGTAAAGAACTGTTATTCCTATTCCCATATCTTTGCCTGAGAGCCTCTTGATTTTAAATTTATAATAATTCAGAGGGAGAGGGGTTGCAGTTTTTCCATTCCAAGGAAGGCTCCTGCCTTCCCTAGCAGACACCTGTCTTTTAAACCAAGACAGACCTAATGCTTTATTTCTTCTCTGTGCTACTCAGTGTCTCCAGATTGACAGATGATTTTTTTCATTACATTCATGTGAGGAATATGGTTTTACAGGAGCTCAGAATCAAGAGGACCATTTTCAAGTGTTTTTATGAAGAAATATGGAAGCCAGGTCTCTCTATATCCCTGGTGAGACTTCTTCTACCCTAACTATTGCACATTAGCTTTCCTCCTCCAAAGTGGTAATTCTCCAGTGCTTGACAAAGCTTTCAACTCAACACTGCAGGGAAGCAGCAGCATGGTGAATCTGCTATGCCACTTGTCTCAAACTGAATATTGTAAGATGAATTATGTGTTCTGAAGAACAGAAGTAGCCTTCACTGGTCATACCATACCCCCCCACTGGAAAGCCTTTGCCTCCAGAAAACATTTGGTATGCATCTTGCAGCAAGTTTTATCCATCACAAGTGTCATGGTCCCTCCTGTACACAGAGACAAAATATTCACTGGTTGCTGTAGGAAGAGTATTCCCATTTTCACATGTGCACACACTCAGACATACAAGAGTGGCAGGACTTTTTCAAGCCAGAGAAATATCTAATGCCATTTCCAACCTTGATTTAGCAATAAATCCCCACAGAATCATAGGCTTAAGCTGGAAGGAACCTCTGGGGTCACCTCCAATATCCAACCAATATCCCAGAGCTTAATGCTGAAAACAATCACCAGCTTCAACCTTCACTGCAACCAGGTTTCCTCTGGCATTGAGTTGACAAGCCACTAACTCCAACTGAGAGGATTTGTTCTGACTCCAAAACCTCCAAATGTTTACAACTATAGTCTCTGAAGAGGAAAAGAAGCTCTTTTTTCTTCTTTTCTTATCCTATTTGTAGAACATACTTTTTCTCTCTTTGCTTTGTCAGCCTAGTAACTGGATACTATGACCTCAGAAATGTTCTACAGTAATGACCCAAAATTCAACAATATCACATAAGGTTGACATCAGTGTTGGTCCATCAGTGACCAGAGAATCATAGACCAGTTTAGGTTTGAAGGGGTGTCTAAAGTTCATCTAGTCCAACTCCCCTGCAATTATCAGAGACATCTCCAACTAGATCCGTTTGCTCAGAGCCACATACAACCTGACCTTTTATGTTTCCAGAAATGGGACATCTACCATTTCTCTGGACAGCCTGTGCCAGTGTTTCAACACTCCCATTGTAAGAAATTTCTTCCTTATATCTCCTCTAAATGAACCCTCTTATGATTTAAAGCTATTACCCCTTGTCCTATAGCAATAGTCCCTGCTAAAAAGTTTGTCCCTGTCATTCTTATAAGCTCCCCTTAGATACTGAAAGGCCAGAATAAGGTTTCCCCAGAGCCTTCTCTTCTCCAGGCTGAACAGCTTGAATTCTCACAGCCTGTCTTCACAGCAGAAGTGCTTCATCCCTCTGAGCATTTTTGTGACCATCCTCCAGATCCACTCCAGCAGGACCATGTCCTTCCTGTACCGGGGCTCCCAGAGCTGGATGCAGCACTCCAGGGGGGATCTCACCAGAGCAGAGCAGAGGGGCAGAATCCCCTCCCTTACCCTCTTGGGTAAGGATGCAATCCAGGACATATTTAGCTTTCTGGGCTCAAGCTCACATTGCCAGGTCATGTCCAGTTTTTCATCATCAGCGTCTCCAAGTCCTTGTCAGCAGGGCTGATCTCAATCCATTCATCCCCCAGCCTGTGCTCCTACCAGGGGTTGCCCTGACCCAGGTGCAGCACCTTGCACTTGGTCTTGTCAAAATTAATGAGATTTCTGTGGCCCCACTTCTCCAATCTGTCCAGGTCCCTCTGGATGGCATCCTGTTCCCTAAGGCATGTTAGCTGCACCACTCAGCTTAGTGTCAGCTGCAAACTTGCTGAGGGTGCACTCCATACCACCACCTATGCCATTGATAAAGATATTAACAGTACTGGTCCCACTACAAGCCGTGGGGGACACCACTCATCACCAATGTCCACCTGGACATTGGACTGGTGACCTCTATCCTCTGGATGAGACCACTCACCAGTGCACCCATCAAATCCATATGATTCCAATTTGGAGGAAGGATATTGTGGGGGTTCGTGTCAAAGACCTCACAGAAGTCCAGACAGAACATATAAAAAAGTACAGATAAGGGTTTAAAATGGTCCTGGAACATAAAAAGTAAGGTGTTCCTCACTTACCTTAAAGTATTTTTCAAGAAGTGTGCACAGTGCACAATATAGAAGTGTAGTTCATATAAAAAATTAGGAAAAAAAACCCCAGAATTAAGATTAATAACAAAGCTCGTATGTACCAAGGAAAAGTTTAACTGCTGGTTCAGGAGCATAAATTTAAATTCACTGCTGCAGTCTTCTCTGTCACGTCAGCTGACTGCCTTCTTGGGAAATATTTATGTGGCTAAGGGTCAGGATAAGGCACAATATAAATAATAATATGATCGGTTAGAGGGAGCTTTACATCTGTACAAACACTGTCTAATGAATTCCTGACGGAGTTCTGCTGTTGACTAAGGAAATCATGTGAGAACCTTCACAATAAGTGAAGCAGCAACACCTTTTGGATCAACGAAAATCATACAGAAAAGCAAACTAATGTACAAAGGGCTGCAGTCATTCTTGGCATATTTCTTCCTAAGTCACTTAGACCCTCTTCAGGCACTGCCACTATTTAATTTATAGAAAAATATCCTGGCCTTTGAATTGAAAGACCTTCAGTCTTTGATATCAGAGCTCTCATGTTTAACCAAGAGGACAGTCTTCAGGGGGAAGAGGGTGACATGTGCAAACTTCAGCTCCATACAGTGTGAACTCTTTACTGCAGAGTTGACCTTTTCATTTTGCTGTTGTGCAGTGTGAGCACAGCAAGGTCCAGATCCATGCCAAAGATTCCAAGGCACTCAGGAACACAAACAAACAGCAGCAGTCCAAATATAACCAGGGTATGACCACACTGAAACTAACACCAAATGTTGTAGCTGATTCTCTTCTTGAAGTGAATCTCTTTGAAAAGTGCCTGCATTTCTACATGGCTTTTGGGAATTACAGCATTCCCTATAACTGCAGAAGCTATATATGTTGAGAACCTCCACCAGGCTCTATTCTGGCTGTCTTCACCTCAAGCCACATGCACAAGAACAGATAAAAGCACAAATAGTATTTTCAGAGTCAGACCATAAAGGACAAGTGTCCTGTCAATTTACCTGCTATATGTCATCAAATACTTTGCCCTGCTTTTTTACATCCTCCTATGTCCTCTAACTTAGGTTCCAATAAATACCATATTCTAAAACCCCACTGAAAGATGATTTACTAAAATTACCCACTGTTCACATACTGTGGCTTTTAGACCCACAACCGATGTTTAGACACCCAAATATAGGGTGATATAAACTGGAGTTCAGTCTACCTTAATTTCCTGAGACTGGATGTCAGCCTTCAGTGCTGATCAGTTTTTGATGCTCCAGAGCACAAGGCTATTCAATCTGTAACTCTGGCATGCAGAAGGAGTCTCACCAGTTGGCATGGGGACCTCTTGGCTGTTCTGCTGGGCACCAAACATCAACGTGCCTTCTAACATGCAAACACAAAAAGCCTTCACTGGAGCAGGCTCCTCACCAGTGATGCCACACTGAAAATGCCACAAAGTGAATGAGAGCAACCCAAAAGAAAAAAAAAGCTAGGCAAGAAGTTGTAGAGCTGCAGAAGAGGGCACTGCAGAAATGGTAAGAGGAAGAGTGGAGATCCATAATGCCAGAGTCAGCTCACCAAAAAGGCAGAGGAGGGTGAACATATGGGTGAGTTGTGCTATAATCAAATGAAACCTGCGCCCCCATTGATGCAAAAATGTTGAGTGATGAGATTTAAACAGCAGAGCCCATCTGATAGAGATCCAGCCCGTAAGGATATAAATATATGGATGAACTGCTAGCCTTGGAAAAAGTTAAAGGAAAGTAGATGCTGCAGTTACAGATCAAAGCAGCAGAAAACTCCTAACATTTTTTTTTAAACAGAGAACTTCAACCACTGTCCAGTAAACCGGTCAAACTGCCTGCAGGGAGAAAATTTAGAGAAATGATTTCTCACCACTTTAATGCTCTAAAATTAGCATTTCCAGGAAATAAGCATGTCAAGAGGAGAGATTATTCTTGGCATAGTGTTAAAACACAGTAGATAATGTTACCTGAACCACTTCTACTGACTGCAAAATAACTAAAATATGTCCAAGGGGTTAGTTTGGTACCAAAAAAGGACCTGCTAACAGCATATTTGAAAACAAAAGACATGTCAGCAAATGAACAGGAAAATATCCTGAAGGTTTAAAGGAAGGAAATTAAATCCTGGGAGGGAGCAAGAACACATCTTTTCATGAGATTGATAAGAAAATCTCCAAGGCATGTATATTGCTGAACATAAAAATAAAATTTGAAAAAAAGAAGGACGAAACACAAAAACAAGAAGCTAATGAACACAGCTGCCTGGCTTGGCTCGAGGGCCTCTTTGAACCAGTTAGAAGCCCTTCAGCACTTGGAAATCCAACCAAACTGATGCAAATAACAAGAAGGATAAAGTACAGCAAGGGAGAGGTAAGGAGTGAAAGAGAAGAGGCTGAAAGGTTTTCCCAGAGAAGCTATACCTAAAAGTCATAGAAGCTGCTTATAAACAAGAACTCAGTGGGGGGAAATGCAGTATTTGTTGGGTTGTTGGGGATTACAAGAAGTGGTTGTTAGGCAGAGACAGAGAAAGCAGAAGCCATACAAGGGATCTCTAAGTTATAACATGACTGTTTTTCTTCCTAGATGGATACTTTCAGCATTTCAAGGGACAGTCTTTTATTGTCATGTTTTAAATGGCTTTACAGATTACATGCCCATCTCCAAACACTTGGGCAAAGTTTACAGAAACCAGTTATTAGTTATTATTGTTATGATTGTTACATGCACGTATTTCCAAGCAACTAAATAATTACCATCATGTTTCAATGCAGAATATTTTTTTGCAGTCTGAAAACATAATGGCACCAGACACACTGAATAGAGAAATGTATTTTTGATTATGTCTTGGTAATAATTGCCTTCACTGCTTCATATGAATTGAATATTTAAAATATCCTCATAAAAATAGAAATCCTTTAACAGGTATTATCCTCTTCCATAATGGAAGTAAGGTCATAGAACACCTTCCTTTCCTTATTATTGATGCTGCTAGAAACCAGGTTGATAACTTCATTGTCACTGCAACATTTCTGAAACATTTTAGAGGTGTCTAAAAATGCAGACATTAACCCTTGCTTTAAGCAATCGCTCACCAGCATATGACTGAGACCCCTCTCTCTAAGAACTCCAGATAAGGTGTTTGGCCTGAAATAAAAGAGTTTTTCCCATTTCTTGGTAGGAGAGAAAAGAGAGTTCTTTATCGAAAGCATATTAGCATATTTTGCCTCATTAATAACTTCACTGCAGCATTAATTTGCTTAATTATTGCACTTAGAATTCAACATGGTAGCTAATTAATTCAAAGGCTGGGGAAAAAAAAAACAGAATCATAACACATACATATAACACTGTTTTGGGAGCACACTTTTTGGGAAAATCTTTTTTTTTTGTTCTGTTTCATGAAACACCAAGTCTGTGAATACAGTAAGATGAAAGTTTTCTTTTAAATTATTTATTTTAATACAATTTCCCAGGTTTGCCCATTAAGTCTTCTCTCCTGATGAATCTTCCTATAACAAATGGAGTTAATGCATCTCAACAGTCTGCTATTGGGACTTCCAACTCCATTACCCACTATTAAGATCTTGTTCTCTTCCTCTGCAAATATTTCTGTCTATTTTACTGACAAAGGTCAAAAGGCACACTAAATTCTTAGGAGGTCATTTGAAAACAAGAGTTCACTTCTCTCCAAACAACCCCAAAATTACATTCTCATAGCCCAAAGGGACAAAAAAAAATACAACACCAAGACACCACATTCCATCTCCTTAAGTCTTTCATTGTAGCTGAAAAATAAAATCTTGTGGTATTTGGGTTATGTGCAAAATTCTCACCATCAGAATCAGGAATGATATTCCAGTATAGCATCTTCTTAACTGCTTGCTTATCAGTTTTACCACAAGACAAAACCACCAGAAACCAGTTAATGCTCCAGGCTACTCTGAGCTGCCCAGTAACTCAGGGGATTCTCTCTGTGATGCTACAGTGATGCTCACAGAGGCATATTGTCCATGGCTGTGTTAACAGAAGATCTCAACTGAATACAGCTACATCAGAAAATAACTCTTTCCATCCCTGCTACTCTGCCTGAAGAAAATAGTTCTATATTGATAACAAGCTGGGATAACTGGGCTGATCACCACGCTGCTCTTTTGTGGCTGGGGCAGCTCCTCTCCCACTACAGGCACTTTCCTGCTTTAGTCTCTTGCCGTCCTCATCCATTTATACTTTGTCATGTACCAGCTTGGTGACACAACAGATTTCAAGGTGCTGGCCTCAACTGTCCACACTTTCATTCTCTTGAGTTGTTTGTATTTATATAACAAGCTTGCTTACCATCAGCTGTACCTTTTAAAGAGAGATAACAGGAATGGGGATCGACAGAATCTGCTGAAGGTAACCTGAACCTTTTGAAGCCTGGTGTTGTAGTTCATGTTAGGTTGCAAAAGTATTGTGTTTAATGAGTCCCTCTGCTTGTACTGGCAATATTTACACAAGGACCAGAGCAGTCCACTAGTGCAGGGGTAATTTTATTAGGGGTTTTGGTGCCCCATTCAAAAGCTATTTAGCCCTGGAAGTACCTAAATTCAGTAGCCATTCTCTTTCCAGTGGAAAATATTCAAAAAAATTTAGAGTTCTGGTTCCTGGCAAGCCTAGATCTGCTCCAGGTGTAGGGAGCTCAGCCATAAAGACTAACAAGATGCAAGCAAAACACACAAAAAACTAAGTTCCCTGTGCAGCCCTCTCCAAGGCTTACTGTCAAAGCACACCTAACAGTGATGCAGTCCCAGTGCTCACAAAATGCACCCTGAGGCATTCTACTTTTAAAAAGCATGTGGAAAAGTAGATGCTGAGGGTGGTACCCTTCATCTATATAATAGCTTGAAGGGGCTTTTACAGAGGTTCACACAATTATTTTGTCTCTTACAATTCCTGTTCCCCCTTCCATCCCTTCTCCCTGGGATCATGTCTAAGGAGTTTTTTTCCTGCAATGTTCCTCCCCACCTCATAAGCCCATCACCTGGTAGTTGTGACCTACAGATTCAAACCCTCTCCATGACAGCAGAGAACAAACCTGGGTCTGTAACTTGGATAGCTGTCATAACCAAGAGGCCACCATGCAAGAGACAGACCCTTCATCCTGTTCCAGATGTCTCTTGCAGAAAAAGAATGAGCCTTGTTCTATCCTTTAGGAAAAATAAAGATTGTTGTTTGAAAAGGTCCTACTATGAGGTGAGACCTGCTCCTTTACTGTAGGGCATACACTAGGCATCTTGGGGCTGCAGCCTGGGGGGTTTTGAATTCTGCAGCCCTCAGCCACCCATTCCTAGCTCACAGGTCTGGTCAGCCCTCCAAGCCATGGAAATCCCTCTGAGAAGCCAAGCCCATAGCCATGTTTGAGAGCTTCAGCTTGGCAAGTGAAAGATGGGCAGCAGACCAGATACATGGTGTTGGAGGACTTCTTCCAGATATTGCCTCTGGTTTTTTGGGTACTGCAGTGCCCTGGGCTGAAAATTCTATAGCATTCAGTGTCACATTCATTACAAAAATGAAGGATGTTCTTAAATTAAACATGAGGATGAATAATGAGAGCACACACTCTGTTATTTATCTGACTTTTTAAATCATTTTGCATATTTTATATATCAGACCACTTCAAGAACAGAATGAACTATAAATTTTTGTGCAGCTAACTTAAAAAAAAAAATCTGCCTCACCAGATTTTCCATTACAACTTCTATGGGATAACCTGGTATACAGGAAAGAATGGAGTAGATTTGGTACTACCTAGATGTCCCTGCTAAGAAGTAAGCTGCAAAAAGAGACAGTTTTGCCACTGAAATGTTAACTTTCCTTTGCTGCATTGATCCAGTTTATGAATGAAGCCGATCAAATCCCTTTAGATGAAAACTATTGCTTGAGGCTATCTACACTCACTTATGGATAGTCTACTTTTGGGGGATCTTCCTTTTCTGCTGTTTCTGAGGGAAGCTAAAGTCCCTGGTCACAGTTCTGTGCCAAGCTATATCGTCCCCAGCAAGTTCTTTATCAGGGGAATTACAGACTGGACATCCAGAGCAAGGAGAGAGCCAAAGCTGAGCTGAATTAGCAAAATATCTATTTAAGGAAACATGTCTAGCATCTGTTTTATGGAGCATATGTACTCTGCTCATTGCTGTGCACCATTAAGACTTCATGCAGAGATCATAAGGCACACATGAGCATTGCAGAAGCTCTGAGATTGGTATTTTTTTCCTTCTTTGCTTTGCCTCATCAAGATTTCATTCAGGACCACTCTAGCCTAAAATTACCCCAGTAGTAAAACTAAAATCCCCCTGACAATTATCTGAAGGACAAGGGGGCATCAAAACAGAGGGAATTTTCAGAGTCACTAATAGACATTGGGGACGTGACCTTATTTCAGCTACAGGAGTCTGGATAACTGAGGACAGATGCACCACGTTATACATGAAAACACATCTTTAACCACTGTTAGTAGTGACGGGATCTAACAAGACAGGATGCTCTGTCCTATGGCTGTGTTGATCCCAGAGGGAGAATGTCCCAAGTTAGCTTGCCTTCCCACAGCCTGAGGGAGGACACCCAGTGGGAGAACAGTCACCCCTTCCACCATCCCATGTCCCCTGGATAGCCACACTCACCAAACACAGAGCCTCCTCCCCACCCTACCATTCATGATGGATGGGACAGAGGAAAACCTGTGGAACAGTCCTCTGCCCCATGCTCCTGGTCCCTGGCTCTGCACACTGGGAGGACATGGCAAGGAGCCTTTCTCCAGACTATTCCCAGACTAAAGCATCCCAGCTAAATTATGTGGAGTCTGAACCAGAAGGGAAGAAATAACCCTGCTCAAGCATTGAACTGTCTCACTGCCTTCTTTCTGGTCTTGACCACCCAAAAGGCACACAGGCCAGGAGGTTAATCTAAAATAATAACAATGTTCAGAAGCTGGCAGCTGGATCTCCTCAGGGTTCACAAGGGGCACATCAGCCACTCGTTGCTTTCATTATCTGGATTACAATAAAAAGAGAGAAAAGAGGGTAAGAGGCAGTCACTTCCCTGCAGACTCCTTGCCCAGATGTTAAACCAGCTGGCTACGAAACCCACACAGAGACTGTGCTGCCAAAGCCAGGGTTGACAACGGGAGATGGAAATATGGCCTCTACCTTTCCCTCTCCTGAAAAAACAGATCAAATTATCTGTATCACAGCCTGAATCTGCCACAGCAGATGCCACCTGGGATACTGCTCTGCAGAGTCACATGTCCCCATTGGTACCATGTCCCTCAGGGTTTGGAGCAGATTTTTGCCACCTGCACTACCTCTTGCCAGTGGGCCTGGAAGGGCAGTGCCATGAGCATCCCAAGCTGTGGGACCATGGGGCCCACACTGGATGGCCTTTTCCCTGAACCTCTGCAACTCCGTCCCCATACGACCTCACAATGCCTTACACTCCACACCACTGCTTTGAGCTCTTGCAGTGACCCTCCCCCAAAGACTTTTCATGCTTCTTCTGTTAAATATTCACCTTCCCATTTGTCCAGCATACATTTCAATTTGGTTTTAAAGTACACTTTTCATTAGAAATGCACTTAGTCCACCAGGCAGGGCAGGAGACGTAGCTCAAACAGACACCTGCATCGGAGAGAGAATAGTTCTGCCTTCTGGTAATTAGTCATATTCTCAGCCATATGCAGGGAATTCAGCAAATCCTCCTTAGCAAAACTCCCTTGTGTCTCTGAACTGAAGGGCTGGCACTCTGCACCCTGTTCAGCCACAAAACGCTGGCTTTCATAACAGGTAAATAAAAACATTATTGCCAAATGCTTCTCCCTTCTTGTTTCTAGGAAGAAAAACAGCAGTCTGTTGATAAAAAAAAATTGATTTACATAACTATCAACAATCAACCTGATAGCACAGAGCAGTCAACACCGATAAGCAGAAACTGGGACATTTACCAGCTTCAGCATGCTGGAAATCCTGTGTTGTCTCTTTAAAAACAATGAAAAACCATTCTGGATAAAATCTTTCAGAATGTTTTATTTCCTCAAGAGAACAGGTCTCTGTTCTTGAAAAAAAAGACTCTCTAATATTAAAATATACTTAACCTGATAGAACAGAACGTCTCCTTTGAAGTTGCTTCAATCTTTTTAAATATCTAAAGGACCTAACCCACACAGGGCTTGCACGTTTTCAGCTTGAAAAAAAAAATCAAAGCTTTCTCCCCTTTTTTCCCCCATGTACACCCGCTTGCCAATTATGGGAATTAGGAAAAAAAAATCAGTGTATGAAAGAGGTAGAGCTTTTTACACTTTTGTAATTATGCACAGGATTTAATCATTTGGGGAGAGGGACTGCTTGGGGGGAGAGGAGAGTTTTATTCCAAGGCACTTTCATCCTGGACCAAGTGTCAGCCACCAGGTGATTTTTCACAGGGATCACCACGCTCCTCTGCTTAACAGCTCATCTCCGATTTGCTCCAACGATCAACAGCTCCTCATCCTCTTTATTAGTCTCTCTGTTTATCTGCCCAGCAATGAGCTCCAGCTCCCGCAGCCAGAGAACAAGCCAAGAATAGCCAGATCCAGAGCTGTGAAAGATATTCTTCCAGCATCATCTGGCTCCTTGGCAGAGTCTGCGGGCAGCTGTACTCACAGCCCTGTGCCTGCCGCTGGGTATGTCATGTGGCCGTGCCACAGTGCTACTGGCTGAGCATCTCAGTCCTCCTGGACACAATTTTCCTTTGATTCACCTTGAATTCAAGAAACCCGTTATATGACCGTTGTCTCAGCTTTGATAAATAAGGGCTTTTTTTTTTTTTTTTTTTTTTTATGTTGGCGCTAAAAAAAAAAACAA
>VZTZ01042186.1:122029-134816 GCA_013400955.1 Drymodes brunneopygia
TTTTTTTTTTTTTTTTTTTTTTTAATGGCTGGCCATAAAAAATAACCAACACCTCTTGTTTCTGCTGTCATACTTTATAAATCTACATGCTGCCTTTCAGGACCATTCCCTTTGCTGTACAGGGTGTACTTCAGTGGCACTTTTTCACAGCACACAAGCAGGATCTTTTCCAGCTGATTTGTAGCACAGGGGCTGGACTTCTTCACTGAGGGATAAATAAAAAGCCTGAAAGAAAGAGGCATGGAGCAGAGGACAGGAGGGCTATCTCATAGCTGCTCTGGAGATTAGAGCTACATTAGTCAGCCCACAATTTTGAAAATATATTTACATTTTAATTTTTTCAGGAAAAACACACCAAAAAATTAAAGTAAGCAAATTGTTATCTCTGATTTAAAGGAGGCAATCCTACATGGCTATTGCCTTGTGCTTTTCACTTCCTTCTTTCCTTCTTCCTCCTTTTCTTCCTTTCACAAGAAAGACCAGTAAAAGCTCTGTGCATATTAGCTACAAGCCTCATCTATAAAAATCCTGTCTTAAAATATTACTCATATCACACTGTTGCATAGTCAAATTTCACAGGAAACAAAGCACTAAATGCAACATAATTTACATCAGCATTACAACTTGGGCATAAATTATCTGAACTAAACAAAATCTGACCTTGCTTCTACTAGTTTGGTCAGTGTCTCCATTTTAGATGCTGCAGGTCATCCTTAAGCATAAGTTTGTCCTTTCAGTTGATTTTTACATCTGAATTTGTTTAATAAATCATGACATAACAAGCATTAAAATATAAGCATTTGCTACCTAAGGAACTAGCAGTCTGTCATCTTCAGCAGTAGATGTGACACAGCTGAACACTTGAATCAAAAAAAAGAGAGTAGTTCCATGGACTGCAACTGATGCAATTGTATACAGGCATTTCTTTGTCTGCTTAAAGTTTCAGCCCTGATAGTTTTTTCCTTTCTTATTGTATTTGTCTAGATCCAATTGTGAGTTCTTCAGGGCAGCAATCTGTCTCCTCATATGTTCGTAAAGCACCATGTATACCTATGGCACTCTGTAATAAGTAATTTCTGATCTGTTTATGATTAGAGAGGGATTTCAGGTGGAATATCGTAAATTGAAATAGACAGGCAACGAGGACACTTACATTGCCAAAATCCTTAGGTTGGACATGGTGCTTCAACACAGGATGGCAGCCAACGTGCTGTGCACAATTTGAGTTTGCCCACATGCAGCTCTAAATGCATTTTGAGAGCCACCCTACAACCATCCCCCATGCCCTGACACCATGCCCTTAAACAACACATTCTGCAGCATGGGAGCATTCTCCGTGAAACACTTTGTGCTGTGATACACATCTGTTTGTAAGGATAGCTACTGTTTCTGCCAGGGTTACCCTCTGAGAGCAAGCCAGACATGCTGCAGAGTGACTGGAAAGACAGGAGGTGGAAAGAAAGTGGGACAAACCACAGAAGGGGGAGCATAGGAAGAAGGTGAAAATTTATTACATTAATAGGATCATCCGGTGAGTTGCTCGAGGGACAAACACATCCAGACCAGTCTGTTCCCCACTTAATGGCAGTTGATTTGTGCAGGTGATATATCTGACGTGAGAATCCAGCTGCCTGATGCATCCACGAATGAAGCTCCTGGCATGCTTAGGATTACCATATTTGTGATAGCCTTCTGGGTGCAAGCATCAGATCAGGCCTTTGCCTGCATCCCAGGACATGATGATGCCTATTGGTGGCCATCCTAAAATTCCCCATCTTCTAGAAACTCAGCCCTACATATGCCCTTGTTGTCCCCCAAGGACAAGGGCTTTTCCTCAGCCCTTCCCAGTCCAGATTCCTCAGCTTCCCACAAAGTGCTTCTACCCAACATTTGTGGCCCCAGACCTCTTAAACCATCTTAGAGCTCAAATTCCTGAGCTATTTCCAGACCACAGCTCCTAGCTTCTCCCATTCCAGCTGCTGCCCCCAAAGCCAGCATTCTCCCTGTATCTCTCCCACCATCCCACCACTTTCCCCACCAAACCCTCAGCTCCCCAGGCTTCCCCAAACCCCATAACACTCCACAACCCTGCACCACAGACTTGCCATCTCAGAGTTCCCTTTCCTCCCTCCAGGGTCTACCCACATTTCCCCTCTTTCAAACAGTCCCACCACGTCCCTTTACCATGCAGTCCCCCCACCTGGTCCTCCCTCTCCCACCTGTGCTCACAGCCCGAATTTTCCCATCACCCCATCTCCCTGCTATGTTCTCTTTACACAGAAAGCCCTACCTGCCTGCATCCCTGCCAGTCATATCTGCCATGCTGCTGACAGGCCTGACATCCCAATGGGAGCAGACCTCCAGCTTCCAGCTTTCCCCACCAGATGAAACCCCACAGCTCCCTTTCCCTGCCCACTTCTTCTCCAAAAGAGTCCATCTGGAGGAAATTCCTTAAAATCTCTTCACTGAGATTTTAAGTTTGGAAGGGTTTTAGAAAAATAAAATCAATAGCAGACATAGCGACAGGCTGAGCCCACTGCCTTCTGTGGAGTGCTATTTTAATGGCAACACAAGGAGATGTCTTGCCCAAGAACACATATAGAGCCCAAGACCTGAACCTTCAAACTCACAAGGCACACCTTAACCAAACTGTGCCTGTGCATCATTTTTGGCCACCTAAAATGAGTTCTGCACAACTCTGCTTTAAAGCTCACCTGGGTCTTCAGCCTTTGGTCACCTTAGAAGCCTCTTTGCTTCCTCAAAAAGCTGCAGCCTCCATATAAAGCTTTGCTGCTATTCATTCTCTAAAACCACATTCCCAAGGCAGCAAAACAAGAAAGTCCCATGCAGAGGTTTTTTTCCTCAAGGTGGGAAGAGCAAAGAAGGTTTACAGCTGCAGGGAAAAGGAGATCAGGAAGGTCACTGTGTACCTGGAGGACAGTGACAAAAGAAGTCACCACCTGGGCAGCCAAAGTTTGTAGCTTAATGAGCAATCACTGATCTAAACCCCCATCATGCCAACTTGTGTTATTACAGGGCAAATAGGACAGGATTTTCCCTCCACAGACCTATATATTTCCATGGCTATGACACCCAAGAGAACTGCGCTGGAAGTACTTTGGTAAGACTGCAAAGTCAGGCACTTACACAAGGAAATATGGGGCCTAAGGTGGTCTTTGCAGCCCCAGACACACTGTGATGCAATCTTTATCTGCACAGAGAAGTGTCACTTCTCCACCATTCTCCTACTCTGCTCCACAGGCCCAAGACCTTCAGAGGCATATTCTGGGTCCTTGCTCCTTCGTCATGATTTCCTCACATTACTCAAGGCCTGCTCAGGATGGAAGCAATAATTTACTCATAGACTTTTCTTTGGCCTTCCCTGCTCTTAAATTAGAGTGATTCACAGATGTTAATTATCTTATTTCCATAATGAACCTGTGGAAGGAAGGTGTATCATTAACTCCACATTACAGCTGGTGAGCTGAGACACAGAGCTGCAAGTCAGTAGATTAATATCTGCTAATTTTGCACACCTAAGCTGAAACACTAAAGGCTAGCTTTCCTTTCACTCTGTAGGGCCTGACATTGCAAAATCCATGATGCTTTATTCACATCTCTTTGGACTTTAAGGTACAGATCCTGGCAAAGTGTAACTTCACCACCACCTCTCCAGCAGTTTTCCCCACGGTTGCACACCTTAGGTCCATTGTATGAACCATGTCCTGTTTGAGGAAGCACAGAGTCAAGACCAGCACTGGGCTATCATGGCAAATCATTCTAGAAATCAAGAGCATTAGGGTTGTTTTGCTAGAGCGCTTTGATAGCTCTTTCCTGATACCAGACAAATAGTTGGCGCTGTCTCTCAAGTAGCCAGAAGATCGATCCAAGTTTGTGGCAGACCAGGAAAAAAGAGGGGAAGGTTACCTGCTTAATCTCTATTTAACTCCTGCAGGCTGCATCATTTAAAATGTGTAGTCCAGTTTGGTTGAATGCTTACCAAAACAGCACAAGTCACCTGCCTGCATCTTCTTGCAAAATGTCAAGTCCTCAAATGAAACCATGAGAATGCCATGATTTAGGGAAAGAAAAAAAAACAAACAAACAAACTAGAAAAGAAAAAGGAGACCCTGGATATTTATCCCACAGGTAAAACAACCATAAAAAAAGCCTAGGATAAATTTACCCTAGCTTCCTTTCTGGAGATAACTAACCTGCTTCAGCTGAAACTTTCTTTTAGAAAGAACGAACAGCCTGAAGTCAACACCCGGGATGGAAAATTTCAGCTTAAACAGTAAATACATGCTGAACAATAAGCTCCTGTAGACAAACATCTATCCACGGTAAGTACTGTTATTACAGGACATAGAGAGCCCCGGGTGCCTTTCCCCAACAGTGCCTGCTGTCTCTGCCTCCACTACCTTTGCCTGGCTCTCTGCTGCCCCTTCCCAGCCTGGCTCTCCCAAGGCAAGGCTTACATTGCCACCCACACGACCCAAACTGACACCAATTTCTCATCCTGGCTGTTTTATCTGGGGTAAGATAGCACAGCAAACCCAATTCTGGGGAGTCACTAATCCAGAACTTTCAATCCAAGCTACAGCCCTCCTATACATACTTGCAGTTCTATGTATTTTGTACTTTTTACTGTCTTTATCTCCTGTGGGTCTGCCACAGGTTTTTTGTCTGGTTAATGGCTTTATCCCCCAGCTGAGCACACAATCTCCAGTCGTTAGTGAGCTGCATTTGGATGTGGTATAGCATCCTCTTTGCAATGCCAGGGGTGTCTTGCACAAGCCTGCCTCACTCTTTTGATGGACTGTAGACAGCTTGCTCATTAGTCTAGTATCTAATTGCATATCAGTCACACTCTCAAGATCCTCATTACTTCACTTACACAGCTACAGTAATTAGATTTCACATTTCTTTACACTCTCATGGCATTGTTTTAGCCTACTGAGGAGGCACTCATATATAATACACATATATTATAAATTATCTCCTGTAATTATCATATTCATTATAATATATAACACATGCATATACATACATAATGTTGCTGAGGCAAACTCAAACCTCTTCAGTTCTAAATGTTCAGGATGCTCCAAGAGCATCTCCAACTGCTTGTTTGTTAGTTTTAACTTCTATGAGGCTTCACCCATCTGTGACCCTTTGCTTACAAACCATGCCTGATTGCATCATTTCCTATTTTTCCCCCGCCACCATGCACCTCTCTGGAAAAACAAAGCCTTCAGATCTGCTCACTGCAGAGATGCAAATTCTTTTAGGCAGAAAAATGAATTTGATGTTTAGTACAGCAGCAAACAGAATAGTTGCTTGAGCCGCCAGCCCTTATCTTTTGGGATAACATAGATTTTATGCCTCTTTTTGGTCTAATTTGATGCATTTCTTTAGCACCTACTCTCGAAGCCTCCAGCTTTTATGTGAGATCATTCAATACATTTATTATGGCACTTAAGAAGCGATAACAATTTATTTAACTTTTCAGAACAGAATTCTGCAGCCTTTGGGGGCAGATGATTTTTCTTCCTGGGGATCATGTGTGAACTATGTGATGGTGTCTGTATTTCCAGAAGCAAAAACCACAGACGCAGGATAGCAATGTGTGCCTCTTCTTTAAAGTGAGCTAAATAAGTGAAGGCACCAAATGGCTAAACTTGAAAAGGCAAACTGGTAATTCCCCACAAATTGTAAAAGGATTATGCCTTCATAGAATATGTCTGCAGAATTAAACTAAGCAGAGCCAGAGTATGGAGCATTTTATTCAGTGTTGTAGCCATAGAGACTGCAGTGGTTTTCAAATCACCATCCTGTCCTGCTGTGATGCACATTTACAGGTGCAGGAGGGACGAGTGACATTTAGGGACTGACTGGCTAACTCCTAAAGATGGGCAGACATGCCCCTCAGGGCTGTGGTACAGATCCTTCAGCCACAGGAAACAGCTCTACTCCTCTACTCTGTCACCAGCTCCAGTCCCAGGTCACATCACCCCGGGCCAACATTCTGCCTCCTCAGCCAGACCCCTTCAGTGAAGCGTATGTGGAGAATGAGCAAATGCCATGCATGAAAGACAAACAGTGAGTACAGGAACATTTCATAGGTCTGGAGATGCTACAGAGGTCAAAGAATGGCAGATATGGTAAAAAAAAAAAAAAAGTCTACCAGTGGCCTCAAAAAGCAGCCTGATCTAATCCTGAGCAACACTCGAAACTCATGAAATGCAGCAGAATGCAGTGGCAGAAAACCTTAAAGCAAAAATCCTGGATGAAATGCTCAAGAGCATCCAAATGATTTAAGAACCAGATTTGCCAAGCTTCTGAAAAGTTTACTTCTCATCAACTCAGTAGGAATATCTAAAGCCTTTCCATTTCTCTTTTAATGGGGGGTGTTTGCTCTCCATCCTCCTCTGTACAGCTTTGTGCTGTTTTCCTGCCCTGTTCTGTCTGGAGCTGGCTGCATGTCAGGCAGCAACACCCTGGCAGACATCGAAGATAAAATCCGTCACCCAACACAATAAGGGTGGGGGCAGAGAGAGACATTTAACTCTGAGCCCTCTTGCAGATGGGTAAGGGAGACGATCCCAAAACCAGGATGAAGGAGAGCAGCCTGGTGGAACTCATCACCACTCCCCCCATATCCTTCAGCTGCGGGGTGCTCCTTACTATGCCGAAACAAAACCTGGTGCTGGGCAGACTCGCAGCCCTGGCAGCGGCCGGCTGAGGGAGGATGCTCGCAGAGCGTGCTCCTGCCCTGGCAGGCGGCCAAGTGCGGCAGCCGCCTGCGCCTGAGCTCTTCCCCTGCTCTCACAGCCTCTTCAACACAAGTGACACGAGGCACACTCTTGCTCACAGCCTGCTGCCGCTCGGCAGCTTGGGAGAAGGAGAGACTTAGTCCTTCACAGCTGGGGGCTCTGACTTTGCAAGCTGAGGCACGATTAAGATGGAGGACAAGGGGGGAAGCAGGGGGGAGAAGGAGAGGCGAGATGGACGAAGGGACTCATGGCACATGTCTGAGTCCCTGATTCTCTGCTGCGTTCTTCCCCCATGCTGCCTCTCACTGTAATCCTCCGGGAAACAACCAGGAGCAGACCAGGGCCAGAACCTGCAGGCCCCCTCAGCCTGGGAATCAGAAGCTGTGGCACTGTGCCCAAGCTCATTAACCCCGCTGCGATATTGGGCTAATTAGCTCCAGCATGGCATCACACTAAAGCAGCTTCTCAGTTTCCAGGACCTCAGCAAGGATTGCTTCCCAGTGTCTCCCTCTCTGCCACAGATGTATCAGTGGAGGGGCAAGAAATCACATGTGTAGGGTAATAATGAAAACATACAGACAGCAGAGAAATGGGAATATATTTTTGTGGGCATAGCAAAAATATATTGGCATGTATGTAACTATCGTTGTGCTTATATAAGGATATGATCTTACTGGAAAGGACTTCCAAAACTGTAGGAAGGAGGCAGAGCCCAAAGAGTGACTGGGCCATACTTGTTTAGTGTGGCACTGGGTGGGTGACACTGGCTGGTCAGGGGTAGCAGAAGGACATGCAGAAAGGGACTTTGCACACCAAATAGCCAGGGAGCTGTTTCTCAGAGAAATCAGTGGAGCCCATCACAACCACCACACATAAGTATTCGCAGAGGACTGTACATCTTTCTGGGAGCTAAGAGGTGTATTTCTTCCACCCATTCATCATTTGTAAGAGTCTAAAATTCCAAACAGTCCTTCAAGGAGGAGAGTGTGAACGAGACCCAGGAGGAAACAAGGAGCTGCTGGAGGAAAGCCAAATATATCAGTCCAGACACCTTCAAAGTGCTGTGAAAGACATCCCAGCCAGACACGTAGGAGCAGCCATGGAGCAGGAGCACCAATTCACAACAGCCAGGGAGAGAAGCTGTGCAACTCCCCACTTTAATATCCCAGTGATCTGACCAGACCTCAAGCTATGGTGAAGGTAAGCACTTCTCCTAAAGGTCCAGATTGAAGACTGACATGAATAACTACTCTGCACTCCCTAAAACCAAAGGCATCAAGGCAAAATAGCCAGAAGGGACATGCATAATATAGGTAGTTACTTCTAAGGACATCTCTGATCTCCTAACAGTCCTCGTAGTGGGCAGACAGCTGGGCTTGGGCTGTCACCTGTCCAATGCACCCACAGTCTGTAGACATGAGGGGTTGAACCTGAGAGAGCTCCAAGCCCTCAGTCAAGCTAAAATGTGTCCAACTTCCACAGCATTCAATGACAATTGAGTACCTAAATATCCCAGACCTTGGTGGGGCTGAGCCTTGCTCCAGATGAGAGAGTTGAGAACTGAACGTGAGAACCTGCCTCTGGTTTAACAGCTTAAAAGCCTCATTTAACTCTTCTGGGGCATAAAAGGTAGAGGGTAAAGAGAGTTGGAAAAGTGACAGGCAGTGGGGGGTGGATGAAAGAGTAGAAAAGGAAAGGGACATCAAGGAGAAAGGCTATATGGGAACATAAGCTGGGTTAGGAGGCAAAACCTCATATTCAGATACCTTGCAGGCAAGACAGGCCAGGAAACACCCCCAAAAAACCTGCAGTAGGCCCTGGCTGAGGACCATGGGGAGACCTTTAGGAATGTACTGCCCCAGGGATACCTCCGGGCAGCTCACACGAGGCCCACGCTGTGTGGGGAATGCAGAAAACCGGTCTTTTGTTTCATGCCCCTTTGTTTTAACCTCTTGAATCAAAGACCCCAGCTGCTACTCCGGGAGAGGCTAGAAATTAATCCAATTAAAAAATAAATTCCCAGTGGAATCAAAACTGCTTGCCAGGTGGGGGGTATGGGCACACAATTTCTTTCTTCTGCAAAACAAACTCCTTCTTCTAACCCACATTTCACAGAGGGGAGATGCAGGCTGGGAAGTATTTGAAGCAAATAAACAAATTATCAGAATGATTTATAACCCTGATACCAATGCACAGCTCACAGGAAGGTTTGTAGCTGTGTCTTGTATAGCCCGTGTGGCCAGAGACAGAGGCACAATGCCACATGCTACCCTCGAACACAAACAGTCAGAGAGCAACAAAACCCTTCGCCGCTTCGTTCCACTCTTTTGTTTTCCAGGGGTTTTGGTCAGCCCAGCCTTGTGGAGCTTGACAGGTTAACCCACACTTCCTTGGTTTCAGCAGAAATGATTAAACAGGGGGGATTATTTAGGCCCTGAAGCAGAAGGAATTCCTTTGTTTTTGTAGATCACTGCAAGGCAGCAAAGCCATGGGGATGCCCAAGAGGAAAGAGGCAGGCCCCGAGCATGGAGATGAGCTTCCAGGGAGGGAGGGCCATGCCACCACTCTGCAGGCTAAGAGAAAAGGGATGGGGGGACATGCTGCACCTCAATTTCACATGTGGAGAGAGGGTCAAACAGACCCTCTGCTATGTGGTTTAGCAGGACCAGCTGGAGACCATGCCCAGGTAGCCTGGCCTCTCCTGAGAGGCAGTCATGCCATCCTAGGATTTGTGCTACAGGGGAATCTCACCCCACCACCCCCAGGGCATGCACTCACCATAAAGCCTATGTTGAGAGGGCCAGAGAGGGGCACTTTCAATAGCCAAGGCTTGATGCTCTTAAGATCTCCCGGGAACAGGGAAGCACAAATACTGTGCAACACGGAAGCACACTGCCCTGTGCTTGCATGAAGCTGCACACTCTCCCTCAAGGTACATGTGATCCTGAGATACTAGACAGGAATTCTGTGGGAGTTTCTCTCACACCTCTAGAACATAAGACCTTCTAGCTTATCTCCATGAACAGAGATCCCAGGCACCTGTTGAGAGGGAAATCTTACCCTGTTGCACTGGGGACATTGACACTTTGAGATATATGTGAACTTACTGTGCTGTAAGTGATGGGGAAAAGGGCCACAGCGGTTGTCAGTGCTCAGCTGGAGGGTGAAGAACAGGATGAGATCCCAGGGTTTTGCCACCCATTGTAAGGCAATAACTACCTGGGGAGAGGGAAAAGCACCCAGAAACTTTATTTCCAAGAGCCGAATCGGGGCAAAAAAGAAGTTTAAAGCTGAAAAAGGTAACCTGGAGTGATTTGCTGGCGATCACTGACTTGATTGATGTTGGCAACAGGCTGGTGGTCTAGGAGTGCTCCCTCTCCTTGGGAGCAACACATTACCCAAGAACCCAGGTTCACAGAGGTGCGTGGGGAAGCCTTGCTTTTTCCTTTGCCTGGCACCCATCTTGGAGCAGCTTTGATTTCTGTGTCTAAAGAGGTACAGAAAGGAGCTTGGCAGCAGAGATCAGACCTCTGGACACCGCAAAACACCTCCTTCTTTGCACGCTCTGAGTCTCCGCAACAACACTAAGTGCAAGAGAGCTGGTAAATTATTAAAACAACCTTGCAACAGCTCCAGAGAAACCACCAGTGCCTCAGATTCAAAGGAAAGGCTGTGGTGTGAGAATCCCCATTAGTAACAATACGCACAGTTTGCAAGAACATATGTCCCCGCATAGAGCAATCAACCAATCTGGGCTGTTTAACCACAATATTTCAAAGAAGTGCTTTTAATGCAGCTGATCCGTATGTTTATTTTGAGCTGTAAAACAGGATTCTTCACTAGCCTCTCAGAACATTTCTGTGGTGGACTCTATCCAAACTATTAGGGAAAAGGCAGAGAGACTGATACATTGGGGTTTTTTTAAATCAAAGTCACAGCAGTGGAAAAAGAATAATCCAAGCAGAAAGTGCATTTGAACTCTAAAACAAAACACACTCACCCACAAAAAAAAAAAAAAAAAAAAAAAAAAAAAAAAAAAAAGGCATGAGGAGCAAGACCCCACTGTGACCCTCTTAAAAATGGGTTTGGATAGATAGCATGTGAGAGCAGGACCGGGTGGATGGGAAAGGGGAAGGATTTCCAAGCCTCCCTTCTGATTCAGATACTTGAGCACACATTGAAAATACAGCCCTTTTCACCCTTTTCTCCTGCAAAGTGCGTGGGAGGTGAACACAGGTCCTGGTTTATCGATTGATTGGCTTTTTTGTAAAGAATAAGAGCTCCTCGTGGAATAGCCATGCCTTTGCGGGGAGGGGGAGGTGGGGGGAAAGGTCTGGTCTCCTTCCCTGCTCGATCTAATCCTAATTAAAAATAAATTACATGCTGTATGGAACTTGAAATGGCAAAGATAATCCTGTTACACACGAGGGGCCGCCCCGCTGCCCACTGCCCGCTACCGAGCAGCGGCCCCGTTCCCAGGCAGTCCGGTCCCAGTCCCTACACCTCGGACCTCTGCCCGGTCCAGACCCCGGCCCGGCCATTGGCGGCTCGACCCGAACGCTCCCCGCCCCGCCGGGCGGCCGCTTGCGGAGCTCCCGCGGACAGGGGAAAGGGGCTCCGCGGAGGTTTGTTCGTATGGAAACCGGGCGTTCAGGGAGCTTTTGTTGGCGGCGGAGCGTGCCCCCCTCCCTGCGCCCCCGCAGCCGGGGCCGAGGCGCGATTTAAATCCCATTTCCATAAGCCGGCGCTGCGGGCAGCCCGCCGCCCCCCGCTCGCGTGCCGCCCTGCGCAGCGCCCTGCGCACCCCGCGCACCCCGCACGCAGCCCGGGATGGAGCCCCCGGGATGCTACAGCGCTCCGTGTGCCGAGATGAGCGCTTTTATCCCAGGTTTCCAAAGGAAACCGGCGCGGGGCCGGACCGGACCGCACTCTGTCACCCTCTTCCTTTAAAATGCATCCCCTTGGATTCCCTGAGACATGGGAAAAGGAAGGAAAGGAGAGGAAAGGGAAAGGGAAAGGGAAAGGGAAAGGGAAAGGGAAAGGGAAAGGGAAAGGGAAAGGGAAGGGAAAGGAAAGGGAAAGGGAAAGGAAAGGAAAAGGAAAGGAAAAGGAAAGGAAAAGGAAAGGAAAAGGAAAGGAAAGGAAAGGGGAAAGGAGGTTTCCCGGAGAAGCAGTTGCCCTTCAGGATCCCCATCTTCCCTCCCCGTCAGGTCCTCTCCCCGCGGGCCAAGGCCGGCAGCCGCCCTCCCCATGCTGCCGGGGCATTGCGGGGCTGGGAGGCTGCTCCGCGCAGGGCCTCGGTGCCTTGCGGGGCAGATGGTTTCGTTCCCCCCGGTTCGTGCCAGGTTTCAGTCTCATGCTGTTATTTTGTTCTTCTGGAACGAGACTGGTGTTGCTTCCCAGAGAGGCCCTATTAGGACAAAAAGAAAATCCTGTGAATAGGCGTAACAGGGCACCAGGAGGGATAGGTCTTAAATGTATTTTAATATGAGCAGGGCATTGTGTGTAGTTCAGCGCTCATCATCGTTTAGTCAAAGAGTTATGGCAGTGATTGGGAATGAATAGAGGGACATAATGGATACATGTGGCGTTTGCTCATTATATTCAACTTAGTCCAACTCCTCTGTGGAAACTGTTCAACTTTCTCTCCCTTTAGCCTGTCATAGTGAAATAATACAGACATTGGTTCCTCGAATGGGATAGCCTGCCATGCTATTATATTTCTACAGCTAACGAGGGCTTCATAAGCCTTTGATACAGCCTGATCTTTGAAACCTTTCCAAATCTCCTCAAGCTTATGCTAAATCCTATTTGGAACTTTTTTTTTCTTTTTTTCCTCCTCGCCTGCTAGTGCCCCAGGCTTAAGAAACCCGGGCGGTGACATGCATACTAAAGCATGCGGGGACACCTCCTGAAAGGCGACTTACGGCGCTGATCACAGGCTCTCACGCGAGTGACACACCACTCCGGGCGCAGCTGAATGCCGCCCCCGCCGCCCCCCGCACCCCGCTACT
>VZTZ01042197.1:0-12091 GCA_013400955.1 Drymodes brunneopygia
TCTAAATATATAACACTTTTATAATATATAATTTTATCTGAATTGCGGGAGATAAAAAAATTAATGCAGGAATATTAGTAAAAAGGGTAGAATTTTAATATTTTTCGGATGAAAATTCTATGTACACATAAATTATATAAAATATGGCAAAAATGTTTTGGCACATTAATTATAAAATGGAAAAGTTGGAAATCAAAAATTGCAGTCAAGTTTTTTGGGGGTTTTGAGTTATTAGAAACTTTATGCTGTTGTGCCAAAAATTAGCTGTTAATGGTTGGAAACTGGATTACATTATTCCAAAATGATCCACAGCATTTTCTTTATGTTTCTCAAATCATTTGGACATTATCAGAGCAACATTTTGGTCTATATAACTGGTCCACTCTGGTACAGATGTTTTGGTATCATTTTCAAATTAAACGATAAAGCCCATAAAGATTCCTTGATTTCTGTCTGTGTATTAGTAGTGAATTCTATCTGCTGGATAAGTTCTTTATGCCTAATGAGTATAACTGTTACACTGGATGCAATATGCAATATATATTAGCAAGATACTTCTTTCAGTGTAAATATATATTAAATAGAAAAATGTACATTTTCAGGGTGAGAGTTGAGCTTTCTAAATCGCTCTAAAGCTGCTCAAAAATTTAGATACTTTAAATAAGAATAACTGGATCTTGAAACATTTTAAAACATAATTTCTGTCTCTTTGGTTTTAAAATTTTTTGGTTAACACTTTGACTTCAGTGTTCTGATAAAGACCTTTATTAATTAATTGATACTTAGAAGAGCTGAAGCTCATGAAAATATAGTTTTTTCCATTAACTGATTTTCAATGCAGCTGTACGTAGATGTATATTGGGAGGTTTATCTTCAAGACTGCTTAAATTATGTATTAACTGAGCTTCATCCCTGGGGTGTATGGTTATCATTGGTATCATTTAGATTATTTGAGAGCACTTACTCTCACCACCTTTTGTGGTTTCTTTTCTGAATAATTTGACAATGTAGCCTAATTCAGTAATCATCTGTTGCCTTTGTACTAGTAGAATATTTTTTCAGCACAGCATACTTTGGTTATTTTCTTTGGTTTGTAGGAGAAGCCTTGTGAAACACTAAGGCGTGCACATGATCGCATTCAGTGACCTCTCACTGTTAAGTTAAATTTAAAATTAAGCACAGACGTCCACAATATCTACCATTCTTTTTTGGGGTAATTTTTTTTACAAGACTATTAGGCATTCCAGCTTTTAGTTAATGGCTAAAATAAAAAAATATATTTTGGCACCTGTACCTATACCGTATTCTCTTCACTGAACTTCCAAAAAAATGATGCCTATATATTGTGATGATGCAAATATAGAAATCTATGAAATATCTGTCATAGACTAGTGCAATCGTTTCACTACAAACCTTTAAAATAGGGAAAAAACAACGAAAAAGCCATTACAGGCAAAAAAAGGTAAATGGCAACTGTGTGACATTGTTTTTGAATGCTCAATTAGACATCAGCAGCTTGCAGAGGCAGTCTCAAAAGGTTACTCAGGAAATGGTAGAAATCACCCATCATCTCTCATTAGTACTTAATGAGAGATGTTTTTCCAGAAAGTTGCCTGGTATTACAAGGGTTATGCAAGCTTGAAGCAGTTCCAAAGTCTATTTGTGCAGGTGGGTGATTAGAGGAAATAAAAACTTGGTAATAGTCATACCCAACTCTCTTGGATGATGCAGAAACAACTAAACAGACCTCCTGCTGCTGCTGGAGTGCACTTCACTGGAATTAATTCCAAATACAATCCTGAAATAGCTAGCACATCCAAGACTGGGCCAGTTATATCTTCAAGTGCTTTCAACAAGACAGTTGCAGATATATATTTACAATTCTTCTCAGAAGAATGGTTATTCAGATTTAAGTGTGTGGGAACCAAGCAAATTCAAAAGAGCAAATTTGAGCAGTTGAGTCCAACCATTCTCCCTATGCATCCAGTGTAGCTACCTACTGAGTCTGTTATACACTATTCCATCTGTTCTTTTGAATTGTCTCTTGTAATGTTTGTTCCTTGAAATCCTGAAATACACGATTGTCCTTATCTGTAGTTTGTAGATTTATTCCATGTTGAATAGTCACGTCGGAGAGAAGATCTGCTGTGGGGATTTAGTCAAGTTAAAAAAATTTTAAAGCTGAATCTTATGCTAAGGGAAATGACTTAGCCCTGTTTGAGGCTACTCTGTAACATGAATGTTTTTGATATCTGCCAGACAAAACAGGAGATTTTTTAATTTTTTTTCTGGATTTCTATATGAACTGCTTAATTTACTATATGCAATTGCTGGTAATCTTTGCAATGGGTCTCCCACTTACAGGGGACAACACATTTTTATCACACATGCTATCCAAGAAGTCTTACACATGGCATCTCTAAATAAAATCAGTGTGATTTCTGCTATTTTGTGGCCTACTCTGCTAAGTTTTGGGTCTGTTAGTTCTTTCCTACTTGATGGCTTGGGCTCCTGCCTTGTAAATTTGCTGTTGCTGGAATCCAGCAGTCAAGATTGATCCACAGTGAATGGACTGAGTCCAATTGCTGTCCTCATACAAACACACACACTTTTACTGAAGTCTATGGGTTTGATTTAGAATAATGAGTTGATTCTTCTTGCTCTGCCTTAGAAAGGGTTGTTAATGAGCCCTCTACAAGATTCAGGGTATCACTGCGCCCAAATTCTCTTTACCATGGAGAATCAGATTCAGATGACTCTTCACATAGGCCTGTGTCTCCCTCTTGCTTGTAGATCAAGCTCAAAGATTCCCTGAAGCATAAACAGGGCAAGTTTCTTGGTCTCCTCAGCATGAGGGTGTCAGCATATCCCTGATAAAGCTTCCATGTCTTTGATTATCTCAGGAATCCAAAATTACTGGTTTATCTATCACTCCAGTGGGATTTTCAGTGGTAATTCTTTTTTCATTCCAGTTATGAAGATTTTAAAAGAACTAGATGACCATTCCCCCATTATAGAAGAGCATTAAAATCTGCTCCTAATGGTACCACTCATGATGCGATCTACCTTAATGTGTTAATTTCTTAACCAGTCAATTAAACTAGCCATTCTGCTGGCTCTATTTTCTGCAAGATGTATGTAAGTTCAGTCACTGTGGACTGATCCTCTAGAAAGTCTATTTCCATATTATCTTCTTTTGTACTCTTCCAAGATATCAATTGTGATTATGACTGATTTCTGCACGAGAGAGGTGATTAGCATTCCATGTTCTTTTCAGAGCATCTTGCCTTCATGTAGCATATTTGATGTTAATAGGGCATGTAACATGTACAGACAAAGACATTCCAAGTTTTTTTCCTAAAGAAAGATCCAAAGCCATAGAAATCGCCAAACTGGATAGGAGTTTTTTTAACAGTCTAGGAAATTGAGTCTGCTATAATTGATCAAACTTAGGTCTGTCTTGTTACCATACTTAAAAGCATTTGAGCCCAGGTGGCACTGAGCTATCTGGACCTTTATCCACATTTTTGCATTATCCCTGATGCTGGGGTGTTCAAAACAGATGCAGGATTTTGAACTACCTTCAGGTAGTTTGAAGCATTGCATGAAATACTCCACACCGAACAGAGCTTGAGGAAGCTATTACTAATAATAGGGTGCCTTTGGATTTGTGGTCCATTTATGTGTGCAGGTGTATCTCTATATATTTATGTGTATGTATGTTCATGCACGTTCATTTTCCACCCTTGTCTTTTTCTCTCCCAGATTTGCAGAGTGCAAACCTCTCCAGTTTACAGCATAAATCTCTACAAGGTCATAATGATTAGGTTTTGTGCTTTAAGTATTTTGTTCATGCCTCATATTGTCTTTTCAGATGTTTTAGAATTTAGTATATGCACTTAAACACAGCATTAGGTGCTTAGTGTATAATCTAGCTCTAGGTTATTTTTGGTCCATACCTCTAAAGTTAAATACACATTTCTGCCATTTTTATAGCAAATTGCAAATCTGAGAATGTAGTGTTTAAGTGACTCCACAAAGAGTTGAAATATGGAAATTAAGTAGGTGGAGTATACATTTGCATTTTGGCTCAGAGCACTGGATGTGAATATGAAATAAATCAACATTTGCAGTTACTATTCATTGCTTCAGTCACAGGCCAGCTTTGGAGCACATAAACCAGATGACTTCTGGATCTGAGGCTCCATTTTAGGTGGGCACCAAAAGCTTAGGGTCCTTCTGGAAGCTGGAAGTTGTAAGGAGCATGTATGGTGGGGATGTTTGGTAGAATAAATAGGTTACAATACAGTGTTTAAAGTTCAAACCCACATATATTCTATATGGAGTGTCATGCAGATGAAGTGCTTTTGATCTGCTGATCCATTGCCATTACACTAAGTTGTAGATATAACTGATGTAATAGCTAATACAGACATAACTGTAAATTTTGATAAGGATGCTAGCATGTTTCTGCAATGAAGGTAGAAAACTAGATTAACTGTGTGTTCCATTTTAAAGATTTATTTCTGAGGTGAAATCTAATTATATTTCTGGAATAAGGGCTGGGTCTGGCTTTTGATATTTTGCTTGCCCGAATGCAGTAAGGGTTCTGGTTGGTGTACTTGGTATGGCCTGATAGTTAATATTGTGTCATTATATACATAGAGTGCCTTTTCTTTGAGTACATTATAAGAAAAAAAAATCTCTTAGAAACTCTTCAGTGAGTGGTTTGTCCTCACAGGACATAGATAGTGGGATGAAAATGTCAATGAAGCACTTGTTGAACTCTGGTGTTACTGTCTATTACTATCCATGAGGGCATTTTTCTCTGTGCAGTGTTCCCTAAGAAAAAAGACATATGAAACCAACTACTGATGGCACACAGCACAGGAAAAGGCAAAATTCCCTGTGCGTGACTTTTTTTTTATCATCTCAGTTAAACAGTTAACACTTTTATGTTTTTGTCTGACATTTTAGAAGACAGCCCTAGAATAACACCTTACTTTCCTCTTACATTATACTAAAAGACCACATTCATGTATTTTCCTTGTTCTATTCTATTTCCTTTGCCCTGAAATAAAGAAAATGGAGAATGTCAAGTCCTCAGTATGCATTTTCAAAAATGAGAATAAGCTCCAATTCCATAGACCTTGTGACAGCTTCTCGTGTGTGATGGAGGAAGGAAGGAATATTGTTAGAGCATGCTGCAGTTCATTAGTTTTGAGCTGCTAATGATCCCTGGAGCCTGATGTTATCTGACTTACACAGAAACATCTAGATTATTGCAGTGTGAGCCAGGAACTAGAAGAGAATGACAGCTGTAAATACCTCCCTGTTGGCCCCATCTGTAGCCCCTATCTGAAATTCAGCATGCAAGCTTATCTTTCCTAGGTAAATTTGGTAGTTTCTTAAATTTCCAAATTCTATTTGCCATGATATGTTTTTCTGAAGCTTGCAGCATTGCCATTATAGTTACCTGTAGGGGAAAAAAATTGCTTTAGTTTTGTCACCAGAGAAAATTATAACATGATTATGATATAATTCAATTCCAAAGAAAATATANGTTTTAGATTCTGTAAACATGATCTTTTTTTTTGTATTGCCACTTAATTTTGCTTGGAAAGAAAGACTGTAACTACTCTTTTCTGAGATTGTTGTGTATCATTTATGTTGCTGAATTGGTTATGATTGTATTCATATATTGTAGCTGGAGAATCTTTTCTCAGCTCTGTCTAGTGGGGCATTTAATAGCCCTGTTCCCCCTCCTGTATGCCTTCCAATAAATTTTCCTTCCAAGAATGTCACTCCCAGTCAGTTCAATGCCAGTCATGTGGGACTGTATGAAGGGGCCTTCAGTGAACTACTATTGAACAGGGTCAACAATAAGTCCTTCCTATGCAAAGACAAAAACCTCAAATAACTTGACTCCTCTGTTACCCTCTTCTGCCTATTTAAAGTGTGGTTAAACTGAGCCGGGTGACTATTGGACAAGGCTTTGAAACAGAATAAGCTGGTGGGCAGACAGCAGCATTTGTTACCATCGGCACCAATCTGCATTTCTTATGATCTGTCCTTTGAGTGATCCATCCTTGACATACTTCTGCCTCTGCAAGACTGCCTGATTTCACTTGCAAGGCTTTCATGTGCTAAGTAGCTCAAGGGCAGTTGTGCTAAGCACAGCCACACAGGCTCACAGGGAAATAGTGACAGAAAGGCAGGGACTGCTGAAGTATGGAGGAGTTTGTGTTCTTTATAGCTTTAGCTGTTTGTCAATCATTCTGTTTATTTCTCACACCAGTGAGTAAATAAGTGCACTAAGTGCACTTAGTTGGATTCATGTGGAGCATTTCCACTCTAGAATTTATTTTTTACCTTCCTATATGGTGCCTGTATTCCCACGTTTCTTGACAGTAGTATAGTCCCCTGTTTGGTGTCTCCGCAAGCAGAGGGCAGGGATCTCTTAGAGCAATTCTCTGATTCCTCAGAAAGTGAGGTTCATTGCTGATTTTCTATCTGTCCATAGAGTGAAAGAAGATGCTATTTCATAGTCTGGAGCCAAAGAGGCTGAGATTTTCAGCTCACTTAAGGTGTCACTCATATCTAGCCTTTGTCCTCACTATGAGCTTTTCAGAGTATGGCAAGGCTTTAGAGGTGTCTCTTCTTGTCAAATCCCTATCCCTCCTTTGATGAGCTGGGCTTTTAAATCACAGACTAATCATTTACATGGTGCACATGAACAATATTTTAAAGTTAGACACCACGTCAGGCAGGAAAGAATATCAGAGAATTAAGGCTTTCTGAAATACTACCAAAATTCCTCCATGTCAGTTATGTTATTATGAGAATTCATTTTTAGTTCCTTTCTAAGGCTGTGTAAAAATTGTTTTGATACGTTGTATTAACATGCATTTATTACTTTATGAAATAAATTACTTTGGATCCAAGCTTTCTGTGCACACTTGCAATGATTCAGGAAGACCTCATCTGTGTGGTAAAACTGCGCGCGTAAGGGACTTACAATGTGGATGAGATGCTTCTTGAAAAAGTTGGACTTTTCTGTTTCTGTATCAGGGAGGGTTCACTCTGTCAGGTAACCCCTGAGGTTATCTAGAGGATGTCTCCATTTTGGATGTCTGCCAATCTGCCATCTGAACTTTTGTTTACACTTTCATTAAGTGCTGTATCAGTGTTGCTGAAACAGTCCAGCCTGATATTTGTTTTAGAAGAACCATTTGTCAGTCTGTATTTGATTAGAAACATTAAGACCTCATCCAGTTACATGGTGGTTCTGCAGGGTTTATATCCTAGAATCACACATGCTGTGAAAGTATCTGTAAGTTGGAAAGGCTATGAAGTTTACATTCCTGGAGCTATTCTCCTTTATCCTGTATTATCTCTGTTAATGTAACGGTATTTCCTTCCCTTCAGTATCTCTGTTACCCTTCCAAGAATCCTTTCAGGTTAGTAGGACTGAGAGAGAGAAGCTTCTATCATGGCTTTCACGGAGGCATTTGTGACTTGTGCAGAGGGATGAGTTTATATGTGTACCTGTAGAAGTTGGTCAGGCCAAAATTCTCCAGCTTAAGAGAGCTGCTTTTGCGTATTGATATTTGGGTTTTTCTGGAGTGGATTCATTCACAGAGTGGAAGCACATATTGAAGAACCACCTCAATCACAAATAAATTTTCTTTCTTCTGTGGACCCTGCAGTTGAGGCCCACAGACATCATTGTCTTGATGCAGAGCTTCAAGTGTAACAGCACATTCAGGAGCATGGAGCACATCTTTGTAAGTCTAAGAAAGGTGCTCAGTAAATTCACAGACACTGTAATAACCACCATAACCATGCACAGGCAATGGCACTTTCCCCAGAATCTGAACTAAAGCATTTCTTTACTGATACAATTTAAAGACATGAAGTAATGTGGAGTTTTTTGCCTTCTGCTAAGTCATTCCAGTGATTGGTTACTCTTGCAGCTGAGAAGCTATTTCGTAGTACTCTCTATGCTCTGCTCTGATTTTCACTAACTTTACCTTGATCAAATAGCATTGAGAACATTTCAAGATGGTAAGAATGATATTTTAAGTGCTTTTAATGGTCCTTCACAGCACCATAAAATGATAAGAGCAAAATATGTCCAAAGAGCAGTTTCCCAGGTACATGCAGGTGTGCAGGGATGTTCAAGCCAGCTGTGGGTTATCTAGCTGAGGTACTGCTGGAAAGGAAGCTGTGGCAGTGCAGAGCTCCATGGAGGATGCAAATTTTACCTGAGAAACTGAGCATATTTTCATGTAATTAGTTGTTTCTGGTCAGTTATGCTGATCACAATGTTAAGGAAAGTTGTCAGTGACGGCTATTAGCATGTTCTAACTTAGTATGTGTTTGTATAACATGTACAGATGGGTCGTATGTTCTGGATTTTCCAGGATGAGCTAGAAATTCTACTATAAATCTCCCTTGCAAGTCACCCCTGCTATAGTGATTATATTTGAATTCAAAGTCAGTAATTCCAGGTAATGAAAGTAAAATATTCATGCTTGGTTTCCACCTCCTTTTGTTTAGGTATTGAGAGAATGCTGTATCTTGCCTTAACATAGAATGAATGTATGGGCTGAAAAAATTAAAATTATATTAGGTTTTGTAAGTTTAACTAGTGTTCTGAGTGACCTTTTGTTTTCAAAATTCTTTCTTATTTTAAAAATTAAGAGTATTTTTCATTTCACATAGATGTTATTTTTATTCACAGATAATGCACCTCAGGTAGCAATTACCGCACCAGGATCTGGTAACCATAGAAACAGCTCTACAGGCCCAACACCTGACTGCTCTCCTCCATCACCAGACACTGCACTTAAAAACATAGTGAAAGTCATACGTCCTCAGGTAGGTGCTCACCATTAGCATCCTCTTATTTGTTGTATATCTCCTTTTAATAGCAGGCTATGATGCGCATGTTCTAGGAGGATGTTATGGCTTTACGCATTTGAGTAGGTCAAAGACATAAACAGAACACAAAATACTTTGTTTACTTAAGAATCAATCTTAGTAGCAGAAGAAGATAAAATATTTTATGAATGAGCCCAAATGTACAGAGAGTTATCTGTACATTTTTCTTATAGCGCTAATAATGAATGAAGTCCTTGTGCAGTATTTTGTATTTTTGCATACTGTTAGTTTTCTTTCAAGGTTATGTTCTGATTTTATCAGTATTATTTCCATATTACTTTTTCAGGTTTACTTTCTTCTTTCTGCATCTCCATTTGCATGAAGTTATAATGTTTCATACCTTTTTAAATTTTACTTTCCCATATAGTATTGCTTATGAACTTCTGTCTTTCCTAACTATCCATATTTCTATACTGTTTGGGAAAAAGGATGCATAATGTGTGTAAAACTTGAGTGCTCCATATAATTCTTTAAGGAGTGCAGCTCTTTAAAACCAAAACTTTAAAGTAAATACATGTTAGAACTTGATTCAGTTATATAGAGTTAATCAGCATAGTGGAGTTTATTTTAGAATTGTGGGATCATGGGATAAGTCAGAAGAAACCTTGGGATGATCTATTTCCTTGTTTAAAAAGCCATGACATTAGGTGTGCCCAAGCTAGCTCAGACAACTTCATACTGAATTGACTAATTGTGAAACTTTTTTAGTGTAAACCAAAAGACCTTCATCTCCTACTAATTCAGGGTTCAAGTGCAGCCATCTGTTCTTTATTGCTGAGCTGGTCTCTGCAGCTGAGCCACTCTGATGCTGGTGGATGCAGGCTTTGTACCATCAGTATGTCACTGGCATTTGTTTTACTCAAGGAGTAAGTTGATGGACACATGATATTTTCCTAGGAGTTGTCCGGGCCAGGTTGTTTGGGTACCACACAAATGACTGTGTTATAATGTTAAAGGTGAATCTTCCCTTCCGTACTCATTGGAGAGCATTGGAGCACACAGTTCAGAAGGTCTTGCAGAATTAAAGGTAATTACCAGATGCGCTTTCCATTTCTTTCTGGGAGCCATTGGCTTTCCATGGCTGACGCTGTCACTGCACAATAATTTGAGTGACAGGCTGGTGCAGACCATCCCCTTCTGACACCACCATAGTTCAGGTTCCACATGCTGGTTTAAATCTAGATTGCAGGGGGTCTAAAATTACACTTCCTTCTCCTTTTTTATTTTTATAGTTATTTCTCATTTGGCTTGTTTCTGTAGTGTCTTTGTCCCTCCTACCCCACATCAGTCTATAGTACTGAAATGCCTCCTTCTCTCTAAGTTGTTTTTTATAGTAGGCGACAAACAAACAGAAAGGCAATGAAATGTTGTTGAAAAAAGCTGTTGTGTGATAGCTTATTGAAAATAGCATTTAGAAAGCTGTTTCCATCATGATATTGCCGACAGATGGACCCAGAACACTGAATGGTGATGTTCTCCTGCTATTTGACTCTGAATGGATTCCACAGATTCTGGGGAGCTATTTCCAAATTTAAATAATTCCATTTAGTGACTCACAGTGTTCTCATCGTTCTGCAGAACAAAAGCTACCTCTGTGATATATATGGTCAGAACTTTTAATGCGTTTCCTAAAATGTCTCTCACGTGGCCCTACACATGGCATGCTCCTTGTACAGAAAACAGCAGCAGACAGGATTAATGTATGTTGTAAGTCTATGTGCTAATACATGAGAAGTTGGATATGCTGTAGCATTCAGATCTCATTATGCTTCTCCTTTTTCCCTGTGTTTCATGCACACCCCTCAGTACTATTTTTTTCTTTTTTTTTGTTTTTTATCTAATCACCTTCCCCTAAGACCTCAACTCAAGAATTTAGACAAAGAAGTTGTAGATATTTGCAATGTGCTGTTTGCTAGCCACTCGTGTTAATTCTGCCTGCATATTTAATTCCTTTATTCCGTTCAATTACATGGCAAGCTCTTTGAAGGGTGGCACAATGGGATTCTATTCCTGACTGACCTCTTACCACTCATGTAAAACTAATGAATGCTGTTACACAATGTATGCAAAATAATTAATTTTCTGTTGGCTGCCAGGGCCTCTTTGCATTTTTCTAACAAAATTAATTGATTTCTAGGAGATCTATAGATTTCCAAACAGTTGTCACTTCTTTCCCTTTTTCATGTCTTGTGCATCCAGCAGGGGAAAGTGCCAGTAAAGGCAGAATGAGAAACTGTTCAGCAGCCACCTTTGNCAGCACATGACAGATTTTGAAGATGTTGGTATAAATGCAGGGTTTAGCACAGTGCAGTGGTTTCTCCCCACAGACCAAGTGCGTCTTTTGGGGGATCCCAAAAGCTGCTTAATGGGGTCCCTGAAGAGGAAGGAAGCTGTAGTACTGCACTGTCAGCTCACAGGATGAATGTACCACAGATGGGAAGTGGGAGGCAGAGACAATTTCATGCACAAAGGGTGAATTCTGGTGGGCCTGGAGCATGGTCAGCTAAGGGATTTCTCAGAGACTCAAAACTTGATTTATGTTTTTCATTCTAGTTCACTCTTAACCTGGCCCTAATTATTCCTCTTCTTATATGAAAAAACATGCTATCCCAAAACCCGGCTGGGAATTTCTATTTTCTCACAATCTTTCACTCACTTTTGTGAAAATTTCGCCTTTCTTCAATTAATTGTGATTTATTTTGAGATACGAAACTTACAGTTTGTTGTGACCTTACCACTCATCCCTTATGGCATCCGTCTGCTCTCTGGGATCTATTTTAAACTCTCTTTGGATATATCTCAACCATTCAATTCAGTGTACAATTGCTAAAGCTGAAGCCCCTTTTAATGTAAATGGTGCATCTTCCTGTCACGGTGCAATACCCTGGAGAGATACTGACTGAGCTCTCGGAAGCAGTATTAAGTTCAGTGTCACAATGCCACCCACCTCTACCACCTTCAGTCCTGAGGCTGGCATACTTAACAGTACCTCAAGGACCTGTGTGCTCTTTTATCTATGCACCTTAGGCTTGTACCTGTGATCTAGTATTCTGCAAATAAATTTCTGTTTTCCAAATTTTCCCATGGTCAGTCTCTGATAAAGAAGGTTTTTTGAAAAGTTGCATATATGCAGAAAAGAAGTAAA
>VZTZ01042240.1:156-41230 GCA_013400955.1 Drymodes brunneopygia
CGACCGGCAGTGCCCACATTTTTACAGGCCTCAGCCATCTGCATTACAGAAGGATCACCAGGGAGTGCTTCAATAAGGTTCTGACACTCAGGCGTACAACTAGTCTTTGCAAGTTGCTTGAGTAATAGCTCTCTTGCAGTCAGATTCTCAACCTGTCTCCCAATTTGACCTCCATATTTAATTTTTACCTGGGGGTTTTACCTGACTGCTGCGTTCCCCGTATGGGCCATCACTTGTTGCACTGCTGGGTACGAAAGAAACACGCAGGCTTCAGAGCAGCAGTTTGGACCACCAGGCAGGACCACCAAAAAGGGCGGCCCTTCTTTATTCTCTCATTCATATATCTTTCTTAAGACAATCATGGGTTGGTCAAAGAGGTTACCACCTCTATAAATTTACAGGATAAAGACATGGTCAATCATCTTTCTCCACCTTAGGGGAAAGGAATGAAAAACAATCTAAAAGTTCAAAACAATCTTGGCCAGTTAGGAAAACAAGGACTATGTTTATAGAAAATGCATGGGAAATTCTACTACAAAATTACAAACATGGAACCCTGCAAAAAGCAGGGCGATATGTTGACAGCTGCTTTGTGTCTCCTTGTTATTGTTAGGTAACCTGTTCAGAGATAGCTTTTAGCTTCTTTATTTCATCTTAGAGCCTTGGATATCAATTCCCACTGCATAAAGCACAAACTTTCCATGGCAATTGACTTGTCCTCCACTATGGTCGGTTTACATCAGAATTCTTTTTCTGTGGACAAAATGCGCAGATAATGACTGCATGGAAATTCTAAGTAGGCATTTTTGAATTTTGGGTTGTGGTGAACCCTAGGTAGAAGGACATGAAATTGTAAAAAACATAGATATGTATAAAATATGGTGACTGCAATCCTAAAGGATTGAGAGCATGAGATTTCTCACCTTGAGAAAAGTGTGATAATGGCCTCCAGTGGGGCTTCAGTAAAGGGAAGGCTCAAACAACTTCACGACTCCTCTGATTCTCTGCTGTCACCTTGCTGCCAGCATGTGTCTCCTGGGAGAGAGAACAGCCTTCCTTCTGACATGGATTCTGGCCTGGAGGACTGAGGGAGAGCCATACTGGGAGACCACAGCAAGGCTGGAGAAAGCATGACCCAAGTCTTCCCTAGTAAATCCACGCTTGAGCTGTCATTCTTATCTCCTAATCACATATAGAAGTTCTGCTTCTGTCCTTCCTTTTTTTTTTGGTGATTATGGAGTCTACTTACTTTATGAGATGATCAGGAAAATCTCAATATTCAATGGAAAAAAAAAGACAGAAGACGTGACTTTGAGGGAATTTTTAGCTCAGATGCATATCCCTTTTTATATGACTCTTGTACTTCACGAAGAAATTGCTATTAAATAAGGCAATGGCTTCTTTCCCCATTAAACAAGAACAAATAGGAAAATATTTTCACAAGAGTGACCTACTGATTACCAATCTGAAATGTAGGTTCCAAGTCTATTTTCTAGATTTATTATTTTCTGCCAAAACTGATTTGGACAAAACCCATAGTAATTACCTAATATGTGGTTAGCAATTTTCCATCTCGTTACACAACCCTTGTATCTTATTACCCATTTAAATGAATACCTGTTAAGTGATCAGACCTGTACAATGCAAACAATTTTTTGATCCACCAAGCCAAAACAAATAGAGGATTTCAAGGAAGTCTTTACAACAGAATACCACAATATAAGATACAATAAAAATGGGATTTATCAATGTAATGCATCAGCTGAATGAATATAAAACTTTATAACAGAATCAAAATTACTTTTTGGGATATTACGTGACTATACTATAACCCTAACCTTTCAAAATCCCAAGGAGCTCTGAGGAGGCATTTTGTATCATCCACATAAGAGCTGAGCATCTCTGTGATGCATCAAAATGAAACACACCTAATACTTATACAGACCTAATACATAAAAAGTACTACTAAAATACTGGGGAAAAAAATAAAATTGCATGAAAACTTGTCATTTTCCATTTTTAATTTTTGCACTGCTTTTATGTAATCAGAGGTACATATTGAAAATAGAATAAATATATTCACCCCAGAGTATGTATTGTCTTTTAAACAGTTGCTTTTCAAAGCACGTATGATGTTTTGGTATTGGAAAAGCAAAGACAGTATTGTAACATGATTCAAACTTAAAATGAACAGTTAAACTTCAAGATTAAGATGATCAAATCAAATTCAATTCTGCTACAGTTCAGCATATTGGAACCTGTTTCTACCCATCTAAAGTTTTAAAGCAGAGTAACAGGGCATGTAAATTGACAGCTTGGTCAGTATATCCACAGAATGTAGCTCTGTAGCTTTGCCTATTCTTTTGCTGTTTTATTATTTTTACATTCATAAATCAGTAATTTACAGAGTATTACAATCAGCACATATTTTATATATAATTAAAGACAATATTATAACAATCCCAAAACACTTCAGAAAAAAATTGAACCACCAGAAATGGATTACAGGTGAGGTAATATTCAGAAAAAAATCTTTCCACAAAATAAAGTGTCCTAATCATTTTTAAACAAGAAATGAGCGGCATTCTGTTGTGGAAACCACCTAATTTTATTACTTTTTAAACTCAATTTCTAGACTTTTCAAGTAGTCAAATTCTGCTTCATGAATCTGGAAAGGACTGTAAACATTATATTCTTCCCTAGAATGAAGACTGCTTTTATTCTGCAAGAAAACATAATATTTATTGAATCTGATGTTACTCAGTTTATTAGGAATTGTATATACACAGTAATGACTAGAAATTGTCAGTGGAAAATAAATTTTTTATACAGCTTTTTTTCATGATATCGTACAGAGTTTAGCATTGATAGCACCTACACAGACCTCCTCTTTAGAAAAATAGATCTTCATGTATAAATATGTCTGCACCCATAGAACACAGCATATCAAAGCAGTCTAGAGGCCTGCCGTCCACAGAATGATTCCTGTGTTTGCTTGGAAGGGTTCTAGGCTCAGCTGCCTCTCCCAAGNCCCAGCTTTGTTAACCACCCCCTTTGTCTGAGATAACCCTCAGGCAATAATACCACCTCTATGATATCCCAAGTTCCCTTCACTTAATTTACAGTCCAAGTTCCATGAAGTTGCATTTAGGGGGAAGCTTGGGTGGTGACAGATGCCATCTGTTCCATAACTTGGGGTGATTCTTGTTTGACCAGTGATATGTGTCTGAGCAGTTGCTTCTTTACACGGTTTGCCACAGTGGGAATTTTTGTCTGGATGTGCTACCCAGGATGTGCTACCCAGGTCTTGCCTCTGCCAGGCCTGGAGTTAGTGCCATCCTGACACTCCATTCTGTGCTTATTTCATGCCAAAGTTATTCTTTGGCCTTTACAGTCTTTGAGACAGACAACTGTGGTCTTTAAGTCCTTACAGACAGTCATCTCAAAACAGACAATTTTTCATAATAACAACTTCCTTCAGTGGGATGTGGGCATCATAGATTCACAGTCCACCTAAAGTTCCCAGATAGGACTTGATACAGTCTCTCTGTCATGTAAAATAGTTATTCATCTATTTGAATACTCTGTAAAGTTTGATTGTCCTCAGATTCATGCTGCAGTAGAAAAGGAATAATTACAAAAGAACACTTTCTTCTTGAGCTGCATTTATGTTTAAGCTCTGCAGACTCTTAATTCTTGCCTTTTTTTAGTAACCATTTTTTTGACACACAGCTGAAGTACCGCACATGAAAATGTTGCAGAAAACAGAGACATAGGACACAGTTCATATTAACTTTATTTGCAGGAAAAAAAATGTAACTTTTATAACAGGACAGAAAAAATATATTAAACCTAGAGAAATAAGGAGACTATCTGGATTTAAAGCAAAACCCAAAATATGACCCTGTGCAACAATTAGAATTACGTATTATAGGTGTAGGAAGATCTTTTAAAGTGCATTTTCCCTTGGAATTAACCAGGCATTTATGTCCCTTGTTATTAATTAATGGTCTGAAAAATTGATATTAGAAAGAAAAAAACAATACAGCCTTTGTGGGAAGCTTTTTCTTACTCTCTTTCTCTTTTTATTTCCTTAGAATTTTATTACTGAAATGGAACTTTTTTATTTTTTTGTTCTGAATGAAGTAAAGTATGTTAAAGCACAGAAGCCTTGTTTTCAGAGTTAGCTGAATTTTTATTGCCTTGTGATAAATCTTAAGAAGCAAGCAATAGTTACGGAAACACTGAGATGTTCCTGGCTACATAATAAAGTTACTAGGCACTGAACTGTGCATGTATGCATACGCATACTTTAAAATAAATGTAGTAAAGCAGAATAAAATTTTCTAAAAGAAAAATTTGAGCTAAGCTTTTTAATACAAAAAAATCAGCTTGATTAAGGAATCAGACCACCCACTGCTGGAAGAGAAATGCTGGTACCATGTATTATGCATCTTTGGTATCCACAGGCTGATAGGAAACATTGCAAGGTGGAACTCCACTGACTGGATAATGAAAACAAATATGCATTGACACAATGAAATAAAGATAAAAGAGATTTATTAATTAATGAATTTACATTCTTCCTTACCAAAATTTAAATCTTCCTGTTCAGAAGTCTTCAGCATGTTCACATTAAGTGTTTGAATAACAAAGCTACTTTCATACATGATTAACTCAACCCCTACTTTTTAAAGCAATCTAGATATATGCATAACATTTAGAAATGCTTAAAGCCTTACTGAGTTGTGGCCTGCCTATCTGATGTGAAGCTCTTTCTCATCACTAGAAGTTTTTCTATCAACCAGAAAGAGCTCCGTGTTTGTGCAGGGGTAATACCTAGGTAGAAAATTACATGATGTCCCTAAGTAACTATCATACCATAAAACTAAGATGAAAATTAATATTCAGCTTCACAAATTGCATTGCTTTGATTTTATCAGCAGACTTTGTTACTATTACCATTGCTGTATGTCAAGCATACTTTCTGATGAAATTTAGGTGGTTTTCTCACAGAATGCTGAAATATTTTGACTTCAGTATACCTGATGGTTTACATGGAGCAGAGCAATTTATTTGATTAAAGAATTGCACCATTAATGTCACATGAAACCAGCACACTTATAAAAAATATTTCTTTTGTCCCAGAAAAGAGAGATGTGTTTGTATTGTACCAGTTGCAAAACCTCACTCATTCTGTGACATGGTGTGGTGTGCTCTGTGGGCTGCAGGTGTGTCTCTGCTCCACCAGATCTCATGGGCTACAGGGACACAGCTGCCTCACCATGGTCTTCATCATGAGCTGCAGGGCAATCTCTGCTCTGTCACGTGGAGCACCTGCTCGTTTACTGACCTGGCTATCTGAAGAGTTTTCCCCCTTGCATATTCTCAGTTCTCTCTTCTCTGGCTGCAGTTTTCTCCTGCACAACAACCTTTATCTCCATCTTAAATATGTTGTCTCAGGGGCTGATGGGATTACATCATCATTGCTGATGGACTTGGCTTTGTCCAGTGTCAGGTCCATCTTGGCAGTGCCTTGTTCTGGCTCTGTCAAACATAGACCTTCTGGTAGCTTCCCACAGAAGCCACCACTCTAACCCCCTTGCCACCAAAACCTTATCAAACAATAATCTTTTCCCAAACCAAAGAACCTAGAGGAACACGGTGCATTATACAGGCAATATCCTTCTGCCATGGGAATTAGAGCAGCTGAATAGTCTATTGCTGAAATAGCTGATTTATTGTTACTGTAGAAGGGTCCAAGGAAGAAACCTGGCAGCTCACCAAAACAGGCAAATTTTCCATTTTCCTGGCTGTATAGCAGTGTCTTTCTAGTTTACTTCCAAAACTCTTTGCAACTCATCTCCATCAGTCTCAGACTGTCCTCTCCACGATTATAAACTAGATCCTCAGCTCCACACTTTCTACTTTGTGAGCTTCCTGCATAGGACCTTCTTTGGAAGAAGCACTGTGGGAACTGCTCATATACATACACAGGGAACACTTATCATCATCTAATTAATTACTGCAACAAAACTATTTTTTGAAGCACACACAAGAAATAACTCCAATCACACTTTATTAGGTAACTGAGTTCTTACCTCTCCTTTGTTAGTGGACAGATACTTCAGAGCATTTGATATGTGATAGTCTGATATAGGGAAGTGTTGGATTAGCTACACCTCTGGGACAACTTAAAAGCATAGGGTTTCAAGAATTCATTTAGACTACTTGTGCCTGAGGCTGTCACCCACACTGAGAAAAATTATCTATACCAACCATATCATTCCCATCTTATTAAAAGTTACTAGTGTAGCTGTCAATCAAAGACAACATCATGCCTCTGGCTGATTTGCCAGTACAAGTTCTTTTGCTTTAAACTAGCCAAAGTTTTAAAAGACAAAATGGCATAGGAGTGTTCACTAGGGATGCAATTAAAATTGAATTAATGTTTAATTATGTGCATTCTTGGAACAGAAGAAATACAAGTATTTTCAAATAAAAAATGTATAGCCTCACTAANAGGGCTGCTCTGGATCTGCTCATCCCTCAGCCTGTGTTGGTACAGGGGGTTGCCCTGACCCAGCTGCAGCACCTTGCACTTGGTCCTGTTAAAACTCATGACATTTGCTGAGGGTGCACTTGTGCCCTTTGTCCATGTCATTAATGAAGATATTAAATAACTCTGGTCCCATTGCAGACCCCTGAGGGACACCACTTGTCAATGATGGCCATTGGGACTCTGAGCCATTGACCAATACCCTCTGGATGTGACTGTCCAAACAACTTCTTATCCTTCTAACAGTCCACCCATTGAATCCATCTCTCTCCAGTTTAGAGAGAGGGATGTTGTGGAGGACTGATGTTCACCATATGATGTTTCCATGCTGTGGGAGGGTAAATAAATTGGATGAAAAGGAGAATTATTGCCTTACAGGAATTTAAGACTAGAATGTTCTGTATTCTGACTCTTCTATCCATAGTCAGATTATCATAGTAAAGTAATTTAACTCAAAATAATAACTTCTGGTCCCTAAATGAGAAATTATAGCTTCTGATGAAAGGTAGCTTTCTTTCAAGAGTTTATATTAAAATTAAAATTTCACAAAGAAATAAGGTATTGTATTAAGGTTCTCATAGAACAATGGAACTAAAGCAAAAAAATTTAAGTGGAAAATATCCTTTAAAATTGCAAGAAGAAACAGAAATGATTTATTTTTCTCTGATCCTTAAAGTACTAGTGAGTTCTACAGGAGGCAAAACTAAAGAAAACTGAATCCAGTGTAAGATTTTTCAAGGCATTCAATGTTTTTTGAGTGTAACTCTTTTACAGAATATCTAGGGGGTTTTCGTATATGGTAATATTGTCAGGAAAAAAATACCACCTCTCAGTGAAAAAAGAATCAAGTGTAATAATAGCAACTTGACCTATCAGTTATTTTCAAGCAGCATTCATTCTTGTGCCATGTATGGAGCCTGAAATGTTACAAATCAAAGTTCAGTTTTGCAGTACAGAATTGGAAAGTATAACATATTAAAATTCAGTATGACCATCACCTAAGAAGATGTTTCCTTATTTAAGAAGACGTTTGCTTAAACTAGAGTGATTTTATTATTCTCTCTGTGCAAATAACACTACTCTTTTGATCATATATATGATCATTTTCCGATTATATACTTGTGAAGGTAACAATAAATAAAGGACAGTCCCTGAACCACAGAAATCTTATAACTTATAAGAAAAGATATACAGTGCATATACAGTATATTGCTAAATAATGAAACTCTTATTCATATTTAATACCAGCCTGGTTTCAGTGGGATCAGTAAGGAGGTATTTTTTATCACAAATAAAAGACTGAATAGTTGAGTAAAAGGAGTAGGAAGGAAATGAAAAAGCAAAAGATATAGTTAGAGAGGAGTGGTTTTATTTATGCTGCTATTATATCCAATTTCAATTAATTACTGAAGGACAAATGCAAGGTGAGAATCCTTTTGTCTAATTTTGTTTGAAATTTTTATCATGGTTTCCTTCAGATAGTTAGGTAGCAGTGCTAGCTGCACACGCCTCTATTGGTCTTCACCTAATAACTTTTCAATCTATCAGTTCATTCAGCCAAAAACTCCAAGGAGTGTTTCAAAAGGGTGGGATGGTTTCAGAGATGACCACATGTCCACCAGTTCTATGAACAAGTACTGTCTGAATGTCTTTAAGTGTCAAGAATGTAAGGCTACAACACGAGTTCAATTCCTTAGAGATACAGTGGTATCCACTTTGCTGAGCAACCCTATAAACAACCCAGCTTTGGAGCAGGTGAAAATTGAGTTGGAACTCATCCTTCCTTGGCCATCAAAGTCAGCTCATCATAAATCATATAGTGTGGAATTTATCACCTATCTGTAAATGTCTACAGTGTAGACGTGTACCTCTGAGCTAGTAATGCTTTTTATAGTCAGTGGGGAGTAAAAGGCACTGCAAGGGCACAATTTGTCTGACCTGCTTTAGACAGCTATTTTAAGATGAGATAACATGTGCCCTAGAAATGCCAACTTCTCTCCATTGGCTACAAAGACAGTCTAAGGCAACTTACTCACAAGTAGATGGTGGTTTAAATCCCAAGGTTCTTATTCCTCAGCTACTTATCAAATTTCAACACTGAAAATGTGCCTGACTAATCTGAAAAATAACGTGGCATTTTTTAAAGCAGTAAAGTTTTTGAAAAAAAAAAATAGTGCATTCCTCACTTGGGACCAACTATGCTGATTTCCACTGTCTGTAGAGATGGTGCTGCATGTGTGCATGTGCACATGCACAGTCAGTGTACAGTTTTCTCTCTTGTGCTTTGGCTGTGTGACCGTGTCATGAAGAATCTCAGCCTGGAGCACATGCTAGGTAATGGAGCTAAAGTGAGGACCTAAAGGCCACAGCTCAAACTTGCAGGTAGGAGTTATTGCCTTTATTGAGACTCTGCAAAGCCAGAAACCCTGCTGGGAGACTAGACTTCCCCAACAGCAGCAAAATTCTGGCAGCTGCTCCCATATGCGCCCAAGAGTGCAGTTTAAGTCTAACCTGAGATTAAAGGGTGTGTGTCCAGATTCCTGCAGTCAAGCAACAGAAAGGACGAATGCTCTGGCTCTGCAAGTGTGGGAGGTAAAGCTCTCATACCAGGGAATGTAAGGGAGTTCTCAATGTCAGTGATGGAACTGAACTTTCAAATCCACAAACATTGAGAGTATGTGCAGTATCTATTAATTATATACAAATTTATTGCTCCATTTCATTTTACATAAATCTCTACCTAGGTGTAGTAAGTTATCAGATATATTGTAGTAATATTAGCCAGAATCAGACTAGGGAAATAATCTTAGTAGTTAATACTCTTTTTTTCAAAAGCAGGATAAAAATAATTAGTCTAATATACTTGTTTTACTAATAATGTCAGTGAATAATCTCTTGTTGCTGCTGTTTGCCTGCATGAAGTCACAGAAAGAAAGCAATGAAATATCTGAAGAAATCTTTCTATTTTCTAAGTATTCTCTTAGTCTGTAAGCCCTAACACATGAAAGAATAAAAGTGATTTGGCTTGGAAATCTATACTAAAAGACTTGTAAGAAATGCATACATAAAATGCTTGCAATTTAAAAGTTTCTGCAATTCTGAATTGATTTCTCCATTCACTTTTCTTGATCCTCACCTCGGCTTTTATTTTGCCCCAGTTATCAATTCATCCCTGCTTTATTAACTTCGCACTGTTTCCCTTCACATTTACTCCTGTTTAGCTTCTCCCAGAATTCATGGCAATTATTTTCCCAAAGATTATGGATTTCAAGCTTCAAATTCTGAAGGGTTGTGATGTGACTGCTCTCATTCTATGTTTTTACTCCTGATAAGTGCCTTGTTCATTTAGATTAAACACACTATTTTGGGCTCTAACAACGCCTTCTATAGTTGAATGAGTGAATGTTTTTTGGGGGGAGAGAGTTCCTTTGACACTTAAGTAATAAGTTTGACTGATAATGCCAATGGCAATAAAGACATTTACTTGCAGGAGTAAGCTGGAAGCTCTTGCTCTTGAGCAAAATAAAAGTCATTGAAATGATTTTAAGTGCTATCCCTGAGAAATATGTTTTTTCACTGGTGTTTCTCTTTATGCATGTAAGACTCCACACTGGGCAATTAATTCTTTGGTCCACTTTCCACCTGTAATGCTCCCTTGGAGCTAGGCCAAGAACTGTGGCATTTTAACACCAGAACAGGAGAGTTTGAAACAGACACTTGAAAAATCCGGTTGTGTTAAATGTCTGAGGACTATTTAGGATGGTTCCATGACCTTTTCAAAGTTTCTTCGGCCCAAGTCCAAGTCAATTGTTTTTGAATATTCTCAATTTCTATATTCTCCCACAAAAATAATGTTGGGATTTCCAGCATGACAAGAAGAGATAAAACTTGGAAAAGTTGGGAAAACATTTTCTGGAGGGCACACTTTGGTTAGTTCAAGAAATTATAGATGCACCAAATGTCACAAGCTGGTGGGGTTTCCTACTTTACTGTTTTACATTATACATGAGAGAGGCTCCTGATATCAAAACCTAATGGAAAGTTTTAAGGACTTAAAGTGTTCTGTTTAGTCCACAGTGATTTTTCATTTTAACATTTGAAATTTTAGTATTAGGTAAATATCAAAACAATTGAAATTTGCCAAGAATATTGGGGAAAAAAATTTGTTACATCTGGACATCTTTGTTAGCTCTAGGAACAAAACTTTTGTTAATAGTTTCAGTGCAACACAAAGAAACAAGTTCTATATTAAAGAAGTAGATGGGATACAAGTAATGTTTAACCCACTGCACTTATCCCCATGCATTACTTCCCAAAGTCCCTTAGAATGAAAAATAATTTTGTCAAGGTTTTTTTTTTTTTTGTGTAAGAGAGAGGGAGGAAAAGAAGCAGTACAAAAATGACAATATTAAAATAAGTTTTTAAACAATGCTTAGCTATTTTATTTACTGTAATAGGCAAGAAACAGCTTGTTCACAACAGGGAGTTGACTCTCTTTTACACCTAAACACAGCTTCTTCAAGTACTTTGCTGTACTTCACGAACAAATGAAAAGATGAATACAGCTTCTATTAGGCAGAAACCCCAGGAAATTGGTAGTTACAGATCTAGCAACTAGACTGGTGGAGTGTTAATGATTAGTTACTTTTTAGTGTGTATTCCTCTGACAAAAAACCATTTTCTTCAGGATTAGTGGCTAAGGTAAGCAGCTGCCTTTTTTTCTTTCAAAAATGTTATTGAAATTATAAAATCAAACTCCAGAAGAACTGCAAATCAAGTTGCTTTTTGCTGTTGTAATTATATGTTGTATTTCTCTAGCAAATGCTTGTAGATAATAGATGCATTTGTAATTTCACAGGTGTGTTGAAGATGAAGTATAGAGTGCTATAGCTGAAGAAGGTATAACAAAAGATATGAGCAATAAATGTGTTTGCTTCCAGCATGCAAAAGGTAACACTTTTTTCAATTGCTTTGTTCATTCAGCAGTTTTCATGTGGACAAAAGACATTTTTACACAGCCAGAAGAATAGCCATCGATCTGTTAGACAAAGAGTCTGTGGTTATGTGCTATCATGACCCTTATCTCCCACAGAATAGAAGTGTTCCTCTTGTGTAGGAAAAAAGGGGTTTTTATTTTCTTATTTATTTTTGCACAAGGTATGTTGTAGTTTTTGAATCTCCAGTTCAGTGCCAGATTCCTGTTTGGAGAATGAGGGATGGCTTGCCATTTCTGCAGCTCTAACTTGCTTCCTCAGCAGATTCGCAAGCATCCACCAGCAGAATCATATTACCAGAGGTCACTGGAGAGGTTGCTCCTGACACTATGTATTATAACAGAGAGTCATCACTGTTGCAGCTGTAATTTTTATTAACATTACTCACAACCTGTAAATGCCAAGAGTAATTCAGGTCCAAAACCTTTTCTCACTATCCTCCCCACAACTGTTTCCCTCATTTTCCTGACAGCTTGCTTATCTCCAGGGTTTCTTTGAAATACCGACCTACTAAATTAGAACAACAAACACAAGTAGATTTATTTAACTTTGAAAGCCTTGTTGGCAGAATCCTTTCATTTTGTTGTGAAGTAACTACTTTTGCATTTAAAGAGCATCTTAATATAAAATTATTCTGTTCATCCCTTTTTATCATAATTACAGTTTTCTTTTCCATAAAATGCAGAGCTTTATTTCATTAATTGTCATTGTGTTTATTTACTCTACAGCATAATGAATGTTGCCTGAAGAGTTTGGTGTGTTTTTCTGCCTGGTGCTCAAAATGTATTCCCGTAAGCACTTAAAAAAAAGTTTTTATGTATGTTCATATTTTCTTCCAAGTTGCATGTAAAAGTCCTGCTTTGCTAAGTGTATTTTCACTGGTCAGGAATGGCAAGGGAATACTACCTCACAGGAGTATTCCTCAGGCACTTTGATCATTGTCAGCCACTAGTTCTGGCACCCTATTCTCACTTCATCACTGAGATACTTCCAGCTGTCGCTGGGCACATCTACATGGCTGCACTGTCTGCACTCCCCCTCCAGAGCATCTCTGTTCTTCTGGGAAACCAGGGCAGAAGACAGGATGGCAGAAAAGAGTAGGGCTATGAAACACAGTGATGGATAGCATTTATTTGCATGGATAAAGAAAGGACAAATGCAAGGCACTGTATGCACTGTGAATTTACTGAAGAAAATTTGGGAAGACATGTAGGTGCACTAATGCAGACCTGAATAATACACTGACACCCCTCTAAAGAATTCAGTAGCTTCACTGGGGTACTGTGAGAATGTTAATAAGCTGGATAGTTTTTGGCAGATCAATGTATGAATAAGAACAATCATATGTATATCTTCCCGCCACCTATGTAGAAATACTGCGCGACATTAGTGAACTTTAAATCAATGACAGATTAAAGGTAAACCCCACAGGTAAGGCAGCAAACTATTCAGGATTAGTGGGCACTCAATGCCTCTCACCAATGGTAAAAGACCAAATCCTAATTCAAAACGGAAAGTGTAAATAGCTAATCCCAATTAAAAGGTGCTGTCTGTTAGATACCAAAGTAACTTTTACTTTTAACCTCATAATTTTACATGACATTGTGTGAATTTAAGTACTTCTTTCATGATAGGAGATTTGGATTAGAGGAACATTACAGCACTAGAAAATCCAAAACTTGAAACAAAAGCAGACTACTGGGCTCAGTTCTAATAGCTGGCTGCTAACTGAAAGCTTCTACTGTGAATGGTTTTTATTTTAAAAGGATGCAATTTTTCCCTAATTCCTTTACTGCTACTACCACAGACACTTAATGACTTTAGTTTGGACACAAATGTTTCCACCCTTCATGATAGCACAACTTCAGTCTTTATCAGGTAAAATTAAGCTTTTGATGACAGGTTTTAAAAATTACAACATCGACCAGAATGTACTACAGTAATTAAAGCCTGATCTTTTGACTGCATTATAGCATTAAATTTCCTATGGCACAAAAATATTTATGGAACGCATAAAAAGCAAGGGTAAACATGCAGCCTTTTGTCATTATTATTTAACTACTCTAGTTACTGAACCTGTCTGGTTCAATTTCTGTAAATACTACACTGTATGACCTACCTTGACCAATGCATTTTACAAGCTGGAGTCATCCATTAAACTTGTGAAATGACTTTGCCAATACAGCTTGTACAAAAAGCCAATAAGTAAAAAAAGGGTTCTCCCATGGGCTGTCTTAGCATTTCTCGCCATGATTAATAAAAGCAGTTTTTCCAATTTGACTCTTCAAGGAACTGAAAACTAAACAGTAATAATGATGGTAATTGAAGGCAAAGATAAACTTGTATTTTATGCTTTCTAGAATTTGTATGCAAAATATGTTTAACATGTGCCAGATTGAGTCTGTTACTAAAAGACATGGGAAGATGATGGGGATATTAATGAAACTTAACTAAAAATACAAATATAGGCTACTGTGGCATACTCTGTATGATGAAGCAATAATGAATTTTCTTTGCCAAATAGGACAAATAATGGTAGCCTTCTCTTTTTAGTTTTCTATTCCAGCAGCTATGCCTCTACAGAGGAGAAGTAGTTCAGACTAAGGAAAACCACTATGTCTTCAGAATTAACTTAACCAATATAATAGTCACTAATTATACACAACAAATCAATATGAATACCACAAACTCGATTGCCTAAAATTGCCCAAGTAATTGTATTTTGTGTTACTTTACGTTTTGAAAAATCTCCCATTAGTCCTTTGCAGCCTCAAAACTTTCTGAAAGGAGACATTTCAATAGTACTCGATGCAGTGTTTGTAGAATGCTGCTGGCCAGCATCTAGCTTCATTTAGACCTGTTGTAAGAGAAAGGTTAGTTCTTTTTAAAAAATTGAGGATCATGGGAGGGCAAAGAAGTCTAATAATTAGAACAGTCGCCAGAAGAATCATCCCTTCTAACCCAAAACATTCTATGATTCTATGATGATACTTAGTCTCTGCTAAAAATGGTCTATTATTAAATACAAACTATTCTGTCCTAATCTAGAATTAATTTGTGCAATGTTTCCATTATTTATAATTTTCTGTGTCATCAGCTGCTCACCAGATTAAGAACATTTCTTTTCTTTCTGAGAATAATTATAATGTGAGAGCTTTTGTATTCATCAGACTTTTAAATGAGGTTATTAATACTTATATTTAATTATATCTGTTAAATTACAATTTAATTTTTAGCTACTACTCACATTTGTGCATTTTATATATTTGTATATGTCCGTGCTGATTATTGGAATTGTTTATATGACAGAGGCTAAGAATAATTCATTTTAGACCAGTAAACAGTTATTTTGTGATTATTTTCAGTAGAATGAATGCATAGACATTCTGAACTTTTTTGCTACTGATGAGAGAATTCTTTAATTGCTCTTCCCTAAATTTGATCTTTTAGAATTCAGTTCAGAACCTCAATGGACAAAATCCCACTGATTTCAAAGTCTGTTATAGCAGGTCCTTAACAAGTATTATTACTATGTCTCTGTATTTCTTAAGATAAAGAAAATGTCTGCTAGTACTATCATAAATGAAGGATAAAAAGGGACAGTTGATGGTTAGAAAGATGCATAGCTGCTTCAAGTGAAATACTCTCAGAAGATGCAGAATTTGGTTTTGGTGAAGAGAAATTAAATGTGACTTTTTTTTACCCAAACCTAAAAGTGCATTCAGCAAGGCTGGGACAAGGATAAAGAAGCCATCAGGAAACCTGGAGAATACTTTGATCATGATCCAGCAAAGCACTTGCACAGGTGCTTACCTTAAAATATCTGAGTGTCCTATTTGAGCCAATGGACTGCTTTAGTTGAGATGTTTGGCTATTTTCTACCTGGGTGAATGAAGGCAGTAAGAATTTCATAGTGGGTTCATTATTACGGTCATGACTAGGGTCAACCTTGGGTAACAGGTACAGCCTAAAAATTTCTAAATAATAATTTATAAATTCTACAGTTTTACTGTGTAAACTTGAAGATTTAATCTGATGTTTCACTTCTTACCATACTGTGTTGAGCACCGAAATACCAAAATGATATGTTCTGAAGCTGAAGAGGTGACTTAGAGGGGATTCACATTCTTTAAATTTTCACTAACATAAGCCTTCTGGCATCTAGTCTAAGTTAGTAATGAAAGAGAAGCTTTACTAGAGGAACTCTTACCACCTACAATTATTTTACTATTAATGAAATGAATTATCCTTTCAGATTTACTAAATGTTTTCAAATGTTATAAAGGGGACTTAGAGAACTAGCTTACTATGGTGCCATTGTTTTTTTCAGTCTCTGAAATTAGTGCATATGATGTAGCTGAACATAAATTTATACCTTTAACAGTGGTTCCACAAGTCCAGCTGATCCTGTAGTGAACTAAAAAATACATTAAGCAATGGATTAGCTTCTATGAGTATTTAATGAATCCCATTCATCCTTATTTACATGCATGTAACCCCAAATGCCTGTTCAATTAAGTGCCTTCATTTGCATTACATGTACAGAACTCCTCTGTCTACTCTTCACTAAACCCAAATATCAATGAATTCACATATATCCAATGAATCTATGAGCAAGCATGATATTCAGCACATGCGTAAATAAATATTATTTTAAAAACATAGAGCTAGATAATAATACAATTCTTCAATTGCAGGGGAAAACAAATTGAACTTGGTGATTTTAGGCCCATAACAGAAGTGTCTATGAATGAAGAGAGCCTGAAGGTAGGTAGTCTCTTTTTGAAATCAGTGTCATGAGAAAACATGAAGAACCAAAACAATAAATAAGATAAATTTGAATAAAAATTTACTGGTTGCAAACTGTAGGTAAGTTCCTTGATAAATAATGGAATTATGCAATCATAATGCCTCTATTCAAAATATTTTGCTTACACTACATCCCAGATATCAAACCCAAATCATAAATATTTGTAGTACCTTAATTAAAATACTATAAATGACTAAATTTTCCTTTTATAGACAGTTCCCTTGGTTTAAAGTAGATTATACACCTGTTTTTAAGGTTATGGTCACTTACTCTGGTTTTTATCATTGATGAAATTATCAACAATGAGTCAGCTGTTCTGTCTGTGTTCTCCCCCAACCTCTTGCCCACCCACAGCCTCCTGTCAGGTGGAACAAAGTGAGAAACAAGAAAGACACTGATGATGTGCAAGCACTGTTCAGTCACAGATAGAACACTGCTCTGTTGTCAACACTGTTTCAGTCACACATGCAAAACACTGTATGGGCTGCTGTGAAGAAAATTAACTCCTTCCCAACCAGACCCAGAATAGTGTGCACCCTTAAAATAAAGTTGCTCTTGATAGGTAGGCATCCTGTTTCTGCTCTGTTATCTTGGTAGGTCTTATTAAAAAAAAAAAAACAAAAAGAAAAATGATTACCAGGTAAGATTATCTCATCTCCTAGGGAATTTCTAGAATTACAGTGTAGTAGGTTAGCTGTGTGAGAAGACAAACTCATAGAATCATAGACTCATAGAATGGTTTGGGTGGGAAGGCACCTTAAAGATCATCTGGTTCCAACCCCTCTGGGCAGGTATGCCTTCCACTAGACCAAGTTTCTCAGGGCCTCATCCAGCCTGGCCTTGAACACCCTGGGATGGAGAGTCCACAACCTCAATCAAGATTTAGAACAGTACAGAAATGAGAAATTAAGTAAGAGGAAGGTCTATGAACAGAAATACAGAAAAACAACAGTGAAAATATTTTAATTAAAGCAATTGTGACCAGAAAAGAAATATTTTGATCAGTGGAGTGCCTTATAAGTAATCTTATACAATGCTGTGTAAGTGATGTCAGTTCGTTAGGCAGTCTCCTAGGCAGTTTACTCTAAAGTAAAATGTTACCTTATAGTGAAGGCAAAACAAAGTCACAAATAATTAATCTGGTTGTATTGTACCTAGTATCTGGATCAAGTAACTTCCAGTTAGGCTTTTAAACAATAATGTGCCTAATGTGATTGCTGTGGGTCTTAAATTATAATTTTATGAAAAATCAAATGAAATCAACAAACACAGCAAATGTCACAACCAACCTAATAAGCAGAAGGCAGTGAGGTTCCAGCCCTCAACCCTTGAATATGTTTAATGCTAATCAAACCTTCCTGATCCAAAGTTGCTTATTTATTTATGGTATCTAGGAGCTCCAAATCTCTCCGAGCATTTACTAAGAGTAGTGGTTCTGCACTCCTGTAATTTCTCTAAAAAGTTTCTGCCTTTTCCAGCTTCATGACAAAATGAAACTTGTCAGTTATAATTCTGCAATTGGCTTAGTGATACTCTGCTTATGTGAATGTCTAGCTGAGTGATATCTTTTCAAGAGAAGGTTGGTTGCTTCTTCAGTATTTTGCTATGGAGACAAAACATGAATTGACAGGAATAATGAGGATATCGGAGTTTTCACCTTTTGTAGTTGTGGAATAAAGGTGATCTTGCAAATCCCATTCAAGTGTAGTCTCATTTATTCTTACCAAACTGCCTTGTTAGAGAGCTCCTCTGTCTATTTTTCTGACACAGATATAAAAGTTCAGTCAATGTGAGCTATGTATGTTTTCAATTAATTGACAAGAAGGCAATTTTTTACCTGCAAGAAAATACAGATGTTTTTACCATCATACAGGAAAAAATACACAGTCTCTCTACCAGTCAACCTAACAAGAGAAACAAGGAGTGAGAAACCTTGTTGAAACCTTGTTGAGTCTGTCTAAATGGGGTTTTCCAGACACTTGAATATGAACCTCATTATTCATTCACTTGAACCTCAGTGAATAGTATTTCTGTTGCTGATATGTTGAAACACAATGGATATAACTTTAAAATTACATTATACATAGCTATTTCACATTTGTTTAAAAACAGTGAAGATAGTTTAAGATTTTGAGGATTAAGATCTCACATTTTTGCTAAGAGACTTGATTGCAGATATTTTTCCCTAAATATGAGTTATTTCTTAGTTGTGTGCAGCCCTATGGAAAAACTATCCCATTCTCAAAGAGAATATTCCCCAGTACAGATCACATAGCAATAAAAAGATTGACTTATAACAATTTCTTGAAGAGAAGTCAGTTTATAGATTTAGATTTCTTTTTCAGTTGCTATTAGCATACTGTTTTTTTGCTTGCAAAATCATTCAAGACACAGGAAAAAAAAATCCACCAAAAATATTAAAGAAAAGTGACAAGAAATGTTACCTGGCCAGAATTGCTTCTTTTCCCATGTTAGCACTTTTTAATTAATTTAAAGATAAACCAGGTGGAGGAAATTGTGTGTCTCCTATTTAGAGCTATTTAGACATATTTACAAAGAATTTTAGTATTTGTCCAGTTGGTGGTTTTGTCTGTGACTGTGTGTAAAGGTCTCTTGTCTTTTCTGCATTGTATTCTACAATATTTATGAACAAAAAACTTCATTTCCGTATAAAGACGTAACATGAAAGCCAAGTAAGTGGGGATCATAAACTGTGTGAAGCAAATGTGGTGCAAAGTTTCTGTCTTTCTTTTCCCTAAATGGAAGGTAATTAAAAGTACTTTTCTTGTTTTATAGTGCATCTTTTTTCCTTATTAGGCTGTGAAATTGAACAAGTATTATCCCCATAATGGCTGGCTTTGGCTTTGTTTTATTTTGCAAATTTGTCCAAAAAGGCTTGATTTTGAATTATCCTCTGAGTCACCTTAGGTCAGCTGCCTTCCTCCATCAACTCAGACCAACAGTGTCTTTATCTTTAGCTTCTAGGGAAAAGAACATTATGGGGAGAGAAGGATCATTTATTCTGTGAGATATTTTTGGAGAGGTTTAATACAAATTCTGAAGAACAGAATGTGCTATGTAGCAGAGGGTACAAGAAACTTCCTCATTCCACTCTATTGTTCTGACAATTTTCTGGTTTAGGGTCTACCAGTAATAACTACTGGAAGATAAGACATGTGGTTTCCAGGCACCATTTTCAAGGGTTACTCCTCAGGCATGCCAGGATTGTAGAGAGCTTAGGAGCTGCACCTCAGACCACTGCCTTGGAGTATATGTAGACACATACCTTGTACACAACTAAAAAGTGGGAAGGCTGATTCTCATCCAAGCTGCTGCTAATAGTTCAAAACATTGAATTTTATGGTGCATTAAGAGCCAGCAAATTTAGTAATCTGCACTGTCAGTGTACCTCTATGTATCTTCACTGCAGAAGAGACCTAGTTTTGACTTCCTGTTGTCAATGAGCCCTGCAGTTCTGGCAAGAGATCCATATCAGTGTAAAATGAAGTTCTTTATGTATACTCAGAAACAATCAGCTCCGAGGTTGGATATGATATTCCCAGGTCTACATCTTTAGGTATGTATTTAATGAAGGAGAGTTACAGGAATACTACTTAAAGACAGAAAGATATGATCAGTACCCTGCCACTGATAGTCCTCTGAAAGAACTAACTAAAACCTAATGGCAGACCTACTTCTGAACAGTAGCCTGAGTATTATCTTCTAGTTACATGGCTTAGGTAACCTGATTTTTTTTTGTATTTTTTTATCTGAGGTTTTTGTATCATCTAATAATCATTGTTTGAGGCTCGAAACCTATGCAGGTGAAAGAAGTGACAAACTTATTCCTGTTTTCTCAATAAGAAAACTGAATTTTCATGTTAACACTAAGCTAGTAGTCTAACATTGGTCTTCTAACTCCTTCTCCTGTATTTAAGCCATTAAGACATTGCTCAAATTGGGAAGGACTGAGGATGAAAAATAGGACACTTCCCAACATAAGACCTGCACATTTCTATAATGCGTGTTTTTCAAAGTCAAAAGGCAACCTTTAAGGATCCTACTATAATGTTTTATGTCCTGAGGATAAGGTTCAAAGCAATATATTGAAAAATACAGAATAGGGTACACTACTATTCAGCAAGCTTTCTGTGCAAAGCAATTGCATTATTTTATTGTCTTCCAGGATCCTGAGAATTAATTAATACTTGATTTGCTCTTTGAAGAAATAAAGTGCGTACTCCTTCCATAGTTAATGCTGTAACTATGTTTCCTTTTAAAATATATTATGGATTTCTGTGTCCCTTTCTACTTGGGTATCATAAATGCCAGATGTTCTGGGTGCACAAAGTGGCACTGAAGGGGGCATGAAAATAACATTGTTTCAGTGACTTTTATTGTTCATTCCTATAGTGATGGCAATGCTGGGGATTTGGTAACTGCATTAAATTCGAATTTTTTGGCACTAGGATACTGTAGTATAAAAGTTACAACTAAAGGAATTTCAAAAATTGGGTGATATAATTTTGTACTTAACCATGAGTGGGTTTTATTATGATAGGTCATTAGAAGGGCAGCAATCAATATCCTGGTGTTTTACTGCTCACAGACCCCTAAATGCAGCAAGCCTTCAAATATCAACTTTTTATTTGTAAGGAGGTTTGTTTTCAGCTCCTAGTCTCACTTTTCTGCTTCATCATTTGGGTTAAGAAGACAGAAAAAGATTCTTTTGAGCTGATTGTCTTTAATAGTGGAAGAAACTCCTACAGGAAATGAGGTGTGCCCCTCAGCACCTAATACTGTAAATCTGTTTGACTTACACTAAGGGATCTTTTCTCCTTGCTTCAGCTTTTACTTATGAGACTGTTGTATCACCCATCATCATGTTGTGCAATTTTTTTGTTGCTGTTTCTGTGTCTTCTCATCTCACTTCCAGACTGCTGAAATTCCTGTTGTAATTTGTATTAGAGGTCAGCTCCTTTGATGGCAACGATCACACTTTTCCCCATGTGTGTATATAATGCTTAATATAATGGTGTCTTAAAAATAAACAGATGCACACAGACATTGCAACACCAAAACTAATAAAAGGCTATTGGGTTTCCACTAAGCTGCATTCTCAGTGAGATATTTGAACCTGTAGAAGATGAATTTTTTATTACTCCTCTGATGATGTCTGCTGATGTCCTTAGAAGAGTAAGTGCTTTCCTTTTATGCAACAGTTAAGGAGAGCACACTTTTTTTTTTTTTGGACTGCTGATAGAATACAGAATTTTCAGAAATTATCTCTTTATTATAGTGGATGAATGGTGGAATCATTAAGATTGTAAAAAACCTCCAAGATCATTGAGTTCAACCTTTGATTAAATACCACCATGTCAACTAAACATAGCACTAAGTGCCACGTCCAGTTGTTTCTTGAATAACTCCAGGGTTGGTGACTCCACCACCTACCTGGGCAGCCCATTCCAATGCCTGACCACCCTTCCAGTGAAAAAATCTTCCTGATGTCCATCCTGAGCTGAGACCATTTCCTCTTGTCCTATCTCTGGTTGCTTGGGAGAAAACGCCAAGTCCCACCTGGCCACAGCCTCCTTTCAGGTGATTGTGGAGAGTGATAAGGTCTCCCTGAGCCTCCCTTTCTCTAGACTGAATGACGACAACTTCCTCAACCACTTCTCATAAAATTCACTCTCTAGGTTTTTCACCAACTTTGTTGTCCTTCGCTGGACTTGTTCCAGCACCTCAATGTCTTTCTTTAGTGAGGGGCCAAAACTGGACACAACATTTGAGGTGTGGCATCACCAGTGCCAAGTACAGAGTGAGCATTGCCACCCCCACATCAACTCAGTTACATCTGATTTAGACCAAAAATACAGATCTTCCCATCATGGTACATGAAAGTGGAAAAGTGCATATATAAGAATTACAGAATATTACTGTTGATTACCTAGAAAACTTCATAGTATAACTTATGCTCCTTTTGGTAGTTCACGACTTAGTTTTAAAAGAAAGTGGTAACTAACTTTCTCAGAGAAACAATTTAAAATTCATTGCTTGTAGTGTATTAAAGAATGGCTTTTATTAACCCTAGAGAATACCTAGGTATTTATTCACAGAGCTGTATCTCCAGTTAATATTTGGTTAGTAGTCAGTAATGTAGCAATAAAATGAATTAGTTTTTCAAGTAAAAGAACAGAATAGATGCTCAGATTCTCCAGCAAAGCTATAATGCATCTTTATTTTCTGAGAAGGAAGCTTAAGGATATCAGATAGGATTATACAAAGGATAGCAATTAAGACTTACTAAATCTGCCCTCTAGACCCATTAAAGATTCCCAGCAAAATACCAGCTATTTGTTTTAAGTGAGAGAAAGCAATTACTGCTCCTTCGCGTGGGCGGTTTCAAGGCTGAAACTTAAGTCTTTCTTTATTACATTTCAAGTGAAACAAAATGAAGTTAGTACAAATATACTGTTTGACATTTAGGTGTCCTGTGGCAAACTATGATCCCCAAGTTCTGACCTGCCATCATTCCTGTCATGGAAGCAAGGGATTTCGGCTCTGACAGGGAGTACTCTGAGAGTGCTGTGTTATCATGTTTGGTACAACTTTGAAAGGTCATTTGTAGTACATTAATGTTCTGAAAGGTTTTTCTGGATATGTTAACAATAACCTCAGAAAAAACTTGCAGGTCTGAAATACCTATTAGCATACATGTGTACAACATTGATTCTATTAAGTGTCAGAAAGAAAAAAGCCATGGCCATATATTAGAGTAGTTCAGATGTTCTGCACTAGGAAAGATGTGCTTAACTACACTGTGTGGGAGACATCTTTGTGCAGAGTTCACTTTTCTGTCGTCCTTTTTCCACATTAAATTCAATACAATAAATTCAATAAAAATATTGATTTTGAAATCTCACTTTAGTTGGAAATCTCACTTAGCTATAAGGGTTTTTTTGTTTTTTTAAGGGATAATTTTTGTAGACAGCAGACTACCAGTCAGTTTTTAAAAGGACCACTGAAGGTTTTAGTTCTTCCCCTGGCTGCAATTACTAGAATTACAGCAAATCTAGTAGCTGCATTTATTTCTGCTTCCTGATATGAAGTAAATTATGGGTTGTCTGTAAAATCATATGGCCAGTGGCCAAGTGTGACTACATCAAAAGGGTAAGAGAGGGGAAATGTACCAAGAAAACACTTCTACCAGAGTAACAGGTGTGATGTTTCCTGAATGATGAAAAATTACTGTAAAATATAGCACCAGTTAAAAGCTTAAAATTGATTTAAAATCAAAACCACCTTGATTTACATCTTGAGTATACATAGGGCTTGAGAAGCTTTCTGATAAAATTGTCAAATATTGAATATTTTTATTTTAAACTAAACATCTCAAGTACAAAAGACCTTGATAGAAAATACAGAAATGTGTTTGTCTAAGCAGGAAAACCTGTCTGTCAATGAGGTGAGAAATGAAAATTGTCAGGAAACATAAACTTGACAACTGCTTTCTTGACCTGTCTTGTTAATGGCAGCCAAAAAACACTGTATGGACTCAGCTGACAGAAATAAGACGAAAGTATATCTATGAGAAAGTCAAGAGATACCCTGAACCTAATGTAATCATAGCATAATTGTGAAGATAATTATTCTCTTTGGCTGCAAGAACTTCTATGTGTCCACAGATTACTTATATGCCTCCTGAATTATCTGATAAGAGAAACTTCACTTGAAACAAAAAAATGCTCATTCCTTACTGCACCCAAAACCATTTAATGCTAATACATATTGTCCACTGATTTTCTGCTTTATATCCACTTCCTACATAGGAACTTTAGGGTAACACCTTTTTGAGATGTTTTTGTACTTTGTGAAGAGGAACTTTCTGTGTATCTCTTGGAGTACTTATGGAAGTTATTCAAAGTAAGCCTACCTTTAGTTTTACCAAAATTCTCTCATTGATTTAATTATTCTACTGTGCAAATTCCTGATTAAGAATATCTTGTGAAGGGAAAAAAGGATCTGAATATAAATTGGAAAAAATATATGAAATTGGAATATATATGTGTGCAGAAATACATTTTTCCTGTCTCCTGAGAAAATGATGGGTTAAACTTAGTGGGGATGTTTGCAAATCTCAAATAGTTAGCTTTATCAGCTAACTGAAATTAAAGCTCCAGAGGGTAAAATGCAAATGATTTGATGAAGGATAGCAATTAGCTCTACTATGAATATTGTTTAGCATCAAGAGTTCAAAGAAAATCATTGAACATTCTGTATTTGGCCTATCACAAGGAAAAGATTCAACATAGGATTGAGGGCTGCATTGTGACAGGAACGGTATGGTTTGGTATGGTATGGTATGGTATGGTATGGTATGGTATGGTATGGTATGGTATGGTATGGTATGGTATGGTATGGTATGGTAGAGGTGAAAAATTCACCCCGATTTTCTAAGAAGCCTTCTCCACCTAAGGAGCCGCATTACTATTTTAAAGCACAATATTAAAGAATCATTACGAAACTGAAAATTTAAGTGTTAGGGAAAGTGTAAATCTATTTAAAAATGTGGAGCTGGAGAAAGTAACTTTTAACATATTTTTGTTCTAAAATTGAAACTAATTGGAGGTAACTGCCTATGCAATATCATTTATACTATAGGCTTGATTTGGACAGTATCAGACCATGCCTGTGCACTTTCAGTCTTTCAGTCTATTCTCCTTAAAAGCCATCAAAATTGTGTCTGTAAGACCTTACCTAAAAATATTTGTGGTATTTTTATGCTAATTATTTTATTCTCATAGACAAACTCTTCACTGGCAATCCATAAAGAAGAAACATACAATATTAAAATGGATTATTTTCTTTAATTTTTAAAAATTTCTCTTGAGTAGGGGTGTTAGAAGAACTACTTTTGAGTAGCTTGATAAGAGGGAAATCACAGAGATTTCATTTTGCTTGCAGTTTCTGTTAATAGTAGAGGATCTTATGTTGGTTAATTTTAATTAACAGTAATTGGGTGTCAAGTTGAAGTCAATCTCTTCAGCTTCCAGTGCAACTGCTGGAGAAAGATATGGGCTATCAGATGACAGTTCATGTTACTAAAACTTGCTGAAAATAGTTGCACGCATTCTGCCAGAGTGCTTATTTCTCTGTATTGGCAAAGATAGCTGGCTTGAGCAAGATACCTGACTCTTCCAGGACAAGCTGGGTGAGGTACCATGTCATATGTGGTGCATGAGAGTGACTTAGACTGTGTTCTGACTGCACGTGAGAGGTGGCTGACACAGCTGTGGCAACAAGGCACAGAGACTGGAGAAATGTAGAATTCCTGTGGACTTCCACGTCCAGGCTCCCTATAGCGAAGTAGTTGTGATGTCTAACACAGAACCTTCAATCAGGCAGTTTGCAATCATTTTTTATTACTGGGTTACATGTTGAAGATATAAAGGGCTCTGAATTCCTGGTAATTTCTGTAATAGAAAAGCTATGGCAGATACATAACAGGGAGACAGAACACCTTTACCATGGTGAGAGGGAGTTACTAGTAGCTTAGAGTCTCATGATTCTACGATTTGTTCAGGAGCTTTTTTGTCAGTATACAATACAACACGAAAAATCAAAAAGGCATTCAATATAAAACAAAGAGAGAAATCTGAGAGAATTGCTTTACAATAAATTATTAACAATATTTATAATCTTGGCACATTGCTGAGTCAGTGTGACACAGGTCTAGTCATTTGGATTTCTTCTTACTGTAAAGCCAAACTGGAAGAAAACGCAAATATTCATATTTCATATGTATATAAGACTTTCCCTATTCTATGCATATAACAATACATAATTTACAGCAGGGATGGAGAAAAGATATCAGTATTACATAGAATGCTTTAAATCTACTGATATTTCTGTTGGAGTCAGAAGGTATTTTGGCTCTTTGCTTTTCTTCCATAAAATAAATATTATTCTCCTGGTTTTATCTCTTTAGTTCTCTGTTTCCTGACACTATTTTTTCTTCTTCTGTTAATTTTTAGCCTAATTCAATAGAATATTACCATGCTTGGAACCAGAAAGCATCATTTAGAACCACAGTTAGAGGTGTCGATAAGTGATGGGGATTTTTGCTGTAATAAAGAAATACTTTATTTAAGAGCAGTAACCTTTTCATACTAGTGAAGACTTTCAAAGGAATTATTTTCACTTGTGCTCAAGCCTTATTCTGCTGAACATATACAGCTTTGTAGCTCCAAAACATTCCTCATAGCCAAAGTTTTGCTTTTCAAGCCCACACATTTCACATGTTTATTAATGATTCATTTGTTCCTACGTTGTCTGTTTTGGTAATGGACCTACCATCTGATTCATCATGGTAGGTCTTTGCTGCCAAATCATTTCTCATCTGATTGTTGACTTGTTGTACTTCTTGTTCTCCCACCTAGGATTTCTCCAGACTTTTGCATCTTTCCTTCATGATTTCCTGCTGTGAGGAAATCTGCTAGGCTCTGGCTGGGCTGTGCTTTGGTGACTGTTTCTTGAACAGCTGTGAGCAATTAGAATTCCTATAAGAAGGAAACTGACCTCTGTCAAACTCCTGGGTTATGAGAACTCGCCAAAGAGTGGAAGCATCACTACTGAATTTGCAAGAAGTGAAGAGTATGTTCACTTCCATATGAAAATTTCCTTGAAAATAATGTATATTAAAATGAAGAGATGTCAAAACATATGTGTGAGAAGTTGTGTTCATTTTTATTCTTTTGAAACTAATGTGATGGTTTATTTCATTTATTAGTTTGGATTTTTAGAAAGACCTGACCTTGCAAATTGCCTAGGGCAGCACGTTCCTGGCCTCATGTGGAGACACATTAACATCAGCAGAATTCTACCCAGTTGATTTACTGCAGAAAGGCTCATCATAATAAAAATCTTCAAGCCAAGATTTGTGCTTTTTACTTTCTTTAATAAAGAACCAAGCATATAAATTGTTCAGAATAAATAATAATGTCAATAACTGCAGAAGATTTGCATGAACAAATCCTGTCTTTCCATTTTTAAAAATGTCACATCTGTCACAATGTTATAAGTAATAAAGGTTTGATTGAACATGCTAATCTGAGCAGACCACATTCAGTAGGAATAGATTGCCTTTACATATCGTTCTCCACTTTTTCTAGTATTGTCTTTCACCATATATTAAACAAGCATTCTCTTCTCCTCCTTATCTCTTTAATATTACACAGATTGTTGAAATAAATCTCAAATGTTCTTCTGTTACATCTCATTTACATCTATTCTTGACAGATTTCTCACTGTTTTCAGAACTAGTAATGAAATGAAAATTACCTGAGTCATGAGAAACTGGAAGAGAAGATAAAGACAAAATGATAAAGTAAACAAAAATGAGAAAAAGTAGGGAGGGGATGTGGGGTTTTATTTAGAGATATTAAAAGATATCCAAATAATATCCAAATTTATCCAAATATGATGCAACAGAGTAAGTGAACTAAAACCATCAAGGAAGGTATTCCTTCGTGTTCATGTGTTCATCTGTATGTGGAGCGGAAAGCCAAATAAATCCTCAGCAAGCAGAGGTGAATGTCTGCTCTTTGAAGGCAGGTGTCTGTGCTGCTGTGTTCAGAAAAGATATGGCTGCACACTTGTTAGTATTTGACTGTGCTGGCATACAGCAAGCAGCAGGAATACCAGCAAAATGGTTCGTTCACATGTGGGATTAATTAAACTATTCAGGGAGCAATGAAAATCAATGCAGATTTTCAGAAAGACATTTCACCATCTTTGCCTCATACAGAATTAAAAAAGAATCCTAAAATTTTAAAAGTGTACAAAGTGGATGAATAAATCTAATTTTTTTTTTAGCTCAGAAAAATATCTCATATTTTTGTCTTGGGAGCTGCTCTGGTTTGTGGAAATATTCTTAAAAGCAATTACAAAATACTCTTCAGCCAAAAATACCTTTTGTCTCTTATTCCTACATTAAGTATCTTGCAATTGAGGCCAACAGCCTCAGTGGAACTGCACTTACCTCTAGTCTCAAACTAAGGTTAGATTGGCAAGACCTGAACAAACCAAAAGCCTTGCCTCTTGCCTATGATGGGGATTGACAACAGATCATTTGCAAAGAATGAACACAGAGCATATAAAAGGTGTCTTGGGGCTTTATTTAACACCAGAAATTCTCCATTGTTTTTCCACAAATTAATCTGTGATTAGTGCACACCTTAGTTGCTACCATTGGGCTGGAGCCTGAATCAGACTATGTTGGGAGATTTCTTGATCAGCCACAACTTAATTGTCAGGGTAGAAGAAACTAGAGTAGTAAGCAGTTTTGTATATTGGTCTGTAAAACACCCCACAGAGCTGTATTTTTCCCAGATAGCATGGATCTGGGAAACCTTATCTCCATTTAGTCTTCTGAACAATGCTAATTTTTCAGTATTCTTTGCACAGATCTGTTAGTCATTTAAGTTAATCTACCCCTTATTATCAACTGAATGTCACACTAAGTACTGTGATTAACATGTAGCAAGAAAATTGTTTTGATGTTCCTCAGGTCCATTTTATTTCTATTTATTCAAAAGCCACTGAACTTCTCTTTAAAACCATAATTTCAGTATTTCATAAATTTTTCTTTTGGGCTGAGAGATCCAAACATATTCATAAAAGTAAACCCCAAGCCATTTCTTTCTGGGGACCATTGATAATTTAAAGAAGTCATTTGCCTCTTTAACCTCATCCTGTGAAATCTGATCCAACAGAGTAGTGGAATCCTTAACTGGAAATCCAGGGACCTGGATGTTATCCAAACAAGTCTAAATCTAGACCACATCAATATTTTTTTCTATTGAAAGCTTTCTGCAAATCAAGGGAATCAAGGGAATATATCTAGGGTTTGGGAAGCAATTGTATTTTAATTATTGGGTTATTATTACATATTAATAGCTTACTTGCCATAAATTTTTAAAAATAATTGCAAAATTCAGAGATAAAAGCAGATCTGATGTTTTTAAATATAGGCTTCAAAGATCATCTACAATAGTGAATCATTTTTATTAATGGCTGCATTTCTTGCTTGCCTCCTTTGCAAACTAGACGAATCCTACTGAGAGTGTCAAATGCAAATGTTGAATTGCATTCTTTCTTCTCCATATATGCCCAGCACTGATGCTGCTGCATGGGATCCTTGATCAGAAGGAATCTGTACCTGTAGATAATCCATGCTGCTGAAGTTTGAAAAATATCTAGTGCAATTTTGCTAGGATTATTTCCAGAATTACATCACTTCTGACATTGACCACGGAAACCCTAATGGTTGAGTTTACACTGTTGTTGACTTGTTGGCAGCCACTACAATTTAAAAAAAATCAAGTTAAACCAAGCAAAAATTACAAAACCAGACTTCTTCTTTTTGCAATGTCATGACATATAAGAGAGAAAGTAGATATTCAATTATGTTCTAAAGTTACTAAAGTTACTAGAACTTTTGTTTTAGCAGTATTTCATTAATAAGGCACCAAAAAGAGTTCAGCAATGCAAATGATAGAACAGTCTCCCATTTTATTTTTAGCCTTAAAATATTGTAGTCATAAAACCTGTCATAATTAATTCCAAAGCTGAAGCATAGATAGCAAAGACAAAAAGGGCTTTAGAAAGATGAGATCTTCTGGTCTTCTCTTGATGACTATTGTGGGTACTGCATCTGTGAGGATAGTTTCACATTTTTTTCCTCAAGATTAACAGGTTTTCCTTTTACATATCTTTCTCTGATCTGTTAATTGCTCATATTTCTAAATACCACATCTCAGATTAAAATTATTTTGGCCCCAAGAAAATAAAGTGAACTTGGACCAAAAGGCATCAATATTTGATCCAGAACTGGAACTGTCCCTGCAATTTTTTCTGACATCTAACTGGAACTAAACAGGAATATTTTCAGTCACAGATGACGTTACAACTAAAGAGATATTGTTCTAGTTTAACTTCTTGTTCACTATTTTTCTAACAACTAGTGCTCAAGTTTATTTATGTGAACACAATTTACACAAGATAAGTAAATGACAAAGCTATGGCTGAGGCTGTAAAACAAGTTACTAAGAAGTCATGTGTTCTGAGTTCAAGTTGTGTGTTGTGGGTTCACAATGCATCAGTAATGACACAGTATTTACAGGTTTTTGCAGCAGAGAAACACTGAGGTAGCTTGATGTCAAGCAAGTGAGTTTCTTCATGCTCATTGCAGTGCTGGGTCATGAGCCTAGCACAGTTATTTTGTGGGATGGCATCCTGAGGAGACACCACCCTGAGCACTGCTGTGGTACAGCTGATAGCACTAGCTCACAGTATAGCCCACCTGAAAGCTGTGTCAGTCAGTTTCCTGCTTCCTCAACCACCATTCCATCAGCTTCTTGATAGTAATATGGAAAAGCCAGGGAAATGCCACTCTGGAATGAAAACCATTAAGGCATTTTGCTTTCTAAAGTTTTATTTTGTTTTCTTCTCCTATGATAAATTTGATATCTAAAGTAGTGTCATTCACTGTTGGACGCTGTCTTACAGAAACTTAAACTCCAGTGCAGTAGAGATAGGATTTTTCTTAGGAAGGGGGACTGTCATCTTTAAAGAGAGATGTTTATCGCCTACGTTGCTAAGTAACCTGAGATCATTACATCTTCTTAATACTACCTTGAGTGCAGAATAAAGAAAACTGCTTTCTTAGCAAAGTTCTATATGAGACAAGGGCGTGCTTATAAAATCCATGGTTGGGTGAAAAGGAAAATACTGACTGAAACAGGAGCTTTTTAATTTCAAAAGCAGCTCTGCAGATGATGTTGATAACTATTTCCCTGTGACTTATAGTAAAAGCAGAAACATCAATCACTTGACAGAATGACTCCCTCTACTTTCATTTTCCTATTTATTCAATAGTTACAATACACCAACAAATCAAAATAGCCTTTGTGGTTGCCACTGTAATTTGGAGAGGGTCTACAGAAACCGAAGTTTTCTTATGTTGTTCTAATTTATACTGTCTGCCCTGAAGAATTTACTGTCAAGCAATTTATGAATGAATAATTTCTGAGTAGGACAGGTTAATATGAGTATGTGTAAATTGACATGAGCAAAGAAGATGTTTCATCCGTCCTGGCTTCATGAAAGATAAAATTCCTGGAAGTAAGAAAGATAAGCAGAAGAATTTCAAGCAGCATTTCATGTTAGTACAGTAACAGATAATTTGAAGGTGGTTTCATGTTGCACCATATCCTTTAAAAGAACTGCTTTTTCAAATTAATTTTTTCTTGCTCACATTTCTTTGCTTGACTTAAATTATATTTTTGCTATTTAAATGTGAACAGTGATGCAGTCTAGTTAAAAATGAAACTTCTGGGTTACATATTTTTAACAACAGAATACAAATAAATCTGAGATTTTTGAGATTTGTCACTGCAGGATTTTGATAAATCTCGAACTGTATTAGAAACAAAATCTTAGACTGAAAATTAACACTTGGTGGGAAGATTTGAACCAGGCTTTTATGATTGTTGTTCAGCAAATTCTAACAAGCTTAAGATAAATCTAAGTGATTTTAAGGATAAAAGTACAACCAGTTTACATAAATTAGTTTTTATTCCAGAGAAAAGTAGATAGGCATGACCAGAAAACCACAAGGAGTAGACTGAGCCATAATTGTTTGGTTAAAGATAAACTGCTATAGGTAATATCCACAGAATGAAAGTGGTGTAACTGGAACAGAAGACAAGATATTCAAGTGCATTTCTCTCACATGCACTGCAGTGACTTAACAGGCAAGAAAGAGAAAAAAAATATTTGTCAGCAGGAAGATTAAAAAAATTACATTTTTACTCAATCTAAATAGTGAACTATAGTTAAAGCACGTGTCTACAATGGCATCTCGTGTGTGTAAGGGCTAAAGTGTGAAACTAAAAATAAGGACTGAGAAACTGAGATTGGTATTTTTGGATATCCTATTCCTGAAGCAGGACAACAGTATATACAAAAGTTAGGCTGTCCACAGATGCTTTAAAGGCAGTTGTTGTTTTGGTTTTTTTTTTCCAAATAGGACAAAATAATGTCTTATACGTGCTAACATAAGCTAAGTATCAATATGGTTCCACAGAGAAGGAAACTTCAGAATTAATATGTGGTTATAAAAAGATTCTTTCTTGAAATATGCTGAAATGCACCACACAGTAGTTACAGCTGCCAATAGGAAGCTGGAGTATCTCCTTTCCCGAAGCTGGAGTATCTCCTTTCCCATGAATACAAATTTTATTTTTCTGTAAAACTTATGATTTATTATACATATTTCCAGATATTTCCAGATATTAATTTCAGTGCACTTTGCTGATTGCAGCTGCTGACTGAAATATTTGTCAAATTTTAATAGAGTACAGAGCAAATCTAGGAAATCAATGTATTGATCTGATTTTTTAAAAGACTACTTCTAGGCAAAATGTGGACAATATTAGCCAGAGCAGAAGTGTTAGAGGGCACGAAGGATTTTAAACCGCAACAGCAAGAGCATATTTCCAGATTATCCCAGCCAGGTAGGAAGCTTTCCAAGGTAGATATTTATTTACAAATGAGATAGAGATTCAGAAAAATGTGATAGAAGACACACTACCTCTATTTTGGATCTGAAAAATGTGGGAGTAGGGTAACTTACACACTAGATTTATTTGAGTTAGCTCTGGCCTACCTGATGGCAATGTCTGTCTGGAGGGTTTAATTCAGTAAATGTGAATTTAAATTACTTGCACTCAAGACTAGTTTCATGGCAACAATCAGACACTGGATAAGGGTTCACATTTGAGACAAGAATCATTAATGAACCAAAGGCATTAAGCTGTTTTGTGTAGCTGAGTAGCATGTGAGTGGGAGACTATTAAGTTTTATATGAAATGTACTAAAACCATGAACACAGTCCTTCCAGGCAGAAGATAATGGTTCTTTCTCACAGTAAGCTAATCACTGGAGGATACTTTATTTAAGGTCTAAGTCAGTCAATAGGTGAAGACAGCCAGATCCCTAATCTTAAATTGTCAAAACAAATGATTTTAACTTCTGCCAGAAGTTGTTCTTGTGTTTCAAGGGAAAACACAGGGCAAAGCAAAAGTGCAAGACACGCCAGAGGTCAATTAGATATATTTTGTCAGTCTAGTAAGGACTTGTGTTTCAGTGCCTGGAAGAGTGTTTCACATAAATGCAGCAGAAAAGGTATAACAAACTTTGCTTGGGGAAGGATGCCTGACACTAACTAGCTCAGTTTTAGGAAAAAAGGTGCTGGAGCAAGGATGTGAGAAGATCAAGGCCTCTCAGGGAGTTGAAGTCTGAGTTGAGTTCTCAGTGGGAAAGTGTTAGCCAAACATCCTGAACACCATATTTGTTCATTAGCATTTCAGCATTAACATAAAAATACTTTTTTTTTTTAAATTTTCTCTAGGAAGTGAAATTTTATTTTAGTTTTATTATCAATATTATTCCTATGGATAATCTGTCCCTAGGGGAATTTCATCTTCTATATTATTTCACTAGTACTCTTAAATGCATAATATTTCTTTCTGTATTTTGCCCTTCACTGTACTTACAAGTTTGCTTAGTTAATTATTATTATTACCAATTATTATTACTAATCATTATAATAATGATTAGTATGCCATCTTTACTCCTCTTTGAGCATGAGTATAGAATCACTATATCAGAATGGACCTATTACAAATTTCAGAGGTACAGGAGAGCTCATCTAAAACAATGCTCTTTCATTTAAAATTACCTTACATCAACTATTTTTGAACCACTGCTCATATTACAGTATACTTTTTTAGTGTCATTTTGTTTAATTCTCTAAGTCTAATTTTGCGACACATTGGGTAAAATGCCGTACCAAACTGAAGTTATACTTATCTCGTTTAGTTCTCTTTGTCAACTGAAAATGTAATCTTATTCAAAGTAATTCAAATTTGCTTTCCATTTTTATACTTCAGATATTTGCACTGGCTATTATTCTTGCCTTTGCTTTTGACCTTTGAATTTTCATAGATCTTAATTTCTAATATCTGTTTCAGTATTTTGTTAGGAAGATAATTTCTCAATCTCTTCTCTGTCCTGTTTGCTCTCCGCCTGATGTCCTTTTTCTCCCATAGTGACTGTTTTATGCTTTCCTGTAGTGAATTCTGCCTGGAGATATAGGCACCAAACCTCAGAGCAGACTTTGCATGGCTTTGCAGAATTCAGCAAAAAAGTAGTGACAAAAATTCCATCATGTGAAGTCCTGGAATAAAGAGCCTCAAAAGTTTCTACTGCAAACCAGGCTGGTTTTGGATTGGGCCATCAGCATCTCTACAATTTGATCACCAAGCCAGCACAGAGGTATCTGTCCATCCTGACAGAGGGGCAGCCTGAGAAAGGGCCTTATACAGCATGGTGGAGAAGGGACGCCTTAGCCTCTTCCAGAGACACAGTTTTGCTGTCAGTCCACTGAAAGGTGCAACTTAGCATCATCCTCTCCATGGGAATATGGTATGTACATCACAGTTTTTCCTATGAGTAACATGCAAATACAGTTCTCAAATTAACCTTGACTTATTGGGCATTGTGTTAAATGGCAAAGTAAACCCAGTCTTGTTTTCATACTTGTCTTCACTTCAAAATTTCTCTTCTAGCTCTGACCCTGAGTCTAGAACATACTGTGTGTCCTGAGACTGTTTATATCATGATGGAGACAAGACAAGAATTGCCTCGCCTAATGTTGTTTTAAACATTCAACATTCCTAAAAAGTTATTACAGGTTTCTAAGAGTTGATGGGTATATGATTGCATTGTTATGTCCTTCAAAGACCTTGAGAAACTACTGAGAATAGGGAGATTAACAGTTTCAATTTTGTTTTAATGAGATACTGAAGTCTTGAGAAGCTATGGAGATAAGGAGAGAAATAACTACATGATAAATGGGAAAAAGCAGAGATGTAACAGAGAACTATGAGATACAAGGCTCTTTGTAAATGAAAAGTTTGAGGAGTATGCTGTGGGAAATAAAATAAGGAACAGTGAAAAGGAAAATCTCATTTTTATATTGTGCATTTCTATTTTTGTAAATCAGTTATAGTCACAAGAAAACTGCTTTGAGATCAATGTCTGGTTCTGAGATCACATTATAGTAATGCAAAGTGGATTGCTGTTCAAGACTGGGTGAATGACTTGAAAATTTGCTGAGCTGTTGCTGCATGACTCTTTAAAGTCAAAGTCAGATTATTAGAGATAGAAAGGAGACTGTGGAAGAGTTGGTTCTCCCAGGGTTACTGCAAGTAGCTTCCACAAGATTTTGTCACTAGTTTGTCATGAACCTGGTGCTCTTTTTTTCAAAAGAGATAATTGAAGAATGAGTTTAATTTGTTTTCCGATGGTTTAAAATAAAGAACAGCATGACAAGAATATTAATTTTGATTTTTGGAAGTTTTGGGTTTGTCTGCCCAAAACTGCACTTTTGAAAAGTTGTGATCTTATTCTGAGATTGACACACATATCTCTGCCCAATACTTTCTTCTCAGCAAACTAATACTCCAAAACTTTTGAGCACCTCATTTTAGAGTGCTATAATTACTATAGTAAGCTTAGGAGAAAAATCAGGGAAGAAGTAGTAAAGTAACTGAAATTCATTGTCACAGACTTAAAAATGTCAGGATGATTTCTGAGTTTATGTTCCTCAGAGAGCAAGTATAATTATTACATAAAATGTTTATACCAGTTCTTGGCACAGAAAACTGTTTTCCTGCATAATTATTTATGTTAATAAGTAAAATTGCTTTCAACAGAATTGGATGATTTTAGATTGTTAATGCTAAATCTTTCTAAGGCAGTTGCAAAACTGTAATAATTTACCTTCACCCTAGGCAGACTTTTTCTGCTTCCTCTAAGGAGACTGTATTTTTTCAAAATTGAGTTTCTCCCTTGTGTTTTTTTTTTAAATACAGATTATTTGCTTTAACAAAGGAAAATTTCAACTAAAATAACTTGTTATTATCAAATAAGAAACACAAAATAATTTGCTAATGAGAGCAATGTTCAGCCCACAAGGATGGAGGACTTCTCTCCCCACATAAAATTGTGTTGAAAAAGTGCACTGGTTGGTGCAATATTTCCTGTTCCAGAGGTTTTATGCCTGCTGAGTCAAATCTGCTAGAGATGATTTAATAGAATCAAATAGAGAGAAAAAGGGAGACTGCTTAACTGCTTTTTTGTTTCCGTTGCAGCATGGTAGCAAAAAGTCCTCCAGCACACATTGTTTTCTCTCTCTAGGCAAGTGCAGCTGTGAACAGGGCTCCCAGATCCAAGTGGAACTGAGATGCTAGAATTAAAAGTAAAGAATTAACACAGAGTAAAAACAAAGGTGTTAAGAGAAATATATGGTTATAGCTGGGTGAAATTAGTTCAGCAAACAGGAAATTTACTGAAAATACACAAGTGAAGTCCAGAAATCCGTGAAAAGTTTCATTCATAAAACAGTCACGGAGATATGTGATCTATTAGTTTCAAATTCACTCTAAAATGTAAAAATGTAAAAATGTAAAAAAGATATTAAGAAATAATACACATTTGTATTTGTATTTGTAAGTTTTGTGTTTAATGTGAAGATGTATAGGAATCTTTGGAAATTCAAAATAAGGCTGGATTTTGGGATTTTACTGGATTTTTTTTCATGAAAAAATGTAAGCATAATTTTTCAGGTGTACTGGAAAAATATTATTCTTTCTCCCAGTTTTAAGTTGAACAACATACCTGAAAGTCCATTATACATGTCACTCTTGTTGCTTCCAAAAGCACTTTTCTACCATGAAAGCATGTTCTGCTGTTCCTTTTCCTACTTCATCGTCCTTTATCATTCTGAATGCCTTCCACCAAGCTCCACTTTGTCTGATATCTCCCTTAGCAATCTCCTCCAGTGATCAAAGTCTTTCATCTGGTGATCTCTTACTTAGTTATAGCCTCCTAAAATAAACATTGGAAGAACCTGCCTTGCTTTGGCAAATCTACCATTCAAGGTTGCTCCATTTGAATAGATGGTGATCAAAGATTATTAATTCTCACTGTGCAGCATTTCCACTGAATTAGAGGCATTATTACCTTTATTGAAACAAAGGTTAATACAGGATATGATTAAATTATGTATTCAAAATATTTCTGAAGTCTTTCTCACATTTACACAGTTAAATTCTAAATGAAAGGAAAATAATAAATTTTACATTTATAATCTCCATAAATTTTCATATAAATTTATTTCCAGAGCCCTTCTCTACAAGAATTAACACACTTCACATCTTTTCCTCCATATTTTTATTTCCATTCTAAACAAATTTTCTATTTAATACGTGCTTTAGAAATGCAGAATTTTTTAAATCTTAACAGGAGGGAAAGAATTTTTATATAATATAGAAGCACTTTGCTATAGTTTATTTTTGCTTTTTTTCTTTAATCTTTTTATTCTGTGTGCAGGATTTATTACTTTTGATACAGTGCATTCAGAAACTATGCTTTGATGGTTAAGTGTGTCTTTCTAGCACAGATGACAGCAAATCATTGAAGATCCTTTATGGCATTGCTCCCAAAGGAAAAAAAAATGACACAAGATAGACTATTCTATCCCCACAGCAATAAATTAAAAAGGAAAATATTTTACAATTCCAGTACTTGAAAGAGGTTTTTTCCCTTTAATTTTTTGTTTGCATATTCTTTTTGTAGATGATACTGATACTGTGGTATTTTTTTCCTTCACAGATAATTTCTGGCATCAACATTGGCTTCTCACTGTCTCTCTGAGTTGGTAATCCATTGCTTCCTTCAGATGTCACTCTTGCTTTCCACAATAGATTTCCAAGGGAGGAGTTGGGGCTGTATAGATATCTCACTGCAATTTTATTTGCCTCAGCAGTATTGGCCAGTTGGTGGATCAATCGAAGTGTATGTGCATTGTGGGAGAAGTAGGTGAAGAAAATGCACTTGAAGGTAGTCTCATATCTATCCTTGCAATATTTTTAGTCTAAATACAGTATTACTCAAATTAACCTACTTGCCCAGGAAAAGGGAAATACATTTTTTACATTGGCATAGCAAGAGGTAATCAAGAATTCAGTCCATGAACACCTGATGGAAATAAAAGTGGTCCTTAAACTTGAAAATACTGTTCCTGCTCTGCCTCAAAATTGCAGAGCAAAATATATTTAAGTGGCTCAGTAGGGCTAATATGTGTACACAAGTAACTTCAAATGAGTTTGCCTTTAATTTGTTGACTTCAGATCAGAAAAAATTGTCAGAGGTCTGTAACGAATGCCCAGGAAAAGCTGTGCTAGGTTTATGCAGACTAACTATACAGCACTTGGCAGTCATTTTCCTTTTTTAAAGCAATTTTTATGACAGAGTGGTGTAATGGAAATCTTAAGCCAGCTTTTGCTCATGGAGGTTATTTTCATCCCATACCTTTGAACATATCTTGCACTCAGCACCATTTTTATCTCTTAAAGATCTTTCCATTGTCACTATTGATGTTTTTGATAAAGCTTACTGGGCATACAGGACTCAGTACAGTAGAATTCCCAGAGAAAACTATTTCAGCATTCAGATGTGAATGAGTGTGCTTTTTGATCAGATAAAAATGGCTGATCAAGAGTTGGTCTAAAATGCACTGAACAACTCCCATCACATTCTTGTTAAGCAACTTTCATGCAAAAAAGAAAAAAAAATGTTCCCAGTTATATTTTTATTTCCCGGGAGCAACAAGCTTTATTCTTGTATTTATCCTAATTAAGCAGAGTTTCAGTGACAGCCAGCAGAAGCATCTTTGTAAGCCACCTGAGGTCACAATCAGGACTTCACTACTGGAAGTCATGGACATTTCTTTAGGTCAGTGGAGTATCTTTGAAGAGCCTAATGATGCTGGATTTGGCTGATTGTGAAGATCTATTCAGGTGACTCCAGAGAGCTGTATGGTCTCACATATTAACTAATTGACTATAAAAATTGCTCTTCATTTTTATTTAAATAAAAAACAGATTGCCAGGAGAAGACATCCATCAAGTTATGTAATTAGAAATATTTTTTTGGCCTTCTTGCCACTAGATTTCAAAAGATTTTCTAGAAGCACTTTCAGGTTTTCTCCTGCAATCTACTAGTTGCTAAAACTGTGATCCCTGGCTCATCATTGAATAGGCTACCACCCTGTTAGGGAAATGGTTTGGTGGTGGACTTGTCAGTGCTAGATCAATGGTTGGACTTGATGATCTCAGAGATCTTTTCCAACCTAAACAATTCTGTAACAGTATCTCCATCTAGCTTATTAAGGTAGGCAGAAAATCCCCCCACTATCCTATTTTTGTATCTCTAATGACTATAAATAAAGCTGAGAAAATTATGTTGGAATAAGAATCTCAACTTTTATACAGTTAATAGAAAACACAATGAAAATGCTTATATTTCATTTGAGATGTTTAGGCAACCTCTTCTGGAAAAATGCCATCACCATCTGAGTCTTCAGAAGAAAATTTTATCTGCCTATCTCGAATTTTTTTTTGGGATGGGTTGAATCATCTACATTAGTTATTCACTATGTTTCATTAAAAAAAAAATTAATTTTTAGATTGCTTAAGTTATATGAAATGAGTTCTACCAAGGCATGTCTGCCTTTGTTAAAAAGACAAGGAATCAAACTTCAGACATTGATTCTCATTGTACTTTATTTACCTTTATTTTTAGTCTTGCAACATGCTTTTAGTGGTTTTTAGCTTAAATTCCGTACTTTGGTGTAGATTAGATCACAATCACACTCGACAATAATACTGAAATCTGGGGAAAAGCACTCTCGAGCGGCTTGGCTATTTGGAGACTATGAGAAATTTGGTTTCTTTAAGCTAGTGCTTAAAGAAAGCAATGGAATTTGTCTGCTGAATTGATTACAGAAAATAAATTTTGTTCCAGTAAGTATACCAGGACCCAAACACAGAAATATAAAGAGATTTGCACCATGTTAATGAAAGCATAGTCAATAAAACCACCTGTTATAAGTGCTATTCTAAGCCTTGTTATGGTGCAGAAAACTGTAAATATTATAAGTTAAAGTGCTACCCTTGATGGTCTCTGACACGCAATATTTCCAGCAAACAATGAAAGTTTAGAAAATAGGTATCTTGTTTGGATTGTAGAAGAGCAGAAGCTTTGATAACTCTTCCTTCCATAAATCATGTATGTTCATAATAATGAATCTGTAATTTCAAGTCTACAAAAATGACAGCTGATGTTCATGTTAAGATTTATTCTGAGTAAAAGATATAATACTGTACAATTTTGCATAAAAACTATGTACCTGCAAAACAAAAGAGCACATCAACCCGATTGATTTCTACATATTTTTGCCTAATAGATACACAGTAAGTGCGTTTATAAGAAAATTACTGACTCTTGATGGATGGAGATATCTAGACAATTTGGAGCATTGGTCAGGGATTGATTGGATGCAATTTAACAAGACCAAATGTCAGATTCTGCACCTGGGATGCAGGCACAAGTATAAACTGGGAGCGGAGTGGCTGGAGAGCAGCCCTGCAGAGAGGGATCTGGGGGTGCTGGCTGACAGCAGGATCCATGTGAGTCAGCTGTGAGTGTCTGGGAGGCCAAGAGGGCAAACCCCATCCT
>VZTZ01042379.1:7655-21825 GCA_013400955.1 Drymodes brunneopygia
TACAAGTCAACTTCTTTAAACGAGTTACACTATTATTCTACATTATTACTATATCGAATTGAATCAGTCCTCTCATCAAAGCATTGACATGAGCTGGTTTGAAAATATTTATTTCCAACCTGTGCAAATTCAGTACCATTAATACAGTACTTTCCTTTAATTCATTGTTAATTCAGGCTTGTCTCAAATGGTCCGTCATTTTGCTTCTAATATAAATGAAACTCGTAATTGCTTGGATTATCCTATTTATTCCTCCTTTAAAAAGTTTGTTACTATGCATTTTTCCCATTACACTTCAGGCATGTCCTGAAGTTTTAAACACTGGATTAAATCTTCTTTAATGGTTTGGGTAGCACCTGAGACAGCTATTTGAAATTCTTAAATACAAAATTACTGAGTCCTAATGATTTAAAAAGGGATTCTTATATGATCACAATAGAATTTGAATGGAAAATATTTCATCATCATGTGACAAACAAACACTGGTCAGAATGCCCCACTAATCATTTCTAGAGTTTTCATACACTACCATCCCAGTCACATCCTTTTGTCACATGCAATATATGCTATTTTGAATGACACATTGTTATACACTTTGAAATGGTAATTGTTCAGGTGACTTTGTATTAACAGTTACAAACCAAGGTGTCTTCAATGGAAGAATTTACCTTTCATGTGAGCTACATAAGTGAGTTACAGTATTCCCAGGAGAAGAGGGATGTAGTAAGGGCTCCTAGCTCTTTGATAATTAACAAAAAATTCAGATCAAGAGGTTGTCCCAGCAGAATCTAAACTGCTTCCAGTGCTGGGCTATCAGCTGTTTCCTTTAACATTGTAGAATAGAAAAGGCAAAAATGGATTGAAAAGACACCTGTCTCGAGGTGTCTTTGTACCATCCGTGGTAACAAAGAGATCATATCGTTACATCTTCAGTCACATCTGATCAAGCCACTGTAATGATATCCCCTACCGTCACTCCCATCCCTAGCTCATCATTTTTACAACTGTGGTAGTTATGCTACCTCTGGTGCTGCTTGCCATCTAGAATTACTGTTGGGGCTGCCTCAATCTCTGTTGTGCTGTTAATAGCAAATTTAGCCATCTGAGTAGATCCTCATATTGATACTTAATGGCTTCTGAACTAGTTCCCACTGCAATAGAATTGCTTTGTTGCTGTCTAAGGACATGGAGAACAAACACACACGCACACAACTTCCAGGGACAGCAGCCAGGGACCATTTGCAAGATCACCCTTTGATAACTAGCCAAGGAACAATAACTCTAATCAGCATGAATCTGGGAATCAGCTGACATTTAAATGTTTAAGTGGTTAGAATACTTATTGGGCAAGCATAAGCCTGAACTTCTGGTCTTTCACTGGAAGTCCATGGCGGTTTTGACAGCAATTTCCAATTCTGAAGTATTTTCTTTTAGGTAAGACAACAGATGATAGCCATTCAGAGGCTGTGGGTTCAATATGGACTTGCATCTGCAATCTTGCTGCTTACTAACCCATGCTCATCAATAAAATAGAGAAAATAATACTTTCTCTACATTCATTATCTCCATGTAGTTCAAAAATTCATCTGAGAGGGTTGTGGTGGGGAAAATTTTCCATTTTTTGCTTATTTGGTTTGGTTTTCTACTCTGGATTTATGCAGCATAACATAACTGATCAGTTGAACAGGAAATCATATTCCACTAAGAGTATTAAGATAATTACATGGCGTAATCATGTCTTTGTCTTTCTCTGTCTGCAATACTGCATATGTATGGAATATCTGAAAAATCCCTCTCCTCTTACTTTCCCTGGGAAAGAAAATTTTAAAAGTCTTTTCATATAATTGATTTTATGAGAACAGTTCTACTGGGCAATATCTGAACCCATAAACCTCAAACTGGTTGAGGAGATGGAAGCTGATATGTGCGGGCGTGTATTCATTATTTGTTCCCCAGTGACTGCACACATGTTGAAAAACAGAAACATCCCTCAGTTTTAGACAGTAAATATGATTTAAAATGGTATATAAGTTTAATCAGTAATTAGACAGTAATCAAATCAAGGCAGTCATTGCAGATCCTCATTTGTGTTGTATATATTTTGTCCTGTGCTACCTGACTGATGCTACATGAAAACATGCAAATTAAAACAATCAGATAAGTTGTATGTGAAATACAGGACAGAAAAATGAACACTTATTTCATACTGTGTTTACTTATAATTTCTAAAAAGTTGTCGATTTTGGAGAAATGCCTTGATTTTTTTCTTTCCCAATTAATATGGAATAGTCTGCCACAATGGTAAGGAATGAAAAGGATTCCAGCTTTTTCAGCATTTACCACTATGTGTTTTATATTTATCTTTATTTTTTTCTGCCAGTCTTCATCTCTGCAACAACTTCATTTGCCTTGAACAGCACCACAAAAAACATTTCACATTGCTTAAACTGTGCTTGCCTCAACCATTTTCCTGTATTCAAATGTAATGTGATGAATATGGCTTTCTAATGGATACAGCTCTGCCTGATCTTTTGCTGGGGGAGAAATTAATTTACTAAGGAGAAAAAAAGAAAATGGAAACAATTAAAGTAACACGTTACTAAAGAAACATTTTGACCACTACTGTACACTGTTAACATTGTTCTTCTGTTATTTTCATTGTTGCTAATCTATTTTTGTAGAGAGATCTGTCTTTAGGTCTCCTAGAAATACATGAACCAATTTACCAGGTTGAATTTATGCTCACAGGGAAGTAGCCAGCTCATAGACACCAGTTTCTTATGTCTCATGAGTAAAAAAAAACCAACAAAAAAACCCAAGAAAACCCCAAAATTGGTCAAGAAAAGTGTCACACTTTCACACATTACTGATGGTTGTGAGGAGAATAGTAGCAGGTATCCTTATTTGCACATCAATTAATCCATGTGCAAATAGACTAATACCAAGAAGGAAATTTAGTTTAACTATGCTTTCTTGGATTGTATGCTTTGTTGATCCTGCCTTGGGACCAGGATTTTCTACATGGTCTGTTGTGGTTCTTTCATCCAGATGTTTCTGGGATGGCAGAAAGTGGGATTACATAGAAGTGATGAACAGGACTGTGCTTCTGTCTGCAGTGGTTGAGAAAGGAGGATCTGGGGATGAAATACCTTGATGGAAACTGTTTGAGCCTGAATCAACAAGGGAAATAAACTTCTTTTCAAGAACATAAAAGATTAATTTTTAATGGTTTCCATATGTGTATGATCATCACTGTTGGTGTAAGTAAGCTTAGTGTTTATGTATGCATGTTTATTAAAATTGGGGCATTTAAACAGAAAAAATAATTTTATCCTCAAAAAGGACAAAGAAAGCTAAGTGCAGAAAAGAGAGAACATGTTTAGGTATGTACAACTACAACATCAAACCTGAAAAGTTGAATGTAAACATTTTGTTAAGTGATTTATACCAAATTTTTAGTACAAATCAAATGTTATTTAAGCAAAAATTATTCAGATTGCTAAATAAATAATTTCTGTATAATAAATAGAAACAATTTACAGTTTATTGAGATGATTAAAGTGTGTTAAATTCTTACATCCACTAAAGAGAAAGAAAAAAATTTAGTCCTTTAAGATGGATGAGTACCTGAGATAAAAATTGAACCCCTCTCCAGATATACATGTTCTTCTTCACTAACTGCTATCTAGGACAAGGAGACTTTTAACTTGTACTCGTTGCTGATGTAATGCCAAGGAGGGATGAATTAAGAAAAAGAGCAACAAAAAGCCTACAAAATTTGGCTTGATTCCTTCATTAAAACCAGTAGAAATAAAGGAATAATAATGTCAAAAAAAAACCATTCTCCAGAGTAAATCTGTGCTTTTTCAAATCTCCTGAGAAAAGGATTTTGGTTTCAAAAAGATCTACAAATGTAGGTTTTGGTAGGTCTCAAAACTTTGACTTCAAAACAAGACCGATTTTCAGCCAAATAACTTAGAAATAGTGTCTTTNNNAAAAAAAAAAAAAGCCTCATACTTATTCAGAAATTAAATTTTTTCCATAAAGTAATAACAAGAGCATTCTTTTGTTTTCTAATGGGCTCAAGTTAAAGTTTGAAACAATATAAAATTCAATTTTTTCTTTTCTTTTTTTCTTCATATACTTTTGTCATAAATTCATCATCCTTCAAAGAATAACTGTGAATTCTAACACCTCTTATTTATGAGGTGAAAAATAGATCAATATGGTGCTTAACTGAGTATGAGCCATGTCATAGTCTGGTGCCAAGTGCAAGGGTGGTCTTGTTTTATCATCAGGCTCCCCAAAGAAAAAAGCTAGTTGGAATCTGGTTTGGGACCTAGTCAAATCCATCATTTCATTATCAATACGTCATATATCTTTGAGTAACCTTGACCAAGGGCATCAATGCCTGAAGAAGCTACCTACAGCTAAGTCCTGGTGCTGCAGTTTTGCATTCCAAGTGCTGCTGGTACGTGCACAAGGGGACAACTGCAGAGCAGTACCTGAGCTTTGTTGACCCAGATTGCATTTTTTCACCTACAAAATAAAGATAACCATGATTTTCTACGAGATATTTTGAGTGTACTCCTGTAGAGTGAATAAGTAGGTATCATTATTATTGCTATTAATAATAATACATTTGCTGATCCATTGAGCAGAATCTTTGTGTGGAGCTTCAAGAAAAGTAAATCTCCTACTCCCTCTATTAGCCAACCCTTTCCTTCACTTGTTCTCTTCATTAAAGTGAAAGCAGTATAAAAGGTCTGATCAGGATTGTAGCTGCAAAGTCAATAGGAGCCAGTCATTTAACTTCTTTAGGCACCTTTGAAAATCCCAGCCTGACATCACTACAAATTAGCTGCACCAGAGCAGGGTTTTTCTTGGCAAGTAATATGTGAGTTACAAAGCATTTCTGCTTAACAAATGTTTCCTTTTCGTTAAAGAACTCTTGGAGATTTTTTTGAGCTGGATTCTCAACACGGATTTTTCATATGGAACAATAGTTAGCACCCTGACAGTTAACACAGTAATGAACGATTAGGCAGTAATTTATCTGCTACATTGTATTGCTCCAAAGAGATGAGACAACTTTTCTTAAGATATCTGGCAGGGGTTTTGGAGGCCTTTGTCGGTTCATTTTTATTCATATCTGGCTATAGTTACACTGGACCATTGTGTTATGCAGATTGAACAAAATTTCACTCACTTCACTTGTTTTTTAAAGGAATGCATCTTTTGAGCTTTTTTTTGCCACACCCTATTTATCTGAACCCCACTACCAGGGTATGGATTAGGTCCACAAAAGTTTTAGATGTTGTCTTTTAATAACATGCAGAATTAGGTGTTTAGGTAATGTATCTAATGCATGGGGAAAATCAGGCACTGAGAAAACAGTGCATTAAGCTGAGAAGCTACAGTAGGAAATGCAGAAGTGAAATGAGACACAGATTTCAGAGCTGCGGGAAAGACTTTTTGATCTGGTTTGAGAGAAATCTCTATTATAACTGCAGCTAATTCTTGAGCTTTCTGTTAAAAAAGAATCTAATTATATACATTAGAGGATGATCAACTCTGAGAAGGACACCTATCCTTTTACACTTAAAAGCAATTCAGGAGTACATTTCATCAGACCTGTCTTTTTTGCTTAGCATGAGATGGAAAAATGTCTCAAGTGCCTTTACAGGAAAACTAAGCTATTTTTAAATTCACAAATCTGGGCACATGAATGACTATGACTCACAGTTGACCAAGACTGTGCTAGTTCCCTAAATCTGTCCATGGTAGTTCCACCAGGTTACCTAGAGAAGCCTAAGGAAGCTTCTAAAACTGGATGATTTCAAGTGCCCCAAGGCTGTATTTGTCATAGACTGTGGAGAAAACCCACATGACTCCTCCATTAAAAAAAAAAAAAAAAGAGACTGAACCTTCCTTGCTTTATGAATTCCACTGGAGTTAAATGGATCTCACTAACCAAGTCACTAAATTGTTGGTTGGGTACACACATCTTGGTACTGCAATGTGTATGACCAAATAAAGTGTTCTGAAGACTGAAATTTTGGGCTTGGGGTAACTCAAATAACAATTTTAGTGCTCTGCACTACTTATTCAAAGGATTAAACAACTCTTTAGTCTTACATCCTATTGGCATCAACAACCCCTAAGCACTTACATGTGATTACAAATCTAATCCTGCCCCCTCCCCACCCCCCTGCCCGATTTGCCTCAAGGTCTAGTTTATAGCAGTTACCACTTGCAATAAAAAACAATAAAAATTTAGGTTATTATTAATGATTCAATATATTAACATTATTTCAAGTCTACTTCTAATTAAGAAGCATTAACCCTTCTATTATCATAGTCCCAAAAGTCATCTTTTTAAACAAAAAATAAATAAATCTTCTGCAAGCACTCTTTAAAGATGGATACGGCCCGAAGCCATTCACTCAGCTGCTTTATTGCTTGTCTTTAAATCTGATGATTTCAAAGCAGATGTGCATCACTGAATTCTCAATAAAAGGCCACTGCTTGTCCTGCTGAATAGTAAGAACTGCTAATGACACCAATTAAGAGCTGTAAATGTCATTTACACTTGTTTGTTATTTTTCAACTCAATAAGAGTATAGAAGGAGCCTGAGATCGCTTGGGCTGAAGCAGTCTGAGGGGACATTGTAACTGTTGTATAATGTGCACCAATAATTTATATATATATGTATATATATATATAATGGAATGATAGCATTGCGATTTGGTCAGTTGCAGAAGATGCTTCAGTCTTGCTTTTTTAAAGAATTATGAGCTATCAAAAGTAAATATCCAAAATCCTAAATTCTTATCCATATAAAATAAACCAGCACCACACATACACATGCATTGGCTGCAAAGGATTAAAAGTAAATCTCTCTTAATACTGATTTCCTATTGTACTCTGCATCAGCTCATGGGCTCCAGACTCGATTTGCACATTCAATCAAGTAGCTGAGATCTTGAATAAGAAATAATCTTAGTGCAACCAGGAGTGATGACTGCCTTACATTTATTTATTATTACATTTGCAGAGGGTTGACAACAGGTGTTCTGAATGTGAACGAGTCATCTAGAAACAGATGTGCTGACTAACAGATTTTTTTCCAGATCTCAGGTTTGGGAAAGCCTTATTCTTAGGTTAAGGGACTCCATATCTGTTTTGCCGTCAAGACACTCGCTGAAGCGTGCGTAACCACACTCCTTAGAAATTGCCTTGCAGAGAACAGGAAGCAAATGAGTAAAACTGAAAAATCTGAATCCACATAGTCCTACATCTTCACATGTAGGAGTGGACTAAACATAATTTGTTATTTGCTGGCTTGTTATTTGCCTCATCAGCTATTTGCTGGAAATACGCTCAGAATTACTGCTCAGGTGACTGAAAAACTACCTGCATTCCCCTGATAATTAGAGAAATCCTGCTGGTCCTGAGCAAGGTCATCACAACACACATCACTCTTCCTTGCACAACAAGGTTGCTTGCCTTCCTAGCCTTGACCCTCAATCAAGGAACTTTGTCTCCTTAAATAGGGAGCCCAGTGATGCAGGTTCTGTTCAGAAAAACCGTCAGGCAAGAACTGCATCTCTGTGTCTTCACATCAGAGTAGGTCAATGGAGGATTTTGACATGCTGTATGAGAAACAATGACTGAAAGAAATTTCTAGAAACAGCAGACCTTAATCTCTTACCATCCAGTTGACTGCCCTCACCACTGACTCCTACAAATAATCTGTCTTTTTCTTTTACTTCTTGCCTCTTTTTTTGGGGCATTAAGACTTGAGCATGAATCTGATTTGAGAAATACATAGTGGAGGCAAAGCAGAGCAAGGATTTAGACCTTTATCAAATAAATGTAAAGATAAGTTCCCTAGACAATCAATAAGTTGCTAATTAATTTGGACTGGATTTTGTCTTCTTTTTCTCCTGTTTTCAGGAAAGAAATGTGCTTTCTAAGTAACATGCGCTTTGCAGTCTTTCTTCCCACCTCACTTAAGCAAAGCTATCCACAGACATACCTGAACTAAACTTTTACCTTTCGGAGGTTTTATCTCATGTTCAGGATGCTGATTGCTGACTTGGTGTTGAAGTGGCTTCTAAGCAACGAAGAAACTTGAAGGAATCTAAGTGATATTAGTGAGAGTTTTTTTAAGAAATATCTTTTACAACTTGAATACCTTACAAAAATCTCTAAAGGAGAAAAAGGAAAAGGAAAATGGGAAAAGGGAAGAGGAAAAGGAAAAGGAAAAGGAAAAGGAAAAGGAAAAGGAAAAGGAAAAGGAAAAGGAAAAGGAAAAGGAAAAGGAAAAGGAAAAGGAAAAGGAAAAGGAAAAGGAAAAGGAAAAGGAAAAGGAAAAGGAAAAGGAAAAGGGAAAGGAAAATATAGGTACTACTACTAGCAATTTTCAAGGGTAGATGGCCTAGATTAAATTGCTGTCACCTTGGATATAACATTTATAACAGGATTATTTTCCTAAGTGAATGGCAGCCCAAGCCAGAACAGCATCCCAGTAAAATTTCTTTGAGGAAAAAGAGGAGAGAAAGTAAAAAAATAAAGCCAGACAAACAACTAGATAAACAAAACACTTCTACCTTTGCAGACTTCCATTCCATCTACATCTGTCTTGTTGTACTCCCACCAACTAGCTGTTATTGAGTGCTTTTCAATTGGCATTTATGACTGCCTCTAATGGCTTGCTTGTACATGAGGCTTGCATATCTTAACTAAATATTCAGTGATTTTTCCTTATTCTAATGTTCTTAATTAGATTTATGAACTCTTTACTATGTTTTATGTTGATGAGGGACTGAGAATAAAATCCCGAAATGCTCACTCTAATAAAATATCACAGCTAACCAACTTGTGCTATTGCATGTGTTATTTCAGTGAATAATGAGCTTTAAATAATGTTCTGAATATGTTACCAAGGATTCAGTAAAGAAATATAGACTGGTGATCTATTACAATACGTTAATAGATACACTGGTACATATAGTTCACTGTCCATAAGGGGTAATGGATCATGCTATGAGAACAAGTTAAGGGATAAGGGGATTGAGAATTTTTGTTTTAAAATCTGGTATATGAATACCCATTTTATATAAAATAAATTAGTATTTGCTATTTTGATTATATTTAGCTTTTTTTGTTGTTGTTCTTTGAATATTAAGTAATGTAAGGTGTAAAAGATGTAGTATAATACAACTTTTTCATACATTTCATATCTGGAACTATCTTCTTTTCCTGCACTAGATATTGAAAATGTTTAAGCAACATAAACCACAGTCTTGTAATCTAATCAAATTGACAAAAAAACCATGCCTAAAACCTGGTATCTAGCAATAATTACAGGAAAATTTTCTAAACCTATATATTTGTCCAGGATATGAAGACCAAAATTAATTTTTCTTAGCAGTGTCATATCACTCCAATGTGAATTCTCTGGATACTAAGACTGCTAATGCACTGTGTAGATAATCATGCCTTCAATTTAGAAAAAAACCATACATTTTTCAGAATTATATCCAGAAGTAATACATATTAATACTGTCATTGACTTCAACAGCCTAGTCAAATAAACAAAAGCACATTCCACTGCCATTTATACTCCTAAAAATCCTTGGAACTGTAGGAGAGACCAGGAGACACACTCTGTTTTGTGGTAGTTTTGTGTGAACAGGCAGTCATATAATTCCTTATTCTACCAAACAGAATCATTTTGTGAATGCCTTCTATCGTTCCTTCTTTTCTCTTTTATAGGACTCTCGCTGGCTTTGCCAACAGACTCGAAGCACTCCAGTCTTTCCACTGACTCCACTGTGTGTAGTATAAGAATCTCTAATGATGTGCTCTTTCTGCCAGAGACAGTTTTTCACTGTTTTCTGAATAGCCAAGTGGATTTTGAATGCTGCTTAAGGCCCGTCGATGTTCCTGGACCAGGTACTGTGACTAAAACGGTCTTATGAAATAAAAGTGACATACCAAGGGTAGCTGGCAAAAAAGCTTCTAGGAATTTCCCTCCAGAATGCCACAAGAGTTCATATGCACTTTTTGACTCACTGTAATCCATTCACAGAGAAACAGGGGCCTTTCCAGTGTTATCACTAACTTACACAGGTATGGTTTTCCATTCACATATATCTCAAAATATATACCTTAAAGTCTCAGAAAACTGTATTCATGTGTTTGTGAATACCTGTGTGTTTAAGCCACAAACCAAGACCAGTATAAATCAAGTGGGTAAATCTCAGCTCAAGGGCTCAGGTATATGATATACAATGTCCAAGTCCTACTTTCAGGGGCAGGTGTGATGTTATTTCACTTTTGCACAAATTTTGACTGTACGCATAAGACAGTGAATGAATAAAGGCCACAAAAGATAGGACAGGTTAAAACAGTCAGAGGGTGCTAAAGCAGGAAAAGTTATGTAAGGATTCAAGAGCAAATACACTAAAACAGAAAGCTAAAAATCTCCAAGTAAAATTGTAAAAATATTAAGACTTGACAATCAAACATTGCTGAAGTACTCATAAAAGCAATGGAAGCCACTCTTCCCCCAAATGACTGAGAAAATAATAAATAATTATATTTAGAATTATAGAATAGAATAATGGAAAAATCCAGGCTGGATGTCTAGAGATCTATTCTACTTTCTCTTAAAGCAAGGGCCTTTGATCAAAGGTCCTGTCAAACTGAATTTCCAATGAGGTCGATTCCACCACTTCTCTGTGAAACCTGTTCCAGAATTTTACTGTTCTCACAGCAAAAAGGTTTTCCACCTCTGTCCATAAATCAGGTTCTGCAATCCTTTAAACCTCCTGCTCAGTGGTCCCACCCCAGATTCTACTTTTTCAAAGCAAAAATTACACCATGGAGCAAACTGAAACTCAACACACTGTTCCAAGTGTATCCGAACAAGTTCTGGCCAGAGTAGAATAATCACATCCCTTCATCTGCTGATTGTGTTGTTGCTCATGGATTTCAGGAAACAGCTTGTCTTTATAGTTATAAGAACATTCTGCAGATTTATTATTAATTTAATCTCCCTCAGGACTCAAAGGTCCCTCCAGCAAAGATATACCTGAGCAAGGCAGATCTGAGCCTGTTCTGCTGCTGTTTTTGACCTACCCACCAGGACCATGTCAAAGCTTCTGCAGCTTCTGTTGGCCCAGCTTTGTTTGCATTCTGCTTGCAAAGTTTATTTCCTCAAAGTAGTAGTGCTCCAAATGTCTGTGACCTGTGTGGGTGAAGGTATTTACAAATATAAGATATCATAGTGAAAAATGACATTTAGTCACGTACATGTCACACATAAAGGTCTCTGAGACACTTTTAAAGGATTCCTAGCAAACTCTGAAGTTTCCACAGATATAGGTAGTAAGATACATCTTATGCTCTGTGAAGACCATGAATGTGAAATTAGTTTAAGTTTTAACTCTGTCCAGTTCCATTCAGCACCACAAACTGTGAGCTCCTGAGCCAGTCCCTGTCTCTTTACATCTTTGCTACACACAGTTACTTTCAACTTAAAACAATGGCATCGTCCTCTGGTCTTCTCTACTCTACAAACCTCACCTGGTGTTTCCCAGTTCAAACTGATCTCTGCTTCCAACTCGTGTTCTGTAGCTGGGAGGTGGGAGGATGATGAGAATGATAGATCTGCCAGTCCAAAGAGGACTTTCCCCATCTTTTCATAATCCCCAGGTAAGAGCTATGAGAAGTGCAGCGAGTGTCACTTTTCTTCTTGAAGTTTATCCTACATCTTCCCTCTGTGGGTGTTCTGGCATGAAATTACAGCCCAAAAAGCAGACCCCAGAAGATTACAAGCAGTAACAATCTCCTTTCAAAATAAATAATTTGCAACTAGGAAATATATTTTAGTCAAGTATGTCATGATTTTGACAATTTTTCTTTTGTTTTTCCCAAATGGCATTACAAACTGAACAAGCACCACATGTTGAGAGCCACAATAAAATATTTCATTTGAAAGTGTTAATTTGACTTCAAATTCCATGTAAAATGGACAGTTATTTCAAAACAAACTGCAATTTGGCACGTCACAGTTGGACAGGCTGACATGTCAAAACAGTTTTGCTTACTGGATTTGCTTCCTATGAAAATATAAAAATTTCTTTCTGGGGGTGCTACTCTAAATTGGTTTCTAAAAACAAACCCCAAAGAACCTCAAACCATTTTTTTCCTTAAGTTTTCAATTATTTCAGCTCTGTCCCAGTTTGGAACAAAAGTAAATGACAGAGATTGGAACATCAAAACATTGAAACAGGTTTTTTTTTCTGACCAGTTCTACTATGTACATATACCAAAGGGCTTCAAAGCAAAAGTTTGTCATCTTGAAAACCCAAATGACCTATAAGAATTTTACAAAAATGAAGAATTCTTCAGATTTGATATTCATGTATTCTTTTATATCATAATATTTGAAGGATTTCTTAGATTTTATAGATGCTGGCTGGAGTATGACATCAATGGTTTTGCCAAGGAAGACACAATTTGTTCCTTCTGTTTTTCTATTAAGCAGAGAGATATAAACACAACCTTTACAATCTGTGCTTCTTGTATGAGGTCTGTCCTTCTCTCAAAACACCAACTCTGTATATATATAACTCTTTATTTATATGTATATGATATTCAAGCACAAGTTTTTTAATCAATGTTTGTATATTAATCTTAATAATTCATGGAAGACTCATTAGCAAAACCAAAATTTATTGCATAGTAAAAGTTAGTCCTAATATATTGCATTTACTATCCTTACAGTCCCAAATGCCCGTGTCTACAGCATATATCTGTTACTGCAACCTGTGTAAATATCCAGAAAATAATGTATTTTCTCTGTTTACTTTTCCTTAGGATAAACAGTGAAACAGTAAAAAGAGGCTAAGACACAACAGGGGAGGCAAAACAGACAAGCTGCAACTGTCTACATGGGAGAATATTACAGAATTACAGTTGTTGCAATGGCTACCAGCTGTGCATCTGGAATAAACAGGTTTGGAGCCCAGGAGTCTTTAATACAGGGAAAAGTTTGCCTCAGACGCTTACTCCTTTACATTTTTATTTCAGTCTTTACTTCCAATGCTTTAAAGAAGCGTATTCCAGAACCCCCAGTTATTTCTGTTGTTCTTGTTGGCTACTCTGTCAAAAGCTACAGGCAGGTAGAGGCATATTAAAATCTTTGTTGCTAATATTTCAGTTCACTGCATTTGATCACTGAGGATTATCTGCCTGCTTGCCTTGTGCTGCCTTGGCAATGATAGGGAGTGAAATATTTTGGATGCATGAGCTTTGCAATTGTCCCTTCACTTCTATTGATCCTAATAAAAACCACACAAACAAGGCATTTCACTGTGCCAGGTTTCACATACCTTGACCCCAGAAGAAGAAGAATTTTTCTGGTTTTTTTTTTTTTTTGAGGGGAGGTGTTTATATACATAGACATCCCCACTGCTAAGACTTATTCAGCCTCCAGAGCATCATCCCTTTTATGCTGTGAAGGAGACTATGAGCACTGAAAACAAGAGTTTTCTCAAATTAGTGTGTTCAGGTGTCTATATTCATACATACGATAGCAAATGACAGCACACTTGGATGGCATAATAACTGTAATTCTGTCATTTTATCGCTTCTGAGGGCTTGACTTTGCATACCTTCTCATGGCAGGTAATAGAAAAGAGTACAGAAAAAAACAAAGAGGGAAAAAAACCCAAAACCACCAGCAAACAAACCCAGAAATATGATTATGTTGTGTGTATGCTGACAGTCTCAAGGCTCACACAGCCCTTGAGAACTTGAATAAAGCCGGGACAGATTAGGAAGTAATTCTCTAAAAGACACACCTTTGCCTGTAGCTTTTGACTTGAACTCAGTACTCATTCAGACTTTCATCTGTCCAATGTGCACCTCAATAACCACCTGAGTTTCATGATCACGTTATTTTTGCTGGGAAAATGTAGCGTTTGGGCAACTGTGGTAGTATAACTTATATCAAAACTTCCCGGCATGAAAAAGGAGGCGGAGTTGGAAATGAGGTATTCCAAAGCAGTTACTACAGCTTCCACCTCCAAAAAACTCATAAAAACCTGGTGAGCACCTGGAGAAGCTCTCTTTTCGGCTTCCGGTGGACTG
>VZTZ01042379.1:22355-43611 GCA_013400955.1 Drymodes brunneopygia
ATTTCCTATGGAGAATCAGCATGAGAGAGCAAGAGAAAGCTTCTCTCCCTTACATGGGTTGGGAGGGACCTGTTCCAGAGGTGGTTTCTTTAACTACAAGTCAAGATGTTACCTTTTGTTTGGTCAGTAAAAAGAAATGAGGAAGTGTGGGGGGGGGGAGGGGGGAAGAGTGTTCTAAAGAGGTCTTGTTCTGATTCCTAATTATCATTGTTATTACTTGTTTTAAGTCTGTTAATAAATTTCTTTTTATATTCTTTAAAGTATAAACCTGCCTTTCCTACTATTGGTCCTTACCTCACTACAAAATCAGGTGATTTTAGTAAATGTGCTGGCGTTTAGCCAGAGGGCTGCTGCAACTGATGTTTCTGCCTGGTTTTCAATTCCCCAAACCTCTAAACCCGCAACAGCAACAAATCTGAATATCTAGAGCTCTCCCAGGGAGTACACAGGACAGACATTCCAACCCAAGAATTTGGAAGCAGTGATCAAGGAGATCACTGTCCTTGAAAGCCAGCAAAACACAAGATTGGGACGGTTTATGTTTCCACCTCTTTGAAAAAGAATGAAAAACCCTAAAACCTTAAATTTCTCTCTAGAAAAAGTCCCTGCACGTGAGCATATTCCAGTGGAGAAAAACTTCTGTGGATATTTTTTCCTCAGTTGGACCGGATTTATCCTGCACCTGATATGAACAAGATGATTACATTGTAAGATGTTATCACTCTAACGATATTAAATTTAATATATTTTTTTAACTAGCAAGCAAAAAAGTCATCAACAATTTCCTTAGTAATATTTTATCCATTTTCCCCAAATTTCCTCTCTCAGTCAAAGATGGTGAATCTTTCAGGTCTATATCTTTTCAGGAGATAAGTCAAATTACATTGAATTTATCAGAATCAGATGATTTTTAAAGTTACTCTCAGAAGCAAGATTGGAAAACTAATACCTGACTTCCACCCCAGGCTGACTACAGTAGCTGTGGTCTGCTCTTACTCTACAAGCCATCAGTTCTCTGTCCTCCAGCTGTTGTTGGTTATGGCTTCCAGCTTTGCTCCTAGAAGCAGTATGTGAAAATAAACATTCTTATTTTTTCCCTTTCTCTCTTTAAAGACTTGGACAACTCAGATAATTTCCTGGCATTCCTTAGTAGCCCTTTCTTTAATGAGAAGATCAGCTGGCTGTATAACTTTTTTTTCAGTGTATACTGCCAGCTAATGGCAACTTTATTAGGTATGTGCAGTGAGATGATGAGCCACCTGGGAGTATTAACACCTGGATTTACAGTCACAATGGTAGAGCATATTGAAGTCCTTCACTACACTGAATTACTCAATAATAGCTTTTGGAAACATAAATAATCAAGAAGCATCATTTTTGAAGATAAAAGTCAGGAACATGTCTGGCTAATTGACCATGATGGAGTTATAATAGTGAAATACTGCACACTTTTGGAGTAAAGTTCTCTATCATGCTGCCTCTATCTAAAGCATTGAGGGCTGGCAACTCTACGGAAGTTTATGGATAGTGACTCTTGCACACTGCTCCTGCCAATAAGATGTACATCAGATTTTACATTGGTCTAATCTATTGCAATAAATTCTGGCTCTAAGAAAAACAGAGATGATGTGAAACAGGAGGACTCCAAACAAGATTATCTTGTGGGAAATGCCACCAAGATTGCTAATTCAGTTTGCATCAAAATCCAGGAAAGGCCAGATCCTGGTAACAACAGAATGTTTCATCCTGTTTTTCCACATTCAGTTAAGAAAGTGTTGAAAGTTATTTGTGTATTCCAGTCATTCTAACTCCATCTGATTAAGAAAATGCTCTAAGTTGCATACAGATATAGCTGCTGAAGAAGAGACTTAAGTGTGATCTTTACAGCTTGGCTGAGTTGAGACATATATTTACTCAAGTTACTTCAGAGGATTCAAGGCAGTGGCAAAATGCAAAATATAAAATTATAAAAGTCTCTGTGAATATATGATTACATTTTAGTTCTAAATTGTACTTGCCTGTGAAATGGTTTTCAAATGGAAGTTTCTGTTGTATGCTTACTATTGTTTTGACATGTTATTTTTTGCTTTGGTTTTTTGGGGGAGGGTGAATTCTTGCATATTTTTCTTTGATTTTCATTTCCAAAATTTTCTCAGGAAAAAAAGTTATAAAGATATCCCTATACCATCTATTCATGCATATAAATGATAAGTTTGCCTCTCTTAAACTGTAAATATTTATGGGGGAAAAATTCCCAAAGCTGTAGTTTTTTTCTGGTTTTGTTTTCATTTTATTTTGTATTCAATTCTTCTTTATTTGCTTTTTTTTTTTAATAATAAAATAGAAATAATCCTCCCTTTCTTTACTGACGTCTACAGTTTCTGTGGATTTTTTTCTCTAAATGCCAACATTTGGGAATCCAAAAAAAAGCCCAACAAGAACAAAAATAAAAACCACTACACCAACAAAAGATATTTAAACTTCAGGGAGTGTAACAAGTTTCTCAACAAACCAACACAGGAGAAAATATTTCAGTAACAGTTTTCGAACAGAAACCACAAGATTTTACTTGCTGCCTCATGCAATTAGCTGGCGAGGTGCAGAATCACTTCTCTGTCTCTCCCCAACCCAATGAGTATTTAATTATTCATATAAAGTGGAACAGCTTCAACAGAACAAACACAAGAAGCCCAGGCTGCGGTACCCCATAGTCTGGTGATTAGAGCTCAGTGCTGCAGGTTCCTGCTTCTCCTCCTCTGCACCAGGGAGGCAGAAGGCTTTAACTCAGGTGATCACCATGCAGGTGACAGCCCCTGGTTTCAGGGCTCCCTGCATCTCATGTGCCCCAGAATCTCCTCCTCTCACTGGGGGCTCCCAGACCCCCTGACCCAGCTGTGGGACTGATTCCTGCAGAGGAGACAGCAGCTCAGTCATTTCACCACAAAATCTGACTTTGGTGCAGCTTGTGTTCCTGGAAGCTCATTTATTATGCAGCAGAGGCTCAATAAATTAAGTATGATTTGATCTCGCTTCCCCCCACAGCTTTTAAAATGCAGCCACTCATGCTGCCTGCATGTTTTGGAGCCACAGAAGGAGTTCTTCCCCGTAAGGGTGGTGAAGAACTGGCACAGGTTGCCCAGAGAAGGGGTGGCTGCCCCATCCACGGGAGCATTCAAAACCAAGTTTGGTGGGGCTTGGGGCAACCTGGGATTGTGGAAGGGGTCCCTGCCCATGGCAAAGAGGTTGTAACTTCAGGCAGGGCTGAACAGGACAGAGAGACCATTCCTAAAATGTTTACATAACTTCACCCTCACCTTTGCAAGTCCTTGTTGCTGTTTCCTCTAATGCTCCACATCCCCAGGAATCCCTTACTGTCACCCAGTCCTAAATTCAAGTCTGACTGGAAACAATCATAAAATACTCATGCCTTACAGCACTAACACGTGGCATTTGAAATCGTTACCTTGAATTGCGTTGCATTGCAGTATTCTAGAATTTTTTTCCACGTGTCAGCAGCCCTTTTAAGTTTCCATTTGATCACAAATGAGCTCCACATGTATTGGCTGAGGCAAGAAAGATTGTGGTGAACTAACATAATGGATGTCCCCCATATAAATGGATTTATAAACCAGGTATGTCACACTGGGAGTTCAGCATTTGAATGAGGAAGTGCTGAATGGCATTTGAGGATGTGGGAATCAGACGTAGACTTCAGGAGACAACCCAAACATGTGTGGGATGTTGCAGGACTGGCCAGGCTAGCAGCTGTAACCTTAGAAACTTAGAAGAAGTAATCCATGGACAGATGTGGCTGTTTTTTGGGGGAGACAATTACAGAGGGGCAGTGGAGTGGTTATGGTAAACCTTGCATACTTTTTTGAATAAAATAAATAAATTGCAATATTATACCAAATTACTCATTAATCAGGTACAAGAAGCAACTAACTGCCAAACAAAGAAAGTGCCTGGATTTCAGTTAGCCACTTAGAGCATTCAGAATTTTAATTAACAAAGTGGACATGAGAAAGACAAGCAGTGCAGAAATTCCTGAAAGGAACAGTCAATGAGGTACAAAACACACACCATGAAGCTTTTTAGAGGTGGTGCCGTTTTCTTCCTTTCTCTGCTAACCAGTCAGATAAAAATTTGCTTAGACGAAGGCATCCCAATTTAGACTCAAGGGACTTCAGCGTCTATTGGAATCAAGACAATCTAAAAACAGCTCTGTTCTGCTTTGAAAAGGTAAATGAACCTTCTGTGGAAAGCAGAAGTGTGAAAGGTTCAGAAGAAACCTATTACAAGCTTCAGCACACACTTGTGACAAGAATTGTGACTCTGTATTTGCAGAACACAGTCTCCTCAAGGGATGCCAGCTAATCTGAGACATTAAAACATTGCATTCACTTCAGGTGTATAACTTCTTCCCTCAGATGGTGGTCTAATCATTCCCCACAATGCTGTTCCTAAAACAAATTAAGATTTTTTAACTATTCTTAAGAGCAAAGCTGTTAAAGTTGCTGGTTGGAATATACGTATTTAAGTTAAATTGTACCCTACTATGCTATATTGTTAAAACGGGAGAATTATATAAAAGTGCATTGCTTGTAATAAAGTTTTGTTCACAATAAATTTTATTTTTCAATTAATCTCTTTTCTTTTTATCCTTTGAAAGAGAGTGATGGGTGCTTAAGTTCCTTTTGACATGAAACCAAACTCCAGCTCGTTCATTAGGAAAATGTATGTTCCAACACTTTTTCCTAAGTCGAAAAAGAACAAGTTTCAAAACCTTGAAAGTTGCCTCAAAATGAAAGTGTCATCCTGTAGACAGCTCCAATTCTTTAAATTGTTTTTCCTGACACTTAGTAGAACTTCCAGTAAATCGAGTTCTTTGATCATATCTGAAGAATTATATGTCAAAATCGTGAAGCTCCTTGTTCACTTTCAGTCTCGCCGTCTTGCTAAATAAACCCCTGTAGCTTAAGTTTTTCATGTTGCTCAGTACAGAATCAACACTGCAAAAAATCAACATTGCAAATAGTCAAAGTGAAATCACACTTCAGTTGCTACCAGAACTTCATGATAAATCCATCCACACACAAGAACACACACATTAGCATAAATGCACATAAACGTGCTCACTGCCTGGGTGTATTTACCACCCCTCCCCTGCTGCTGGTGCCAACCAGCACCACCCACCCAGTGAGTTGTGAGACGAGTTTCTGCAGCGCTGCCTTTGATAAACAGTGCCTGCTGCAGATCAGATCCTGGGCTATTAGTCCTTCAGACTCCTCATCTTTCACAGACTCTGGAGAGGGTACCCAGAAAATGAATTAAAGGCTTTGTTTTTAAGGGTTGAAAAAGTGGAGCCATTTGCAAAAGCCAAACCAGTGAGAAAAACTGAGCAATTATAAAGAAATTACAAATTTTTAGCTTGTGGTAGGAATTCTTCCAATTAAGCAGACTATTCAAACTGTTTTCTTTAAGACAGTATTCTCCTCTGAACTAAAGTAAAGGCCAAGGAGTAAGAGGAAGACTAAGGTAAGGCACTTGGCAAGATTTCAGGCTTCTGGAAGAGGAATATCTGGATGAAGCTGCTCCTAGGTTTTTCACAGGTGTCAAAGATTTCTCATACTATGCAGGATGCTGGCTTTTTAATATACATACCATTTAAAGTAAAAAAGGGACACAATTCAATCTTTTAATGCCAAAAATGCAAACTCAGTTCTAAAACATCTTTTGAGTAAGAATAACTACAAACACTGGCATCTTAGTGGCTGTTTTTTGATTTTCCTGGTTGCATTTTTTTTTTTAATTCTTTAGTACAAAGTTTGAGATGAGCATTAACATCTGGCTAGTTTTGTCATGAAACTTCATTTTAGGGCTGAGATTTTTTAACATCTCTTACCCTCTGCATTACTCACTTAGAATTTGTCTGGTATAAAGTTTCACTCACCTATTTTTTTAACAAGTAATAAGTCGTTGCCTTCACTGTAGAACAAAGTAAGGTAGATACTGTCACAAAAAATCCTTTCTATTGGGGCCTGGTAAAGTCAGGGAATTTGTTTGTTATGTTTACAGTGCTTAATCTTCATGTGTCCTATTAATTGTATATAGAGGTAGTAGAGGAAATTTTTGCTTTTGGCTGCTTCTCCTTCACATGTGGCCCACCTCTGAGTGAACATGCAAATCCTGCCGACCCTTTGTTCCATCCACCTTTCAGATTCATAAGCAGTCGTTTGCAGGAGTGGAATGGCATATGCACTTTAGGTGTTTAGTTTTCATAGCATGCCTGACCTTTCAAAAAGTGAATGGAGGTGCATATAGATCCTGGTACAGAGCTCAGGCTGAAGCTCACAAATGCCATGGGAACCAACTCCCTAATTGCAGAGGGGTTTTTCTCCCCCCATTTTGCTTTCCTTGCAGTACAAGGTTAAATGAATGCAAACCCACAAGCTACTTTCATACAAGGTTCCATTAGTGTTTTCCTTCTATTCTCTCTAAAATATTTTAAACAAGTAACTAACACTCTGGCTATTTAATCAGTGATATAAAGTTGTACTTTCTAAATTATTAGTATTATTACTTATAAACTTGTGATTTCCATTCAGGAGGAACTTTTCCAGTATCTACTTTTTCCAAGCCAGTAAGTCTGTGTAAGTCTGACTGGTTTCCGTCCAGAAACAGAATGCAAGCTGTTCTATGTCTTAATGCCAGAAGCATCCAGGCATTATTTATATTTTTTTGCTTTATGAAGAAAAACAAACAGAAATTTGTAAAGTTTCTCACCAGTTCCAATATAGACATAAACAGCCCATTCTTGTCTCACCATTCTTATCTTAAATCTGTGCAGTTGCAGAATTTTAAAAGAACAGTCAAGTGTAGCAGCACAGCCAAGGGAGTGATAAAGGAGAAAAAGAGAAAGAGATGTAATAAGACTGGGTTTGAAAATGAAGAGAAAAAAGGAAATGCTTAGTCTAGCAGGTTAAAAGAAGGCTCAGGGAGGACAACTCCACCCAATTTGGAGCAAATAATATAGCTGACTGGCTTGCCACCTCATATGTACCAACTTTCAATCTGTGTATCTCTTCGGAGCCATAATGCTTAGCGCTGCAAATCACCCACTGAAAGAACCTTCAAATCTTTGGAACTTATTGATACAATTACCTTTGTGCTGCTGAGCTGAATGCAATGTCCATTGTTTGTCTGCAAACTTTGTCTGCAATTGTAAGAAAAAGATAAGAAAGAGAGTATTAATCTGTGCAGCGTGTATTCTGTGGGTACTCTTCCTCTTTGGATCCAGCTAAGCTAAAAAATCCATTTAACCTTTTAGTGTCAAGTTTGATGGACCCAAGGTGACACTGTATTTTTTCATTGTGCAGTACAGTTTATGATTGCAATAAACCTGAAAGAAAAATTGATGTTGACAAAGATTATATATATGTTTTTCTTCTCTTCCAGCTGAGATGGAAAAGTGACAAGTGTCACTTTTAAAAAGCAGTAGCCTCACGTACAATCTAAGGACAAGGTTAGTCATCAATCATGTCTTTTCATAAGTCTTCACTGATGAGTTTGACTTTGGACCTGCAATCTTTGAACCCTCTCTCAGCTTTTGTCCCAGAATCATAGATTCATTCATTCATTCATAGATTCATGGATTTTTAAGGCCAAAAAGGACAATTACAATCATCTTGTGTGAACACAGGCCACAGAGTTCAAGCTTTCATTCTTCCTACCCCTACTTCTTTCATAAATGTTTTCACATTTTTCTTCTCTTGCACTCAGTTGCTTATTAAACTCATTGAGATGCCTAAACCTTGTTCTGAGCTGCATCTGCCTCCCCTTCTCCTTGTTTAGGATACATTCCTGCCATGAATCTCACAGAATAACTCTTACTTAAAGCTTGAAACCAACAACCTATAACAGCTCCTTGCAAACAATGTTACATCATCTTCCTAAAAAATGCATGTCATCTACTAGTGTCACCAGAAGCCTTGAACTAAATATTCATCACCAGATCTCTGGGAAAACACGTATCTAGCAGTTTTTCTCCTAGAAAACAACTTTTTCGTAGTAAATATACTATAATTAAAGGTACCATTTCAACTCGTATCCAAATCTGACTCATCTCCAAACCTCAGTCTCCTACTTCCCTTCTTTTCTCCTTCCATCTCTTAAGTCTGAGTCTGTCTCTTTCCTGTTCTATCTGTCTCATAAAAGTTTTAATTCAAAGAACTTCTCAGTTCACAGGTAAAATAAAATGTCAATGTATTAGTAGCAACAGTAATAGCCTTTTATTCCCTCCACCCCCATACAAAAAATTAATGGGATACACCAATCTGCCATTGTGCCCTTGACATGCAATTTGTTATACATAATAATACAAATGATTGCAGGGAAAACCACTACTTCTAGGAGTGCATCAGTTTGCCAGCATGGATATAAATAAGACAGTTCTCTCTGTGGGTGACTCTGTCATCACGTTTTGTACTGGCGCTACCCAGCAGGCTTAACAACGTGAGTCCTGTCATGGCTGGTCTCAAAGTTTCTTCAGAGAGAAGCTGGGGGCTAAAGCCCCTTTTTTAGAGAAAAATAACTAAAAGGACTTAAGAAATAAGTGGCTCTCCGTTGGGCCTGTATGTCAAATGCATTTAATTGCCCACAAGTCACATATCTTCTCTTCGCATTATTGCAAAACCTGCTGCATTTCTTTGGTACAGCAGTTAGTCAGGTTTTATCTTTTACAGAGACAAGCTGTAATTTCTTTTATAGAAAAAGGGGAGGGGGGGGAAGACTCATATCAGTGAAGGCAATTACAGGAGCAACAGTCAATGCCAGGAATGGGCACTGAATGGGAGAAAGAGTTGCAGTGTTATTCAGGCTCAAACCTGGGAATATGAAGTCCTGGAATGTGCAGCAGTTCTGCCCCAGTGTGGGTAATTCACTGAAGTTTGGCAGTAAACTGGAGAGATTTGCAGGCAAAACCTTTTTTTCTAATCCATCTCCCAAACTTGAAACTGCTTTCCTCTTCTTACTGGTAGTAAAATCAGTTGTTCATATGTCCAGATTGTTCTTACTGCTTCACCGTTTAGACTTATTTAAATACAACTGTGCAAATAAAGATCAAGAATTAATCAGCTACCACAATGTTTTTTAAAATTTTAAGTTCTTTGGTTTATTTAGTTTATGGCTGAGCACAAGACATGTTTTCTATGAAAATATGTAGGAATTTTCCTCACCTCTTTGAAGAGATGCCATAAGAAATATGTTATGGAATCTGTAGTCTTCAGAAGAAGTTTTTGACAAACCATAGAGATCACAGGAATGTGGAGCACCAGGCAGTTGAAGGCTACATTTTAAACTTGTCCTGTTGATTTTGGTTATTTTTTTTTGCTAAAGGATTCTTTCTTTTTTGTACTTCACAGCATCCTGGAAAGTGTAACTCTGATTATCCTATACTCTCTTATGAGTGGATGAGATATGTTGTTAATAATGAATTGAGGTTACAAGTGACACAATTTTTCAGCAACTGCATATCATTTAGTACAGTATGGAAACATAATCTGTTAGAGGATTTACATGGAATTGAGCAGAATCAGTGTGAGTTACCTGGAAGGGTCAGATGTCAGTATTTAAAGGTAAGCAACAGGAAACCGTACACTTCAGATTTAGTGCAAAAAAAAGCTCAGCCAAAAAGTGATTAAAGAAATATTTCATATGAAAGAATTTTTTTTAATATTGCATTCCATGGATTGTTTTTTTCTACTTTTTTCATTCTGATTCATTAAAAAAAATATTAAAATTGAGATTTCTTTTATTTCCCAAGGAAAGCAAATTTCCTCATCTTATTATTTGTCTTTTTATTACTAAAAAAGCCTCAAAGCATCCATTATGATACCCTTTATATAAATGTGGATAATAGTCTGTTTTTACTATTTTACTATTTACTATTTTAACTGTTTGCTATAGAAATAACTTGCATTGTCAGGTTATGTTAACTGCCCCAAAAGCTCCAAACACAAACTTTTTTCCCCCTATGGAAAGGATATAATTTTAATCAAAGACAGGTACTTTCAAGGACAGTGCATCCTCCCCTGCTCAAGCAGGTGTCCCGTTTCCCACACACAGACACACATTCAATTATAGAGGGAGAACATTACATTCTAGATCCAGAAAATAGTTCCTCAAAAGCAGGAATGTATGGATTTCAGTGAGGTTTACAGGAGCACTGTAACCGTCCTGCAGTGGAACATTCCCAATAGAAAAATTAGGCAAATAGCTTTTGGAGAGTTAGAGGGTTGTTAAAATTGGGGCATCAAACCAATTACATTCATTAGCAGAGGTAGATAGAGGAATTTTTTTTTGATAGAATTGATGTAAAAATGGTTATGTACTTTGGAATATCAAAGGGTTGTGTTAACATCTCTCCCTAATGTTTCAAAAATAAAAATTTCACAGCTGGAACCCCAAACTCTTAGTAAGTATTAACAGAAAGACAAAGGATTTTCTGAGGAACAATCAGGCATTCCCAGTTTCGATCAATATAACAAGGAGTCACAGATGCTTAACCCTTCAGAAACTTGGTGTTGAACTTAGTTATACCATTTTGGTGCCTGCTTTTAGAATCTTTGGTGCCTTATGTCAGAAAAAGTCTTGATCTACTTTTATATGCAACTGTTGTTTATGTTTTTACTTCCAATTTGATTTGCAGCATAAATAAGTTCTGAAATAAAGCTAGCATGCACTGACAAGCTTTATGACACTGTTTTAAATGTTGCTGTTGAAAACAAGACTTTAGCAAAAAAAAAAAAAAAAAGCCCCAAACCAACCACCACCCAAATGCTAAATAAACAGACAATAGCTGTCAGTATTAGAAAGCTGTATCTCTAAATTGAATTCAACATATGAAATTATCAGGTTTCCATTAGGGATACTATCTAATCATTTATTCATTTCTACTTCCATACCTGTTTTGTATCAATTGATAGGGAATGGTTGTATAAGGTTTAAAAAATCAGAGGCCTTTCCAAATGGGCTTAAAAACTGACAGCTATGAATTTTAGGCTACAGATTCCTGTGAAATTTAGTTCTGATAACAGGATGGTCTGGCTGTACCCTTATGGGAACTCTGAGCTATTGAAAAAATATTATGAATAACACAACCAGACTATAAAAGACAAATGCTGTAAAGTAGCCAAGACACGCCTTAGTGTTGCTGTGTAAAGGTGGGTTGCTCAAGCTGCTGCCAGAAATGTTTCTGGAAATAGTCTTGTGGCTGAGAGAACACCATGCACAGTGCCCATCCTCTAAGGAGTAGCTGCTGCAAATACCTAGGTGGAACAAAAAAAAAAAAACAAAGCCACATTTTCTTCACAACCTGACATTAGATATAGTATAAATTTAACTATGTGATTAATCTCCTTTATTTCCTATTTCCTTATTTTTATATCCTCTGAAATGCATTCCTTTAAATAAACAGCCCTTCTTCTATTTTTTTCCTGTTTTCCCATATTTTTTCATTTGTGTCATCCTTCAAAGCAAAGGAACCCCCTCCAGTTTAGTTTAGAAATAAATCAATATCTTTCAAAAGTGGAAGGCATGTGCACTCAGTGAAAATAGCAAAAAGGCTTCACTGCGGACAAGTCGAATGTTAAAACTTAATAAAAATGGGATGAAAAGATTAGTGTGAGAAACAAGCTGCTGAAGTTTCTAAAATAAAAAAGTAATAATAAAAAGTTTTTCATATCCATCAAAAGCAAGAAACTTGCCAGAGAGTTTATGGGATTTACAAATGGCCAAGATGTAAAAGAATCATACAAGGAAGATAATGTCATAGCAGAAAAGAAAAATGAATTCTTCATATCCATGTTCCCTGCGAAGATGGGAAATTCAGTTGTTTCTCTGTGTTTGAATGTCAGTCTCAAAATGAAGTGTCAGCAGAGGAGATTTTAGACATATCGATGAAAAGTAACAAATCATCAGGACCAGATGNAACTGAAATAATAATTCAATCATAATGCCATTTATTTCCAATGTGTAGGTTGATATTGCATTATGATTGCATACGGAAGTACTACTAGCAAGTCTTCATTGGGTTTTATGTGGAGAAAAAGGTATTACGTTGTTTGGAAGACCACCTTAAATATTTCATTAATGTAGATTCTCTTCTTTTTAAGTACTCTGAACATTTAACATATTTTTGAGCTTAAAATTTAAGATATTCATATTTTCTCCCATTTACCCCACAATGTGGCAGCTATCACATCAGACTCCTTGTTCTGCTCATTACGAGGAGAAATCACAACAACATTAGCAACAAAAGATCTCCAAAACTGTGTTTAAATCTTATTTTATAAAGAAATGCAAAATTCATTGCTGATGACATGGCAATTTTCCAATCAAACATTTCTTTTGGTTGCAAAGACAGAAAGCATGTGAAGACAAAAAGGCATTTTGGCATTAACAGCTTTAACAAAGCTCATTACACAGTGTCTGCTGTCGCTGTGAAATATTGTTCTTTGAAGGGTAATACTAATTCAAGTAGCATAGCACTGCATACGAGTAAGGGGTCCAAAGACCTTGAATGTTGAAAAGAACTACAGATCTTCAAAGTCCCACATACAAACAAAACAAAAATGTAGCATGTAAAGGAGACCTGAATAATGTAAAAGGTTTTGTCTCTGAGGAAGAGAAGTGAAGGGGAGAGAGAAACAGGGGAAAGAAGGGGTGGAGAAAAAACAGAGAGAAGTGGAGGAGTGAAATATGAGCTTTAAGTATTGTATTCCGAAGATGTGAATTGTCACTTCTTACCTAGTTGTCACAAACAGAAATATCCAGACTCAATGAGTAGCTGAAGAATATCAGTGCTCATGTGAGAAACTCAGTGGGGTAATTACACCAAATCTGAGGGCAGGCAAACATTTTATTGGTTTTTTTAAAACAGGGAAAGGGATGAATGGTTTGGAGGCTTGGCTTCCAATGGAAAGGTAAGAAAATGTTTTATGTTAGAGGTGAGGAATGTCGGTCATGATTGCTGGTAAGAATTCCTGGTCAAAGTTTGAAACAAAAAGAAAAAATATATTGAATTTAGGGAATACCTGTTCTAGTTTAGGGAAATTTAAAAAAAAAAAAAAAAAAAGAAATGGACAGGCAATGAAATGAAAGACAGAAAAAAGGCCCAAAAGCAACAGAAAAACTGCAATGGCATAATATGCCAATACATTTCCTTTATTTTTTCTATCTTTGTAGTATCTTTGATACTAATGCAATTCAACATGCCTCCTCCATAAAGCCAATGACATTTTTCAAATTTATTTTAATTATTGCAATCCACCACATTTGTTTTTTATTCTATCCTAAAACTTAATTCCTTTTTGGTCAAACTTCTTGTCAACTAAAAGAAAAACTCAACAATCCAAAATTTACATGTACTGCATAATAGTGACAGGCCTGTAGACTCAGGATACTAATTAACTCCAAAAGGAATTTAACTTCTACTTTGTGTCCTTTGGAAGTCCTCTTAAATCAGGTCAGGTAAATAAAGTTTATATCAAAACTGTTTCATATTGTTAATTAAATAAAAAACAGTAAATGCTGAAACGGAGGTCCAACTGGAATGGGAGTTATTACTATATTCACTCTATGACTCTGTGTACCACCTAATAATACTAAGGATGAAAACTACCTTTCTCTACATATGTTGATATATTTAGGAGTAAATAGGTTGCTGCCCTGGAAGGCAGCAAACAATTGCTCTGTACTGAAGTCTTAATTGAGCAGACTGGGTGATTCAGTGGTGAATGGAGTTGCATCCAGCTGGTGTACAGTCACCAGTGGTGTTCCCCAGGGATCAGTATTGGCCCTGGCTTTGTTTGATATTTTTGTCAATTATCTGGATGAGGGGATTGAGTGCCCCCTCAGTCAGATTGAGGATTACACCACATTAGGTGGGGGGTATTGATCTGCTGGAGGGCAGGAAGGCTCTGCAGAGGGATCAGGACAGGCTGGATCCATGGCCTGAGGCCAACTGTGTGAGGTTCAACCAGGCCAAGTGCTGGGTCCTGCCCTTGGGTCACAACAACTCCCTGCAGCTCCAGGCTGGGATAGAATGGCTGGAAAGCTGCCCAGTGGGGAAGGAGCTGGAGGTGCTGGTTGTCAGTGGCTGAACATGAGCCAGGATGTGCTCAGTGGCCAAGAAGGGCAATGGCACTGGGCTTGTGTCAGCAATGGTGTGGCCAGCAGGACCAGGGCAGTGCCCATCCCCTGCAATTGGCACTGGTGAAGCCCTGCTGGGTTCTCAGTTTGGTTTTGGCCCTTCACTGGAAGACACACACTGAGGGGCTGGAGCATGTCCAGAGAAGGGAAGAGCTGGGGAAGGGTCTGGAGCACAGGTCTGATTAGAGCAGCTGAGGGAGCTGGGGGGCTCAGCGTGGAGAAAGAGAGGCTTGGGGGAGAACTTCTCACTATACAACTCCCTGAAAGGAGGGTGCAGCCAGGTGTGAGTAAGGCTCTGCTCCCATATAACAAGTGACAGAATGAGAGGAAACTGCCTCAAGTTGTGCCAGGGAAGGTTTATTTAGATATTAGGAAAAAAAATTCCAGACAATGTTGTCAGACATTAGAACAAGCTGCCCAGGGAAATGATTGAATCACCATCCCTGGAAGGATTTAAGACTTGTGGATGTGGCCCTTGGGGATATGGTTTAGGGCAAAGGTTGGCAGTGCTGAGTTAACAGTTGGGCTTGATATCTTAAAGTTTTTTCCCAGTGTAAATATCTTGAATTCTGTGTCTCCTGTTGTTTACCATGCTGATAGCAAGGTTTTTGGGGGAAAATTTTCCTCAATCCTTCTTCCTTTTGGAACAGGCCAGATTTAGCATTTTTTTAAATACAAGGTGAGAGAGAGGAATTTTAAAATTTTGTGTTTCTGTGGGACAGCTGAATTTTAGTTGCTTGAACAAAAAGAACAAATGAGAATAGAAGAGTTAGAAGGATCTTCCTTCAACTGTCCAGGAGATAAAAATATTGAAGCATTCTTTTAAGAGATGAGCTGCATTGCTCAGATGCTGTCAAAAGAATGAATGAATTGAAGCTGTTCTAGTCACTGAGTTTTTGAAGGAAAAGCAACTCCAAGGCAATTTCTCTCCATGGTCTGAACTCTTCTTGCAAGTATATGACAACTAACTTGTACTTTAGAATCGAATGTAACATTTCACTCAAAAAAAAAAAAAAAGGAAAAGAGGAAGAACCTTCAAATTTAGTTTTGTATAGTCCATTTCACTTCTTTCTTTATCTTTTGTTTATTTTTCATGCAACTAAGTCAGAAAGTAGTTTTCATAAAGATATTCCTCGTTGTTTGTTTTCTGTGATTTTCAATGATACCCTTTGATTTAAATTTAGATGAAGTTTGAAGAGTATTGAAAAGCTTATTTGTGTCAGAGAGCATTTCTGATATATGATTCCTGATCCTTCATTAAAAGCAGAGACTTCCTTGGACGAATTTTTTTATTTAAACTATAAATTGGGTTTTATTTTCCTTAAAATTATTCTTATTTTGTTTCATTTAATTCCATTGTATTTATTAATAAAATAGCTGAAGATAATTTTTCCCACAGGAACATGAAGAGGAATCTATTAACAAGAACCATGATATTTCAAAATTAGTTAAATGTCCCCTGATGCCCTCAGCAAACTTTCATTTGCCTGATTTATATTCTTTTTGTTGTACTTTCTTTGGGTTTTTGATTGTTCATTAGTTTGCTTGCTTTTTGAAAAACAAAAAAACAAAAAAAAACAAAAATAAAAGAAAAAAGGAAAAGTTAATAAATGATGAATTTAAATGAAGGACACAGTGGAATTCAGAGAGAGTAATAGAAGAAATAATCATCCTAGAAACCATAATGAGAAGGTTATGTTTCATAGCATAAAAGTATTTTATTTACTTAATAAGTAAAAAGTAAGAAAACTGCATTTCCACTTTGAATTGCATGGAAAGGATTTAAGTTTTTGGTTTCTTTTTCTGAAATCAGGTCAAGTTTTAAGTTCACTAAGACACAGTGCCATTATTCTAAAACTTTGCAGGAAGGACAAGAGCCAAAAGCAGTGCAAGAATTCAACACACAAAAATCTGACTTTCTGATGGCAAGCAGGACACACCCATGCATTACATCTTATCAGGGACTTAGGCTCCAGACAAAGTGAAATCATATGCTCTGCAAAATTGGACCTTGATCTCAGTGAAGATCTTGAGTTCTACCTCTTTTCCAATCCTGTTACGAGTATTAAATTTTGGTACAAAAGTGATCTTAAAAGGAAATTGCAATTGCTGGCAAGCACTGCTTTCTCTTGATTCAGCCTATGTCTGCTTGTGTGGGGTTATAATTCTCTGCTGGGATCTGACATTGCCAGAGGACAGGCTTCCCACCTCAAAATGATGACTTATGGTACTGGTCCCATTTTTATGCAGTGGTGGCTAAGATCTCCTGGCTACCAGGAAGCATCCAGACTGAAAGTTAGTGGTTTTTTAAAGTTTTGATGTTGCTGACAACATCCATATATTTATGTGAAATCCTGATAAAACAGAGACAGGTAGAAGATACAGTGTACCTATATATTTTCTGTTTAAACAGCATACATACACATAATTCTAAACGGGATCATAACTCAGATTTACTGATACTAATCTGAGAAGTTTAATACTATTCTCCACGGATTAAGAATTTTGAGACTTGCACTGTAAAACTGTAAGAAATACCTCAACATTCTTGCAATTCCTCCATGGTAAGTGTTTAAAATTTCAGTTTCCTGGAGGTCTATTCTGTTCTCATATTTTTATGTTTTACACCAGTGTACTTCCCTTGGCTGTAGAAAAGGTCCTTTTATACTGGTGGAACTGAAGGTAGATGTCATTATCCATTTCACAGAATATTTGTTAAGTATCCTTTATAGCCTTCCACAGACCCTCCTCCCCACACTGTGCCCCCAGGGTGCATCACACTTTAGAGTACACTCGTGTCAGGTCAGCTGCTGTCATCTAGTTAAAACCTGGCTTGGCATTTCGTTATTTCTGATAACCTGGAGGTGTCATCCAATACCTGGAATTGAAGCTAAACTTATTTGAACAATCAGCTTCTGTTAAAATTGATTGTTTGATTAAGCATGACAGAAAGCATTGGGCCAAAAAAAAAAACCCTGAACAAGACCCTGAGGTGACTCTCCAAAGTTGATAAGAGATCTAAATGTGGCTATATTTTAATGAAATAAATCAGAGAAATTTATCTTCGTGTATTTTGAAAACAGTCATTGTACTGTTATGTTATTGTTATTTATCACAAATTATAGTGAGAAGATAAACATTTGGTGAGATGAATGTCCATAACCTCAGAAATATAATTCTATACTGGTTGGACTTCCAATTTTAATTGTATTGGCTTATTTTTTCGTCCCTCTGAAAATGACAACTTTTTTTTCCCCAGAGTAGAATAATCAGAGAAAAATCAGAGATTAATTTATTAAAGATATTCTAATGGCAATTTTTAAAAATGTCTTCAATGTGTCATTAGTGGAATGGTATTGTGCACATCTAATTAATATATATGGTTTGCTAGTGAATCCTTTACAAGGAGCATTCTGGAAGAACAGTAATTCAGTGTTATCACTACAATTCTTATCAAAAGCATAGCATTAAACAAATGGTGAGATTTATTTTTCCTGTTTATTCCTCATCCTGTTAAACACAGCTATCAAAATGATTGGCTGGCACTTTTTTGTCATGTATTTGATACTGATGGCGACTATTATGATAGTTACAATGATAATAATAGCAATCATAATAATAAGATTTTTTTCTGCTATTTCCACTGAAAGATCTCAGTTAAATTAAGACTCTGCATGTCCCATGAAAGGAAAGCACAAGTGATTTTCATTCTTTTTTTAAAAATATGTAAAGCAAGGCAAAAGAAAGTTACATTAATTTATATTTGCATTCTTTCTTTTTACTTTTAATTTTGTTCTTTGTTGCAGGGATGAATTTTATTCAAAATAAAAGTGTAAATTATCATATAAAATGAGGCATTTCAGTCATATGGTACTTTCTCATTAGGCTGGTCAAGTGTATATGTACAAGATAAAGATTATTTCACAGTCTTTACTGCCTTCATTTGAGTTTCCATCTCTTAGTTGACAATACATATCAATCTCACTTTTCTTTTTATTATACTTTTTTACTTTTTTCTCTCCGTTACAGTAGTGTGCTTGTACTCACCATGAGCTTATTTTGAATTTATTACAGGGAGAAATTTTCTTCTTTTTGTAGAATTATAAAACGGCTTGGATGGGAAGGGACCTTAAAGATCATCTGCTTCCAGTCTCTCTGCTCTAAGCAGAGACACCTTTCACTAAACCAGGTTACTCAGATCCCCATCAAGCTGGTGTTTATTTTCTTGACCCATAAGTCTCTAGTCGTGTACTCAAAGATAATTCTTAGGAGCAGAAGAGGAAGTATGAATTTTTAAATGCAGAACAAAGAAGGAATTGAAAAATTGGTATGATATTATCTTCTGCCATAAAAAAAAACAAACCTAAAACTATCTTTAGTTACACACACAACATTAATGTAACATAAATATAAGATGGCTGTGCAGGTTAACATGGGTTAAAGTTTATCTCAGTCCTGATATGAGTGCCAAATTAAGAAAAACATCTCAGGGAAGGGGATGTATTTCAGTGACAAAGTTCTCTTTTGTAGCTGGTATTCCCATCTACCCTTGCTGTCACCACTCTAAAAATTTCCAACACTTGTGAACAAAACATTGTGGAAGTCAGTCCAGGGTACACAGATATCTATCTCAGCATGGACGGTCTGCTTCTGGATCCAAGAGCCTCACTTCCAGACATTACTGAGAATCACCATGCTTTCTGATACCCATCACTCATGCCCTAAAGACACCTGTAACAGGTAGGTTCTGACAATGGGAGTATGATAAATCTCTTCTGAGAAATACTCCATTGCAACCAGTGAGATTCCCTACTTTATAGTGCTGAATATTGAATGATGTGGCCTTATTTTTGACTGTGTCAGAAGAAAGACTGAGAAACTTGAATACAGCAGGAAAACACTCCATAAGTCTTCATGTGTTGAGGACAGGTAGAAGACTAGAAGTTAAGTTATTCCTGAAAGACTTCATCTGAGTAGTATTCTGATGGCATCCTTTCACCTTATCACCATCAAAGGTTTTTCAACAAAATCTGCTCCTCTCGTGAATGCAGAACTGAAGCTTTTGAAACCTTTCATGCCCCAGAGTATGCCAAGTTGTTATGTTGCAATCCAGTTCCTGGTGTCTCCTTCCTGGGAACCCTTTCCACCCTTTCCAGCATGACAGATCACCCAGGGACACAAATCAATTTAAATCAGCATGGGTCCATTAGGAAGCAGAAATTCGAAGCCTTGGCCACAGGACACTTGTCCCATTAGATCTGTTCCTCTCATCTGCTTTTTCTGTATTAAAAAAGGTCCAGAAAATGGAGCCTAAGGAGATGAGGAAAGAAAACAACATCCAAAAGGTACAAATACAAATAAAAATGAAGGGAAATAGTCTCCCAAGCTAAAAGACGAGCAAAGCCAGCTTATATTCAACAGCTCTTCAAGTAGCAGCTCTCAAAATGCTACTAGTTAGTATTCAATTTCCAGGCTCTGGCAAGCACCCCATCCCATTATGAGGGTATATAATCTTCTTTTTGCTACATCGTTTGTTTTTAATAAATCACATGCAGAGCTTTTATAACATAAGCCTCTAAAATAAAACTTCTGTACACACATCTCACATAAATAAATAAAATAATAAACACACATGCCTACTCACACAAGCAGAAGCCAAATAATCACTGAGTTACCAGGGTCCCAAATGCTGGATTGTAAATTATAAATTGGTTTGAGAATTTTTCCCTGTTTGACTCAATTATGATAAATATGTTTCAAAATGTAAACTGTGAGATGCTGATATACTGTGAGTGTATTCACAAAGTGTCTGGGTTCCTCTGATACGTTATTATGGCTACTACAGAAAGGTCAACATTTTACCTGCTTCTGGAGCAAAGACAAACTCTTTTAGTTCTGTACAATACCATGAGTTTTCTTTGGCAAACTATTGTCTTTCCCTATGTTAAAAGTGGGAGCACTAATTTCATACTTAGATATAATGAGTATCATGTGATTTCCTAAATAAGAACTTTTAAAAGCTTCAGATATGCACACTAAATCACATGGAATTATTCACAATTAAGATCTTTTTTACAATAAAAATATAGCTTTTTGGTTTGCCTGACAGTTTTGTTTATGTGGGTACTTACAGTGCATGCTTATCCAGCCTCTTGTAATGATAACAAGCAAAAATTTTACAAACAAAGAGGCAATGTTTTACCTTAAGAAAGCCACACAGTTTTAGGAATTTAAGAATTTAAGTTTAGGTTTAAGAAATTAACTAGATTTTTGTGAGTTGTAATAAACTCATAGCACTAAGTAGATGAAGCATTTATGGTATGTTATGTTGCATTCATGGTGTCAGAAATTACGTGGATCATCCTTGTCCCTATGTACTATAGGACAACAGGTAAGAATTTTTTCTCAACAAGTTTCTTGATGACACAAAATTGGAGAGAAGGCTAGCACTGTGATTCACAGGGATCACCACAGGTCGCAGAAAGGATCCTTGATAAGCCTCATGATGTTCTAAAAAAGGCAAATATGAAATTTTGTATCTAGAATGGAATAATGTCAGGCAACAGTACATACTGGGAACAACCCAGCAAGAAAAAAAGCTTTGGTTTGTACTTTTTAAATATAACTACATTTTTTTTTTCTCTCCATATAATCCTACTGTCGGAAGAGTAAGAAAATGGGTGGAATTGGGTTTTTCGTGGTTTTTCCATCAGTGTTTTGCCATTGGCAACTGCTTCAAAAAATAAGAAGAAATAGTTGAGAACAAATGCCAAAATGGACATTATCCCTTTATACTTCCACATATTTTTTTTATCATTTGAACATCACTCACACGACAGATTTTAAGCCCAGGCCACTGATTCTATTGACCTTTAAGAAAATTTTTCAGTGTCCCCTGCACAGTAACTCAAAATTTGAAACACAACAGATGCAATCAAAAATATTTTGTGTAGTTGTCTTGGTTTGAAGGACAGGTGTCTGTTAAGGAAGGCAGAAGCTTCCCTTGGAATGGAAAAAAAACCAAAAAACTGTAACCCTTCTCCCT
>VZTZ01042427.1:0-20889 GCA_013400955.1 Drymodes brunneopygia
CCCTAAACTAGGACACCTGTGTATAAACACATGCATTATATTTATTTAATAAAATAGGCACTAGCATGATATCCTCTATCACAGCTCTGGACATTCTCTACAACATAAGTAAGTAGTCTGCCTTCAAGTCTTGCAGTTGTGGCCATCACCAACATAGTTCAACACCTCTGTGATGCTTGGAAAGTTAATGACAGCATCAAACTCCAGGACTGCTCTGCTAAACCAAATCTTTCAAAACCAATGCAAACAAATGGTTTCTCAACCTCTTGCCCTCTTCATTTCCTGTTCAGAAAACAAAGTAATCAGGTGCAGCAAAGCAAGAGTTCTACGGATATAATAAATAAGTAATTTTCTGGAGAAGCAGTTATTCTTTTAGTCAAGGAGGCAGAAAAACCCCCTGATGTAGTTGTGTTTTTTCTTATATACAAATACATGACTAAATGGTTTGGGCTTGCTGTATTTCTGTGGTTTTGTTTGCTGTGGCTCTCAGGAATGCAAACTGAAATGTTCCCTGACTACAGAGGAGGACAGTATACTGAAGAGAACCTGCTGTCTCAAACATTTCCAACATCAAGTAATTCTAAATCCTGCTGAATGTGTGCCATTCCTGTACCACGGTTCCTAGGCCCACTAATGTTCCAACTACCATCTGCTACTGAAAGCATCATTATGCATGAGACAACCAGCATTCTGTCAAGAACATTCACTCATTCATTCACATTTGTAAATTTATGGAGTTTTCATTGCACAGCAATGACAATTCCATGCAACAACTCTGACAGCTATTTTTAATGGGTGTCTCTTTCTTCTTTCTGTGCATTTCATGAAGAGAGAACAGAAGACTTTCTGTTCCCAGACTGACTCCTGCCTGTTGTGGCATGGATAGAGAATTAGTGATGACCATTTCTCTTCATTTTCCAGTAAGTTGCCTGAAACTAGTGCTTTTCATACTTCTCTGAAGAAGGAAGGAATTCAACTACTTAGTGGCAATTCTGTGTATTCTAGACTTCAACTACCTCCTTGGTCCTCTTGAGCAAAGTGCTCCTATGCACTTTTGAATATAGAAGAGCTCAGAGAACGTACAAAGTATGGGCTATCTTAAAAATTAAATTTGTTAGTCACAGACTGTAAGCAGGTAGAAGATCTAATAAGAAAACCTTATGTTTAGCTATATACCTTCATCCACAGATGGTGTGAAAGGTCCAGTCACTTAAAAGATTTTCAAGATTCTTTGTACCAGTGGCCTTTGGGGATGCTGGATTTCTGTCCATTTTCTTTATCTCGTGTACAGACCTTGTTTTTTTCACTTTGCCTGTTCTCACTCCTCTCTTGAGGGTCTTTTACTTTTGTATTTTTGTAAAGCCTCCCACTGCCTATTCTTTCTAGGATTCATTGTTTCCATAAGAAGGAACAGCAGCCTAGAATGATTATATTTTCATTCCTCTCACTGCATTATGGAGATTATGCAGAAGAAGCAATGAAACTGACTTCAGTTTTATTAGTAGGAGTCTATTTCAGCATACAATAACTTTGCATGGGGAGGCTCATCTTTTCTGTGGACTGAATTTTGCACTGATTCATTCAGAATGTTCTTGTGCTTACTCTGCAAACTAGTAATGGCATTATTTCACATGAAAAAATCAGATATGTATAAATTGCAAGTATAGAAATACTAAACTTAAAAAAAATCTAACTGCTAGAAAGTTCTGCCTATTACAGGAATACTTTCTACACATTTGGAATAGAAATTTAGAAATATATACTCAGGCTAACTAAACATTACATTGTACAATTCTTTAAGTTGTTCCTCAAGAACCTGATGAAGACAAAGAAGGTGGTGACATATTTGTAAAGGAACAGGTGATGTGGGGGTACACTTAGACTAGCTCAAATCCAGAGAGAGAAATGGCAGCATCACCTAATTTCTGTGGCTGGATCTGGGCCAGCCAGATGCTACACTCAAATTGCCAATATGTCATCAACCTATTTCCTTCTAGATATACCGTATTTCTTTCCTTCTTTATCACTACTGCTTAGAGTTGATTCTCTTTGCATAAGGGTAGGGGCAAATGTAGTTTGAAAGTACTGTACTGTGATTTCTCTATCATTCTTGTAGAAGAAAGAGAGGAACTGCTAGAAATGCACAATTCAAAGTCTGAGATAAGTGAACAGATGCTGTTGTTGTTGTTGTTGTTGTTGTCAGGCATCATGCGTGTCTTTACAGTATTTTTCATGGCATTACCTGCCTTGAAAGGCAAATTCGAATTTCTTTTACACATCATTTTAGAAAGTGTCCTTTGGGCTAGCCTGGCCCACCACTGTACAAAAGGAGCTGCTAATTAAACAGTAAAGAACTGTATACCTTTTTTGTAGATCAAGGGCTTCTTCTTGCCTTTCTTCACAATACTGGCTTTATGAGGAAGTGTCAAAGTCAGTTCCAAGTGTCTGGGTCAGTGCCTCAAGCATACGTTTGGAACATGCTGGCCTTGTGCATTGTGTTCCCCTTCTGGTACAGTTTATACCAATTAAGAGAGCAGACTAAAATCAGAGTGCTGCTTTTCATAGGAAAACTCCTTTGCCACTGTTATTTGCTGGAGAATTTGCTGCAAGTTTTCTTTAGCTGAAGTGCCTCCTTTAGTGACTTCTGATTCTGCAGTTTCAATGGAGGACTTGAAGTGTTCTGATTATAAGAGTGATGTATATGCAGTGATTAACTCATCAAGGGATTAGCACCAAAAATAGAGTTCTGCACAAAGACAACTATTAGAGAGCTTCCACTTCAGTATAGAAGGAAAAATAAGGTAAGAATTTATGGTAAGGATGCAGATCTGGTTGCAATTTTTACAACCTTTGACTGTGTCTATTTGAGTCTACTTTTACTATTGCATTTTTATCTAGATATCTTAGACAAATGTCTGGTGATAATCAGGTTAGTGAGTTAGGAATATTCAGGAAAGGAAAAGATATTCCTGAATATCAAATTCAAAAGACACATTTAGATACAAAAATATTTTTCTTTTTAACTCTCTCCTTTTATTTTGGACATAAACCAATCTGTATATTTCAATATTTAGTAAGGATTTAATGGGCATGTTTTTTCATATCAATCAAATACTTTTTTTAGTCATTGAATGTAGTGGAAAGTGTTTCTTGGGTTTCATCAGTAAGCCTTTGAGTTTAGCCAGTGAGGTGTTCCATCTGAATATTCCAAAGCACTAAAAACTACTAGGACAGTGTTCTTCTGACTATTTGCCTGATGGATGTCTATATAGAGAGGAACATGTCTCAGGTGATCAGTACTTCCAACCTAAAATGATAGCTATCTAGAGTAACTTGGCTTTGCCTAGGTTCTGGTCTTGTATTCCACAGTATGCATGTTTTAACCACCCTGTATTTAAGAGTCACGTGTATTTTAAGTGCTACCACAAATATGTTAAGCTGTTATGAGTTACATTCTTTAAATCCAGCCATGGAGAATCATGAAATCATTCAGCTTGAGATGGACCTCTGGAGGCTACCTAGTCCAAACCCCGCTTAAAGTAGGTCCAGTTAGATTAAACTGCTTGACCTAAACCCTGACTTAATCTTCCCTATATCCTTACATTAGACAGTCATAGACAACCATCCAGTCTCAGAATAATAGAATTGTTTCTATTATTCTAGAAATGTTGGAAAACATTTAATGAAACCATCTAATCCAATCCCCTTGCTCACACAGGGTCAGCTAGAACTTGTTTCTCAGGATCATGCCCAGTCGCTCACTGAATGTCTTAACCTTTCTGGGCAACATGTTTGACCAGCCTCACAGTAGAACAGTGTTTTCTTGTGTTCAGATGGAATTCCATGGTTTTTAATTTGTGCCCATTGTCTCTTGTCTCTGAGCACCACTGAAAAGAGCCTGGCATTGTACTCTTCATTCCATTCCAAGCCATCAGGTATTTAAACATGTGTAAGACACCCCCGAGCCTCTCTTCCCCAGGCTGAGCAGTCTCAGCTCTTTCAGGCTTTCCTCATATGGAAGATGCTCCAGTCCCCTAGTCATCTTTGTGATCCTTCACTGGATTGGTCCAGTAAGTCCTTCTTGTTCTTGTATTGGGGAATCCATAGCTGGACACAGTGCTCCACGCATGGCTTTACCAGTGCTGAGTAGAGACAAATGTCCACCTCCCTCCACATGCTTTCAATTCCCCTCCTAATGAGGCCTGGGAGGCTGTTGGCTGCTTTTGCCATCAGCTTGCATCGCTGTCTCATGGTCAGCTTGTTGTTCACCAAGACCCTCAAGTCCTCTGGTGCAGGGCTTCTTCTTTAGTCAGCCAGGCCACAGCATTTAACAGTGCCATGTGTCATTCCCCCCCAGATGCAGACCTCTGCATCCAGCCTCGTTGATCTCTAAGAGATTTCTCTCAGACATCCTGTTTCTGTCTGTCCAAGACCCTCTGAATCTTCCCTTATCTCTGATCTTACAATCATATTATAGACCAGCTAGTCCTCCTAGTTGTGTACTGTATACTTGCTGAAGATGTATTCACAGTCATTGGTGAAGATGTTTAACAGTGCTAGTCCCAACACTGACCCCTTGGATAGACTGCTAATGACTTGCCTCTAAACCAGTGATCACAGCATTCTGGGCCTGGCAGGTAGGCTGTTTTAATCCACCTCACTGTATGCTTATTTAACCTGTATTTTGCCAGGTGTTCTGTGAGGCTGTTAGGGGTACCAGTGTCACAAGTCTTACTGAAGTTGAGGTAAACAGCTTCCACTGTTCTTCCTTCATCCACTGAAACAGTTCCATCATCCGCATTGTGGAAAGTTATCAGGTTAGTTAAGCGTGGCTTCCTCTTCGGAAATCCTTGTTGACTATTTCTGACTACCACGTTGTGCTTCACCTGTGTGGAAAAATGGCTTCCAGGATTAGTTGTTCCTTTATCTTTCTAGAGATTGTGGTGAAACTGGCCTGCCTGTAGTACCCTGGATCTTTCATGTTGCCATTCTTGAAGACAGGAGTAACGTCTTTTTTCCTCCAGTCTTCAGGAATCATTCCCAGTTGCCATGACATTGCAAAGATAATAAAGAGTGGACTTGCAGTGGCATCGTGCAGCTTCCTCAGCACTTGTGGGTCCAACCTCTTATGCTGCATAAGCTTATGTATGTGCAGTTTGTTTAAGCTCTCTTTAATCTCTTTCCATGGAGGGTTAGGCATGTTCCAAACTTTCCCTCTGTTTTCTGGGGCTTGGGATTCCTCAAGGACAGTTTTACTAGAAAACATGGAGGCAAAGAAGCTATTGAGTATTTCAGACATTTCCATATTCTTTGTTATCAGCACCCTTACCCCATTCAGGAACAGTTTATTTTTTCCCTAGTTGTCCTTTTGTTCCTTTTTGCTATTTTCGACAATTACACATAGAATCCTCTCTTGTTCCCCTTCATGTGCAGAAATGTTGCTAGATTCAACTCCAGGCTGGCCCTGGCTTTCTTGGTGCTTTCACAGNAGATTTCTCTACCATTTGAAGGAGATTAAAAAAAGGGTGGGGAGGGAATTTGGTAAAAACAACAAAACCAACCAAATAAAACCCCAACCTGCCATCCAAAAACCTTCAAAAACAAGCAAACCAACAGAAACCAAAACAGAAAACCTCTCCAAAACAAGGGCAATAAATAAACCCAAAACAACAACAGCAACAACAACAACACGACTCAGAAGAAAAACAAACCCCTCCAAATCCTCAAAACTTGAGCATAACCCAGCTGCCTGCATCAGTGTGCTGACATTCTCAGCTGTGCCTGGAGAGATGCATAAGGGTAATGTCTGTCACTCACAAAAGCTTTTATGAGTTGAAATGTGCAGTGTTTATATATGAGCTTTGCATGATGTGCCACCTGTGCTCTTGCCTGTGCTATTTCAATAAATTTAAGCAAACCAGTTTGATAAGCTTTTATTGATGCTACAGCTCTATCAACACTGTGCCTGAGGCGCAGACCTTTCTGATTCTCCAGCTCAGAGGCTCATCTGTGCCCCCAAAACTGGTCTTGATCCTCAAGGTAAGAGGATTTGAAAACCCTGAAATCTCCTGCAAAGCTGTAACTGTGAGAATGGGGCTATTTCACCCCATATATTGGCAGCAAGTGTCTTGTGGGATGGGCGTTTTGGGGTGTGTGCTTGTCAGATGGAGGCATCGCTTTTCTCCCCATCTCCTGCAGTCACANTCCAGTCTCCAACTGCCTTTCATTTCCTACTTGTTGTGATGGAGCTTTTTGATCTTGTAGGAGGTCATTCTTGAATTTCAACCAACTCTCCCTCCCCTCCCCTCCCCTCCCCTCTCCGTNGGGGCTATTTCACCCCATATATTGGCAGCAAGTGTCTTGTGGGATGGGCGTTTTGGGGTGTGTGCTTGTCAGATGGAGGCATCGCTTTTCTCCCCATCTCCTGCAGTCACAGAGCAGAGCAGGAAAGGTTTTTTTTTGCAGACCCACTTGTGTTCAGCATCACATCTACTAACTTCAAAGTCCTTGGCTCTCAGTGTCCCACATCCTTCATCCATCTCCTGCAGAGAGGTGCCAAGCCTGTAAAACAAAAACTGTATTGTTGAAGAGGAGGAAACTCTCCAAGTCTTGCAGAAAAGGAGGGGCGGGGTAGGGCTGTCCTGCCCCTTTCCTGCACTGTCCCACTGTGCATGCATCATTTCTTGCTGCAGGGTGACCAGATTTGAGGAGAGTTGCTGTGCCTGCAGTAAGATCTGTGATGAGCATGTGTGGGGCATGAAAAGTCATGTTATTGCATGGGTCTGGTGGAAGCTGTGGGGTTACTGTGCTCTGGTACAATTCCCCAACTTTTGGTCTACAGAGTTTTGCTGGAGGGAATATGAGACTGTAGCATAAACTCCAACATCTTGGAGAGATGGGTCAGGGCATGAACTGGGTCTGAAATGGAGCAAAGCTGCTGCTTACACCCACAAACTGTGGATACACTCACATTTTGGGGTTGAAAGGTGTGTTGTCTACCCATCTCCACACCTTCTGGTGTGACCTTAATCCAATCCACACTGGTGGTGGGCTCTTGCCTGTAATAGTCTTGATGTGCTCCTGGAAAATAGAAACGACCAGTTGCTCCCAAAATCTCTCTGTGGAGGGTTTCATGGCAAGCAAATTCACAGAGTAAATCTGACTCCAAAATTCATGAGACATGAATGTCCCCCATACTTTGAATGCTTCCCAAACCCTCCTGTTGCTAGGCACTTTTTTCTTCCCTGCCAACCTAAAAATCAGTACTTTTATGTCCTTTTCAAGCTTTCTTTTCCCTATTTACCTTTTCTTTTTTGTCCTGGAGCACCACCAGCTGGGAGTCCTGATTTTCACAGCTTTTCATACCCTGAGTCCAGTTTCCCAATTCCTCAGAAAGCCAGTAGCATCTTTCCCCATGGAGCTTCCAGTCCTGCGGACACAGCTTGCAGCCAGCATAGGCTGAAGAGGAGAAAAAGCCATGAGACACTTTGAAGGGTTGTCAGGTTATTCCCCAGCCACCAGCTGAAGGTACTGAGGGATTCCCCGTCCCACACCCCAGCTCTTTCCCCACTGCCGAGTTTTCACATTGATGTGGTTTTTCCAGCCACTGGAGAGGAGGGTTTCTGAGGCTGGGTGACCACAAGGACATTATTGGCTGGTGGAGGTGGAGAAGAAACAGTGGCGAGGAACCTCCTCCCCATCAGCAGGTTGATGCTGCTCCTCCATGGAGGAGGGATCAGCAAAAATTGCATGGAAAAGAGGATTCTTCCTTGCAACACTCCTCTTTGCCAAATAACCCTTCTGGCCTCACAACCCCAAGGGTCTAAGGATCTCTCTCCTTGCAGTAGAAAACCCCCACAGAGGTCTCACCTGAGCATCTCCCAGCAGAGTCAGATAGGAAGGGGGATTACCTGTGGGGCTGTTGCCTCGGGGTTTGCAGAAATACCGCACCAGGGATGAAAACATGCACTGCTCCATCTGGTTCCTTCCCTGGATCCCACTGCCTAGCTGCTGAATGCTTGCCACTGCTGGCTGTGGGGAGCCCTGAAAAACTTTGAGAAGTAACCTGGGGTGAGAAGCTGCAGCCACTTGGGGATAAAAACCACAAACCCTACAAAACTGGGTTTCATTTTCTCATACAGTTACTTAAGCCAGCTTGAAAAACATGGCTTGTATTCTCCACCCTTGTTTGATAGCTATGGGTATAATCTAGGTTCACTTAGAATGGGCTTATTCTTGATGGGTGATGTTGCATCTTTACAGGACTACCTTGTCCCCTCCAAAGACTGAAATGCTGAAATAACCCCCAGTTTCCCCTCCCTGGCTGCTCACTGGGGTGTGAGATGTAGATAAGAGCAGGTTACTCACCCCGCACACTCAGCACGACCACCAGGACCAGCAGGATGAGTTGCCCCAGCCCCCCGGCTATGAGGAGGAGCCTGTGCCACCATGGACAGAAGGCAGGTGCTGAAAGAGGCCACATTTGCTTTAAAAAACAAAAGATGAAATAGCTGGGGGTTTAGAGGAAAAAAAAAAGCCCCTCTGTCAAGCTGGTGAGTTTGAGCAGAAGTTTACAGCTTCTTTGCTTCCTCCAAAAAAGTAAATCACCACTGATGAGGTCTAGAGTGAGGGTGGTTTCTCAGGTGGTGGAGGGGCAACCTTGGGCACCCCTGGATGGAGCTTGGGGGATCAAAAAACTTCTGAGATTAGCTTAATTTACAGCTCCTGGTAGAGCTGGGAGCTGGTGAGACAAAGGTCACTCCAGCTCTCATCTCCACCAGGACTCCAGACAGGATCTCAGCAGCTTTCCTTCCCATCCAGATGTGTTGGCTCATGTTGGGTTTCTTGGCACCCATTTTGCCCTCCCAGGTGAAGAGTCTTGGAAGCAAAACGGCTTCCAGATACCTGTTACCCTCTCCCATTCCTTCCTTTCTCCTTTTCCTCCTCTTTTCAAGCCAGGATCCTGCCTTAGAGGACATTTAACCCACAACAATATTCTCCATGATCTTGAAAACCTCAACATGGAGATGAAGAAGCAAGCAAACCTCAAAGTAAACAAACACAAAAGTCTTCCCAAAACTTGAAACAAGCATTTTCCCCCCAAAATAAGACTTACCACGATGCTTCTTAGCAGAAGAACCATCCCCAGGATGCCTTAAATCAGCATAAACAATTTCCTCAGCCATGGTTGCTCAGAAGGTCCCAGGAGCAGCTCAAAAGTGACACCGCCCTTGGACAGCCCCTTGCCTTGTGGGCTACGTGCTCATGTCTGCATCCGGCTCCAGGAAATGGTATTGGCTGGGACTTTTATCTGCTCTTCTGTTTGTATATATACATATATATATGTATGTATTCTACACCCTTCCCTTGCAAATGGAAGGTGGTGAGGGAATGGGTGTCCTTCGGCCAGGGAGAGGTGGCACACCTGCAGGTGTAGAAATAGCTGTGAGTTTTGCTAAACAGCCGTGAAAGCAGAATGAATAAATAATAATTTCAAAAAGCCTTTAAATAAGGTTTTTGACTGTGAGGCTGAAGCATGTCAGGAGCTGGATTAGTGTGACCACAAGCAGGTGGGGAGGACACAGGTAACATTTGGTGTTTTTTACCCAAAATATGGGCTGGGAGTGACTTGAAATGTCTTTTGTTTCATGTGACTTATCCTGCTGGTTTTAACACAATATTTAGCCTATGTTTTATCCTGGGGCAGAGAGATCCAATGTGGTCAGGGGTTGCCCAGCTCCTGCCCAGGAACAGATAAGAATCTGGATTTCCTCCAGGCTGCTAATGAATCTTATTTTCTCTTACTTTGTTACTTTATTTTATTTTTATTTTTCTCCTGCAAGCCCATTCTCCCACTCCTGATGTATCCTTTTACACCATCTAGACCCATGTTTCCTCCAGGTTTGGAACTCTTTGGCAACTGCATGGAATGACCACAAATTTCCAGCCTACACTAACCTTGCCCCCTCCTTTTTCTTAGTTTTTTTGGTGTTAATCTCAGGTTTGAGGCAGTGCCATAACATCCCAAAGCAACACCTTTTCACAGAAATAAAAATGATGTTTTTTTCCTCAGACACCCAAAAAAAAAAATCCAGGAAAAGAGNAGATCCCCAGCAGTGTTTTCCCCAGCTGCATACTAAAAACAGCATTTTTGGACAGTCCATCTCCCTAGCTGAGAAAAAAAATCCAGAAATGCTGGAAAAGAGGGTGAAGTGATGCCAGGTGGAGCTGGAGGGGAACCCCTGGCTCAGTGAGTGGGCAGGTGGCCCTGAGCATGCACCCTCTGCATTGCCCTTGAGGAGGCACAGGAAAATCCCTCAGAAAACAATAAAATAAACCAAAACAANCTAGACCCATGTTTCCTCCAGGTTTGGAACTCTTTGGCAACTGCATGGAATGACCACAAATTTCCAGCCTACACTAACCTTGCCCCCTCCTTTTTCTTAGTTTTTTTGGTGTTAATCTCAGGTTTGAGGCAGTGCCATAACATCCCAAAGCAACACCTTTTCACAGAAATAAAAATGATGTTTTTTTCCTCAGACACCCAAAAAAAAAAATCCAGGAAAAGAGCAAAATTTTGCCCCAATACCTATCAGCAGACAGAAATAATGTAAATAAGAGCATAAACCCAAAGGTCCAAAGGTTCCAGTAGGAAAAGCATGCATAATTTTATTTTTTAAAATTATATTTTAAAANGGAGCTGGTTGTGCCTCGGCATCGGGCTTGTTCCCACAGAGCAGACACAGGTGACAGGGTTTGGGATGGGCCTGGGGGCTCAGGGGAGGTGGTCTTAAATTTTGATCAGAGGAGAGAATTTTGATTGCAGGGAGAACTTTTTAATTGCAGGAGAAAATTTTAATTGAGGGGATTTTAATGGGGGAGATTATTTTAAGTGGGGGGAGAAAACTTTAGGGGAAAAAACCTTAATTTTGGAGAGAAAATTTTCATTGAGAAGAAAATATTAATTAAGGGGAAAAGATGTTAATTGGGGGGAAAACTTTAATGGGGAGAAAAGTTTGCAGGGAGGAAACTTTATTTGTAGCAGAAAATTTTAATTGCAGGGAGAAAATGCTACCTGAGGAGATTTTAATAGGGGAAGATTTTAATTCATGGAGAGAACTAATTTGGGGTGAAAGTTTGATTGTGGGGAGAAAACCTGACTTGCAGGGAGAGAATTTTAAATGAGGGCATAAAAGTATAATTAGAGGGCTAAAACTAGGTGGGGGAAGAGAAAATTTTAATTGCAGGGACAAGACTTTAATTGTGTGAGAGAACTTCAGCTGGGGAGAAAAGTTTAAATATGGTACAGGGAGAAAATTTTAAATGGTGAGAAAATTGAAACTGAGGACTGACAGCCTTCATGATACCACTGATAGATGGAACTTTGCTTGCAGGTGAGGCAAGACCTGTAGAGGTGGAACCCCAAAAATGGAGGAAATGAGAGTTTATTCCAGATTTTTGGGCATGGAAAGGAGCAAGCGAGCAGGTAACTCTAGGTCAATGAACTGTAGAATCACTGGGTTTGGGGGGTTTTTTAATACTTCTGTAATTTGAGAACAAAACCCAGATGAAGTAAGGCTGTAGGGGGAGAAAAGCTTTTTCTGGAACTTCCCTTGAGGGAAAATTTTTGTCACTCAGCAGATAGAATTTTTTGCTCTAAACAGACCCATTTCAGACACAATGGATTATTCTGATTTAGTACTGAGGCACTTGAGTAACTGATTCTTTTAGGCATTTTTTTCCCTCCACAAATATTCCAATTTTCTGATTTATTCTGGATTAGAATAAACAAATTTTTGAAGAGTTGAACTGTAGAAGATGCCAAAAAGAAATTTGGTATTTAAATCCAGTTTGGACACATCAGAAAGTATTTATTATTGTCTTCTTTCCATGGAGAAATCAGCTTTCCCTTCTGCCCTGTTTCAGCTCTCCCAATTTTGCTCCCATTTCTATCATCCCCTTGGCATGATTTTTTACAATAAAGTAAAAAAGGGACTTTTGGGGCCTTTTCCATCATCTTGTTCTACCCAACCAGGGATCAAGATTTTTGAGGATTTTTTTTTTTATGATTCAGCACATTTGTGGCTTTTTCAAATTTGATTTTTTAAAAATTTTAAATTTATTTATTGATTTTTCCTTTGTTGATTTTTAAATTTTTAAAATATAACTTTTAAAAAAAATATTTGGCATATTTGGCTTCTGACTTACTTTCTAATATTTGTCCAGGAAGAAGAGGGGAGAGGAGGGTTTTTCCCATGAAATTTGGTTGATATGATGGGGACAAAAAGGGAAAAGCTTAAACAAAAAATGGGGGAAGTCCTACTGAATGAAAACACTAGGATTTTTGGGTAAAAGCCCTAGGAAACAGAATATTTTTTGCTCATGGTGAAAGGAAAGTTCATATCCTGGATCACAAGATGCAGAGATGGAGGCACCATGACCCAAAGTATCCTAGTTTAGGTGGAGAAAAAACCTCCACTGAACTTTAATAATGAGGTAAACCCCAGAAATTAAAGCAAAAATTTAATTATGATACATTTCAGGAGTTTGCATCTGGAGCTGGGGAGGAAACTGTTCCCCGAAGAGTTCCCATAAATAAAAAAAATAAATAATTTTTTTCCACATGAAGAAGAATTTTTGGTATTTCTCACCCAAAATGACACAAAGTCCACGGGCATTGGGATGAGAGCAACCTTTCCTCAACCCTGGCATGGCCTGTAGTGTGTTGCTGCGCTGGGAGCCCTCACAGAGGCACTGAAGGTCTGTTCTCCTGCAGGTCACAGCATGGAGCTGAAGCCGGAGGCACGCATCGCCTGCCAGGTGGTGCTGGCAGTGCTTTTCACAGCTCTGTTCATCACAGCCACCGCTTTTGCAGGTGAATGTCCAAGGTTTAGCCTCACGGGTAATGTCTCTGAAATATTTTGGGTTGTTGCGTTTGTGACAGATCTATTCCCATGTTCCTGGGGAAGACAAAGCTCACCCAAGCTGCCGTTCTCTCTGAGAGAAGGACGTTTCAGAGCTGCCTTTCTACAGAAGACCAAACCCATCCCCTTGGTGTAGGAGGTGATGTAATTTAGAAACCTGTAGAAAATCAACCCAAAGAGCCATTTCAGGAGTACAGTCACACAAAAGTATTGTTTTCCAAGAAGGGGCCTGGAGATGTTGGCCTGAGTCCCAGCAAGTCAAGAGATCTGCAGGAATAAGAGGACTTTCTTCCTGTCATTTTCACTACTTTTGCATTAATGACAGAGCAACACCCAAGGGCATGTTTAGGGGTAGGGCTACTGTGAAATTCCTCTTTAAAATGTGTTTTTTTGAAGTCTACCATCCTGTTTCCTTCTTTGAAGGTGCAGCAGCTGTGTTTCTTGTCCAACACCACAAGCTGGGCCATGATTTGAGCTTATTTTCTCACAGGATTTCTCCTGGTATCTTAAGTTTTCTCTTTGCCCACAGTTGAGGCAGATGCAAGACTTTTGGAAGGCATGGAGTGGAGGATGATCTCCCCACCCCAGAGGTGCAAGGGGAAGGTGCTGCTCGTTAACACTGTTTTATTTTTAATAACAGTGCAGGCTTTCCAGCCCCACGCCCAGCCCTGCTTTCAGTGTCCCTTCGACTGGATCAGGTACAGAGGAAAATGCTACTATTTTTCGGAGGTTGAGGGGAACTGGACATCCAGCCAGGACAACTGCTCAGCACTTGGTGCTTCCTTGGCCATGCTGGACAGCATGGAGGACTTGGTAAGGAGACATGAGAACCTGCTCGGCATGGGGGGAAAAACCCAAAACCAGTGTATTTGAAACCTTTTGGTTTCTTTGACTGCTCTTCCAGGATCTTTTTTGAAAATCTGGAATGAGAAGGGGAAAAGGCCTTGAGGGTATGTCACTATGGGCATCTTCAAATTCCTCACCAAAGCTGACTGCTGCAAGACCTGTAGGAATAAACTCAGGTTTCTAGATGTCACTTTTTGGTAGTAGATTCAAATGTTCAAGTCCCAAAGAAGCCCTAAAGCAGCATGATCAACTGGTAAAATTGAGATTTTTGGTTGGAAGAAGGTAAAAACCTTTCCTTTTCCTCTCTTCCAGAGCTTTGTGATGAGATACAAAGGCATCTCAGAGCACTGGATTGGCCTTTTGCGGGAGGATGAGGACGAGCCGTGGCAATGGGTGAACCGCTCACCTCTACCTCACCTGTGAGTCCATGTTTTTCATATTATGTTGTTGGCTGGTGTTTCCTCAGCTGCAAAATGTGCTTTTCTTCTTGGACTTGAGGTGCATCCAGAGGTAGCAATGGGACAATGTTTGGGAAGGGCAGCATTGCATCTGGAACTGGTGTTTGTTTTCCCTTTGACCTAAAAGATGGGAGTGGTGCATTTGATGAGAAAATCCTGAGTTTAGATTTTTTATTTTAAGCTTTTTTTTCTTGCAAAGCTTTGGGTTTCATATTAGAAATAGAAATAAATTTGTGTCAGTGTTGGCATATTGATATTTAATTAGTTCTATTCCTATAAAAGAAATATGTCTAGATATTTTGGCATATTGGTGCCCATGAGAATGTCTGAGAACTGAAGCTGAGGGAAGCCTATGTGTGACTTTTCTCCTTTTTCCTGCTGCTCCATCTGAAATGGGTTATCTCCTCTATCCTTCCAGGTTTCAAATCCGTGGTGGTGGGCTCTGTGCTTACCTGGATGACAAGGGGCTCAGCTCCTCCCACTGCAGCACTGAGAGGAGCTGGATTTGTAGTATACATGAGCTGCAGAGCTCGAGCAAGGGCAACAGGATGAGACGGCCTCCAAACCTCTGTGTCAGCTCCTTGGGTGCTGCAGAGAGGCCTTCTCACTCCCAGATGTCTGCTGCACCATAGGGACATGAAAGAAAACCTCAAAAAGGTTTTGAACCCCCTGGGCAAGGGGTTATTGGGGCTTCCAGGGGACCAACAAGGTGTTTCTGGGACAAGGCAGCCTTTGGGGACCCACGAGATTGTTCTTGAGAATCTGGGGAGGGGGGACAGGGGGAAAGGGTGGGGCAGGGCAGCTTTGGGGGCTCTTTTTGAGTTTGGGGCAACATGGTGATGGCTCAAATGCAGATGCCTTCTGCTTCTTAGAGAAAAAGAAATTTATTATATTCTGCTCATATTTACATGCCAAGTACTTGGAAATACATCTTGAGCTTGGGGAGCAACAGAGGAAAAAGTGCGGGCAGTGGGTGTGAGCACATCCTTGTGATGCTAAAATCAGTTTTAATATGAGGTAGCAACTGATATTAATGCAAAGCCTGCAAAAAGTAAGATTTTGAATTTGTGCTGGAAGCCCAGCCAGTCATAGGCACTGAGGTCAGCAAAAGGAACCGTCAGAGGAAGCTAAATTTGGGAGAAAAAGCAAAGTCTTCAGCTCAAAACAAGCTCAGGGAAGCCCAGCTCCTGTTAATGAGCTTTGGATGAATTTAACATCTTGAGATCAGCTGTGCTGAGCTCAGACCCAAAACCCCCTGGACATAATCCAAAACAGAGACATCTAAGATGAAGGTAGGATCATGAACTGAGCTAGAAATGACCCCAAGCAGGAGTCATCAACAAGCATTTCCAACCACCATGATGCAACCAGCTTTTGGGAGGATCCTTCCAGGGCATCAGCCCTTGGGGGATAGTTTAATAGTTGACAGGAGCACACAAAAGTAGGGGAAGACCCTCTCCCCACTGAAGGAGGCCACAGGAAAAGTGAAGATGCGTTGGCGGCTGCTGACAGCATAGAAAGAGACCTGTCCCACCTCATAGTCCAGATAGACCCCGATCTCCCCATTGAGGAGTGGGACAGAGGTGTTGGATGGAGCTGTGAGGGCCACGCAGAGCTCATCATACTTCTGCAAGCCCCAGATTTCAGTGTTGGGCTTGAAGAGGACGCGGCCTTTCCTCTGCACTGACTCACGGGCCACCCCCACAGCCCAGAAGCGCCCGTTGGCCTCCACCTCCCAGTAGTGACGGCCCGAGGTGAAGCCCTTGCTGCCCAGCATGCACGGGTCGGTGTCGAACCGGCCCGGACCCTCCGGCCACCGGCATCGAGGCCTGCCCCAGGTGGCTTCTTTGAGGTCCTCAGAGAGGATCACCTCCGGACCCACTGTGGCTGGATCCAGGGTTATGTCCACTGAAAAGCAAAACAGAGAACAAATTAGAAGCCAAATATAAGCCTAGAGAACCACCACCCCCCCTCCCAAAACACCTTCGCCGGTGACTTTTCAAGGAGAAAGGGAGAGGAAAGGTGAGGCTGGAGATGTAAGTGTGAAGAGGTAGAACATAGAGATGGAGGATATATATCCAGTTGAGGCTGGAGACAGAGGCTCTAGGGAGAATCTCCAACTCCATTGAACATCTCAGCCCAAAAAACACAAGGAACTGATACTTTTCTCCTCTCTAGCCACCTCTGATTACCTTCAAACTGTTTGGCGACGTGATAGTCCAGGACAAGGTCCCACGTGCATGGCCGTGGTTTGAGGAAGAAAGCCATTGCACCCTCAGTATCCTCTCCTCCTGGCTGGAGGCACAGGAAAAGGAAAGAAAGGATAAAATCTAATTATTATCCTTCAGACAGTCACATCTCAACTTCTGCCCCATTCTATGTCAAAAAATGGGTTTAACCACCACATTTAATCAAAGTACCCCAAGAAAAGAGCATTTTTTTTTCAATAGTTGCAACAGAGCTTGGTTCATTTATGGGAAGACCCTTGGAGATGAGTTAAATCAATTAATTCCCTGATGACTACAAAAGGAACATGAGTAGCACATTGGGATGAACCCATCTTCATTGTAGATATTATTATACCCCCAAATCTCCATTCTTTGTGCTGGATGAAAGCTGAGTCTATACATCTCAAACCCATCTCTGCCTCCACCATTCATCAATCAAATCTGACAAAGTTTATGTGAGTGAGGAAAGTCCCTAAAATTGAGATAAGCCACATTCACATTCACGTCTTATGTCCAGAGAAATCCTGTCAGAGGGGAAGAAATTTGCTGTTGACCTTGGAGAAAATGTGTGTGGGGGAGATCACAGCTGGCACCAAACGGCCTCAAATTCATCCTCTGGAAGTCAGTGTGGGGTTTTGCAAACAAGGAGTTGCCCATGCTAAAGGGCCCTGGAGATGAGTAACAAAGCCCCAAAACGATTGAATAAACCATGCTGTGGCATTTGAAAACAGGTTGCTTCTTTTCCATGTGTTTTCCTCAGCAAATCTGCAGATAAGGGGATTAAAGCAGCAAGGTGATGAGTTGAAGTGGGGAAAAGGTGAGAAAATCACTCAAATGGAGATAAAAGCAGGAGCCAAAACTGTTTCTCACTCAAATTCCCCAGATGGATTATTACAAGTAGATGAGAAACAAATAATCACCATGACCCTCCACTGCAAAACATCTTTAAATCTGAAACAAAGATCCTGAGACCAAAGCAAGGATAACTCCACTTCCCTTATGGAGTTCATGGGATGGGGAGGGGACTCAAAATCCCCCTTCCCCCCCTACAGACATCAGGGTGATGTAACCCCCCTATCAGCACTGGGATTTTTCCCCTCACTCAAACCTTCTTGGTGTTCTCCTTGCTGTCGTTGGCTCCTCCAAATGGCTTTCTTCCACTGGCTGCTTCTTCACTGGGTTTTTTCCTCTTGGGATTTTTTTCTTCCTCTCTCTGGCACAGACTCAGCCAAAGCTCAGTCCTGTCTCAGCCTCTGCCAGCTTTTATCAGCCAAGAAGGGAGGAGCCTTCCAATCTCTTGCCTGCAGACAGGGCCATGACGTGCTTGGACACCTCCTGCACCATCTGATTACCCCTTTTCCCCCAATTTCAGGGCCATTTATTTTCTCAACACAGGCACTGGAGAGGAAAGGGAGGAAAATTAAGGCACTGCAAAAAAAAAAGCATTATTGCATGGCACCACAAGGGAGAAACTGGTTAAATTTTGCCCCCCTAGTTCCCCAAATCTGACCCTGGCCGCTTACATATGACGGAGTTGAACAAGGCAAAGCTGGGAGCAGCTTCCAGCTGAAAAATATGACAGCAATGCCTGGAAATAAGACAACCTTGGGGATATAAATCATGTTTAAAGACTGCTTGTGAGTGATGACATTTGCTTTTCCAGCTGGGGCAGCTTGTGCTGGGAACTGAGCGCAGGAACGCCCAGGGGCGGTTCAAGGGCAGGCAGCTTCACCCTGTGCCACTGCCAACCCACAGCACGCTCTTCTCCTCGCCAGGAGGGCAGCATGGCCACAGCAGCAGCACACAAACCCTGTGCTGACTCTGGCCAGAGCTTCACCTCCTGGTGTTGAAGAGACAAAAACCCCTCAAGAGGCAATGGGTGACCCACCACAGGCTGTGGTCATGAAGACTTCTGGAGGATCAGATAAGACCTGTGAGGTGAGATCACCTTCCTATGACCCATCAGGCCTTCCCCTTTTCCCTCCCCAAAAAAGGTGCAAAGTGAAAATATTTTAATTTTTTTGTGGGAAAGCAAAGCTCCAATGCTTGCTCCTAGTTATGGGAAAAATATAAAGCGAGTTGATCCCTGCTTTCCAGGGAAGGCAGTGAAGGGGCTTTTTTAGGGGGATTAGTTGCTTTCCTCCCCCATACAATGTACAATTTTGAAGGCAGGATTATACAAACAATCTGGGCTGATTGCTAATTTTTTTTTTTTTTTTTGTATATTCAGGAGAAAATCCAGTCTCACCTGCAATCCCTAAAGAAGGTGTTGGCAGAGTTTCTGGACTGGAGAGCGAATGAAGAGAAGAGACACCAGGACTACCTGGTACAGGGGGTCCCCTCTGTTCTTCAGCAGTCTGAATAGGTCTTTGGGTATTTCTTTTTCCCCAAACCCCTCTTGAAGAAACACATGGGATCATCTCCAAGAGGCATCCTGGTGCCCTGCAAAGCCCTACACCCAGTTAGAGTGGTTGGTGCAGATCCTGGGCAGGTTTGGCAAGCACCACCTCCATGTGCAGCTGCTTATTATTTTATTTAAATCAATTTCATGGCACTGCTCATTTTCATCCCAGATTGAGTCATAAAGGGACATTTGTTAACTTGGAATTAACACTCCCCCCTGCTTCTCAGGGCCTTGATTGGTTTTGGACAGAATATAAAGAGGAATGGCAAGAAGGGTGGGGAAAGGAGGATCTTGGGGTGAAGTACTTAATTACCCTGGAGTCACTAATTAACTGCATCCCCAGTCCTGCTCCAGTGGTACAGCACCCCTGGCAACAGCGTAAATACTTTTGTCCTTTAACTTAAAAGGGGAAAATTCAGGTCTGGGGAGGGGGGTGCACATGGGTTTTTTCTCTTCTCCAGGAGACGAGTGAAGCCGAGCGGCGCCGCATTGAGGCCGAGTTCGAGCGGCTGCGCCGGCTGCTGGCGGAGCAGGAGCGCACGGTGCTGGGCCGGCTGGCCGAGCTTGACGACACCTTCGCAGCTGCCCACGCCGAAAAATCACTGCGGGTGGCCGAGGGAGTTGCACAGCTCCACAGACTCATCGGGCAGCTAGAGGCCAGGTGCTTGCCCCAGGTGAGTGCCCTCCTTACCCAAAAGCTCTCCCAAAGTGCTGCCTATGGGGTCTTGAACTCCCTTTTTTCTCCCTTGTTCCTTTTAGGATGTTGGGAGCATCCTAAGCAGGTATGTGGCAACTGGTTGCTTTAGGTCCCTGTCACCGCAGCTGCGGAGAGGGCCTTGGCTGATCTATCCGTTGCATTACACCTGTCCCTGTCATTTCTCTTCCCAGCAGGAGTGAAATGAGGCTCCACCTCCCCTCGGGACTCCCCAGGGAGCTGGAGAAGAGCCTGAGCGCCTGCTGCCGCCAAAGTGATGCTCTGTGGGAGGCCCTGGAGAAGTTCAGAGGTATTTGGGTAGGATTATGTTTTAGGAGAATTCAGAGGTATGCCAGGAGAATTTGGAGGCTTTGGGGAGGAATGCAGAGGTATTTGGGATAATACAGATATATGAGTGGAAGGAATTCAGAATTATTTTGGGAGGAATTCAGTTGCATTTTGGGATAATTCAGTTATCTGGGGAGAAGAGGCGTTTCAGGAGGAAGAGGAGCTTGTCCAAGGGAAAGGCAGCAGCTCACTTCCCATCTTCTCCCCTCCTCCCAGATACAGATCCCCTCATGGGTCTCCCCACAGCAAAGACGACGCTGGAGACTGGCACGACTCCTCTCCCACAACTTTTGGCAGAGAGAAAAAGTGTGCGGTGGGATGAGGAGGACGACGAGCAGGATGAGGCCGGAAAGCCCCACTGAGGCCAGGAGCTGGCTGGCAGCTGTCAGGGGGTCAATCCCAGGCGATGCAGGACGTGGACACAGTAGCTGGACTCTGCAAGAATGCCACCTGTGCATCCTCAAACAGAGCCCTAGGTGCTGCCCAAACTCCTAGGGACACAAATGGTTTTATGACAAGCTCCCCTGCCAGCTGCTTTAATTAGTGACCAATCTTGTGCTGCTGCTCACCATGGAGGTCATGAATTAAAGAAAAAAAAAGAAGAAAGAACACTCCTGATTTTCCTTTTGCGCGCGTGTGTGTGTGCACAGGCTAGATTTTAGGTACTTCTTGGTTCCGCGGGGCCAGGGAGGAGGCTGCAGGCGAGCGAGGGGCAGCAGGATACACGGATCCCGCTTCTCGGGTGCGGAGTGGCGGACCCGTTCCTGGCCTAAACTATGAGGCCTNATGCGGCCTTGACTGAGAGCAGCACGTCCCGCTGCTCCCCGCCGCTGGCAGCGGCTGCCCCGGCCCTGGCTGTGTCACCCGGCTGTCCCCAACCCCCACCTGATAAGCGATGAGCCGCGCAGCTCTCAGTGGCCGTCCGCCGCTGCAGCTCTTTATTTCTAATTATTTTATTCTGCTCTACACATTATATTCACACCTCACC
>VZTZ01042427.1:21363-35944 GCA_013400955.1 Drymodes brunneopygia
CCTCGTAAATATCCCGTCTCTCCCAAGCCCCAGTTGCCGCTGCCTGCATTCCCTGCTGTCCGTGAATCCCCGCTGGTGCTGGCCCGGGGGCTGTTTCCTGGCGGGGACGGTGGGAATGCCGGACCCGCTCGGAGCTGCCTTTGCTCGGGAGATTCCGGGCATCCAAACCAGCGTCCCGCCCCGCCGCCGCTTCCAGGAACAACCCGGCCAGGCCCTTTCGCTGCGAGCCTCCCCGAGTGCGGCTTGTAAACAACCATGGCCGTGGGAAACGCCATCAGACACCTCCAGGAGGAAACCACCTACGCTGTCTGCTTGACTTTTTCCCAGGATCCTGTCATGATCCTGAGCTGCAGTTTGTGCCGGCGCTGCCCGCGGCGATCCGTGCCCGCAGCGCTGGGTGCCGTTCCCGCACGGCGCCTTCCGCCCCAGCCGGCAGCTGGCCAGCGTGGTGGCGGCCGTGCAGGAGCTGTGACACAGCCACCAGAGAGCCCTCACCCTCTTCTGTCGCCGCGATGGAGTCCTCGTGTGCACCGCCTGCGCCGAGCATCGCGCCGACCCCGCCGTGCCGCTCCAAGAGGTCGCTCGCTGGTACAGGATGAGCGGATCCCCGTCTCAGACACTCTCCCCCTGCCTGAGCGACGCTGATTTTCCTTAAAACTCAGCCCCCAAAATACGTATTTTGAACAGAGGCAAAGCTTTCCCTGTCTTTCCAGGCGGAAAAAAGCAAAGCAAGCGTCTAGAAGCCAAAACTGAGCTGAAATGCTGCGGTTTGATGAGGGGTTACGTATGAAACAGTGTAGCAGGTGGTTAGTTTTGGGACCAAACCTAAACACTGGACATTTCAAACTCCTGCTCTCACCAAGCGCCTGGGCTGTTGAAGGTTCCCGTTCCGTTTCCGGGCGCGGAGGGAAAATGGGGGGCCCCAAAAGGGGTTTGGACCTAACTTGGGGTGCAAGGAGGGGAGGGAGGGGGATGGAAACTGAAGGGTGGTGGGAACTTTTTAAGGTCTGGTGGCAGCTTTTTTACAGGAGACCTTGGAGAGATGGGATATTCCCACCTGGGAGACCTGTAGTGCCCACTCATCACTTTGTGTTTACATAACTGTTCGGATAACGTGAGCGTGTGCACGCAGAATAACTATAGAGTTAATTATAACATGCGTATGCATGTACATATCTGCTTCAGTGCAGCTGCAGAGGAGAGTGAGGATGAGGCCACCTGTGCTTTAGGGATCCCAGTCCCCTCTCCTCCTTTTCTCCTCTCCTCCAGGAGTTTAAACCCTGTTTCCTTGCAGAAGCAGTTTGAAGTTTCCCTAAAAACCTTCAGGAGGACCATGAGCGAGGTGCTGGGTTGACTGAGGCAGCAAAGGAGACAAGACAGGAGATGCTGGTGGGTGGTGCTGCCATCTGGGCACACTATGGGGGCCAAACTGCTTTATTCCTCCTCTAGCATCCTCCTCCTTCACCCCCCAGACTCGAGGCAGTGCTGAGAAGCAGAAGCTGCAGGAGATGCTGAAAGGGCTCTGCTGGGTGCTGAGTGACCAGGAATGACAGTTTCTTTCCTGGCTCTGTCGCCTGTGCTGGAGGTTGGGTGGAGCGACATGGTGGAGCTACCGAGATGTCATGGATCTGGCAATGCTGTGCACTGCTCCAGGCCCAGTACCAGCAACTGGATGGTGACCTGCTATGGGTGAGCCAGAATTTTGCCCTAGAATCCCTGTTTTTTCCTCCTTTCGGCTTTTATTCACAGGAAAGCAGCCCTAAGCATCTTTCGCCCTTCCTCTCCAGGATGCCCAAACCACCTTGAGCAGATACTGGAATCAAAAAGCATCACCAGGAACACCAGTTTTGGCCCCAAATCCTCCATTTCCCGGATCTTCTTCTCACCCTGCATTCTTTCCCTCTGGGATTTTTGCTTTGGAGCTGGAGGGGGTTGATGGTTAATCCAAAACTTGGTGATGATGGGGGAATTTTCCATCATATCTTGCAGGAGTGGGAGCCTTGCCCAGGGAAGTAAAGATATCCCAGTGGTTTTCTAGCAATGGGGAAAGGAAATTTGGGAATTTCTTGGCATTAAACACCCCAGTTTCCTCCCCTCGAGATGCACAGAGAGGAAGGTGCAGCTGTCACTGCTGTTGATGTCAGAGCTGGAAACAAAGCTTGAGGATTTTACCTGAAAAACCAACATGCTTGCAGAGGTGGTGACACAATTTAAGGATGCTTGGAGAGTAAAAATTGGCAAAAAAAGGGAATTTATTAAGCAGAAATTGGAAACTGCGATGGTTCTGGGAGAGCACAGAACTCCAGGGTTGGCAAATTTGGCTGGAAAGTGAAAGCATCACAAATACTCATTTAATTTAAAGAAAATCATAGATTTATTCCTGATTAGCTTTAAGGGATAGAAAACTGAAAGTGGGAGGTGCAGAATGCTGTTGATGGTTAATTAGCACTCAAATTAGGACACGGATTATGTGTGGAGGGAGGTGATGCCCCAGATGAAAGGGGTTGTGTCTCCTACTTCAGATTGTCTTGCCTTCTCCATTCAGCAGGGATTGGGTGGATATGGGGCAGGCCCAGAGATATCTCTGGCAGGGCCAAATTCAGAGATGAAAATCTCTGGGGTCATCTTCTATTTCCAGACATCTTGGAGTGCTCTCTGGAGGAAGACACAGAGGGATATGGGAGAGGTCAGTCTGGCTTCAAGGACTTATTGAACCCACATTTGGGTTCAGTGCCTGGAGCTAATGCTCTGGTGCAATTTTTGGAGCTGATATTCCAATGCATAGAGCCCCATGAACATCCCTCTCCCTGCCAGCAACCATGACCTTGGGTCCAGCCACAGCTGACCCCCAAATCTTGGTCTCATCAGATGGCTAGACTGCAGGCCTCCAGGAAGCACCCCCAGCTCCTCTGCCCTCAGGAATGGAGTGTTTTGAGTCTCTCCACTGTGTTTTGGGTTGGCAGGGCTTTGTGAGGGGCTGGCATTACTGGGCTGTGGAGGTTCATTCTGGTCCTGACTGGGCACTGGGGATGGCTTGGGAATTTGTATCCTGTCAGGGCTGCTTCGGTTTCAGCCCTGAATGTGGGGTTTGGGCCATGGGGCAGTGGTTGGGGCAGCTGCAGGCTCTCGCCTGGCCCAGCCGCGTGTCTCTGCCCTGCAGCCAAACTCTCTGATGTATCCAGGTGGCTCTGGATTACGCTGGTGGGTGGGTGGCTTTCTGTGATGCTGATAGCCAGACCGAAATCTTTGCCTTTCCCCCGGCCACTTTCACAGGTGAGTTACTTCGGCCACTGCTCTGGCTGGGTGAGGGGCCTGCTGTGCTCACCCTCTGTCCCTGAGTCTCCCAAAAATCCACCATGAACCTCCCAAGTGCAGACACTTCACCACTCCAGCAAACACTCCACTCAACAACAAACAGCCCTACTCCCCCCCAGTCCCATTGCATTTTCCTTATAACACCTAATTTAACAATCACATTTCACTCTCTTGCTTCTCAGTGGGAGAATAGACGTATTTTTAGTTCCTCAGCTGTTCGTCAGTGGAAGTATGGACCAGAAAAACAGGGAGAACCTCCCTAAAAGATTTTTAAAAGCTCACCTTGAGGAAGAAAACGGGCTTTGTTGCTGCTGCTAGATGCCTTGTAATAAGATTTTGCAAGTGGAAACTTTTCTTCTTAGGATTTGTACAGAATTTAGGGTGAGAGGGCTAAAACCACTTTTCATGTTTCCCAGGATCACTCAGGCTGGGGCCTTTTCAGGGTTTTGTATTCACTGCCAGAATGTAAGCAGGGAGAGAGGTCACAGACAGGATTTCATCCCCATTTCACTGCCTACAAGTGAATAGAAGGGGAAAAATACCTAAATGAACCAGTATCTTGAAGCAGCAGAAAGTTGTTACTAGGGTTCAACCATGTAATAAAGTGCTGTTATCAGTAAGCACAGGCAGGACTGGGCAGGTCTCTGCCTCTTGGCTGTCCCAGTCCCTCCACCTTTGCTGCCAGACTTGCCTCCCCATCCACATGCACTCTTCTCATTGGTCTGAGGAAGAGGAGAAACTACCAGAAAAGGCAGCAACTTTTATCTTCGGGACCCTAATTTTAGACAAGGGCCCTGACAAAACGCAGGTCACGGCTAAACCCAAATTACAGCCCTGCTCAGTTGTATAATTAGTTGTTTCCCTGTTTGGCTCTTGGTGAGGTTGGTTTTTCCTTGAAAGACAAGGTCCAGTGATCTGTAAAGCAAAGCACTTCTTTGCAGCATTGTGCTCCAAAATATGAGCTTCCAACATTCCATCCACTTTCTGTCTGAAAAGCTTTATGGATATTTAGTTTGAAAGTTGACACAAAACCAAAAAAATATGCCTTTTTGCGTAACTCAACAGCCCCACAGCTGGAGGGGCTCTCCAGCATTGGGGTGGGGAGGAAATCAGTGTCTTGTTACTCAAGCACAGCTCAACAGGATCCTATCAGCAGCTGGGAGGGCAGATGGTTGGGTGGAGGGTGCACAGCCCCCACTCCTTGAGCAGAGCCAGCAGATGCACCTTGCAGCCCTCCCATAGGGGCCTGTGGACCCCAAAACCCTCCTGAGTGACAGGCACCCCTCATGCCAGCCCATAAAAGAGGCTGTGGGGAGTAGCTGAAGGGTTTTTTTTCCACAAGAGTCAGCGTTTTTTCCACAAAGCTGGAGCCCAGAGTGCATTTTGTGGGGGTTTGGGGCTTGAGGATGAGCGTTCCCAGGGGGGAGTTTTAGCCATTGCCTCCTGCTTCTCCCCGTGATGCTCCCTCTCCCACTAACACCTCAGGACCAGACCAAGTGGGAACCGTGCATCCAAGGGAAGTGCAGCAGACATGGAGGGGCAAACCTGAATGAGGACTGCAGGCCCTCCACAATGGTGGGAGTGTTAAACCTCCCCTGCTCCTCAATGAGGTCCATTATAAGTGAAAAAAGGTGGATTTTGGGGATGTGTTTACAACTGTTCAGGTTAATAATTTTTTGGTGTTGGTGGGTGCTTATAAAAATGGAACTCAAAGGGCTCTTTTTAAAATCAGCAGCTTGTGACATCCAGAAGACAGAAAAAACAGCACCAGTGCAAACCAGAGGTGTGTCTGTGTTTTTAATCCTCTGGTTTTGGGCCTTCTCCCCAAGGGAGCAGCTAGCACAGTGGGTAATGGAGATTTTCCACCTCAAAACAGTGCCCACAGGGAAGAAATCCCCAAATCAGGGAGGAACTTTAGTTAAAGAAATGGTGGCCTCTGCACTGCTGCCATGAGGAGAAAGCGCTGATAAACCCCCAACCCCTTTGTTTTGGAGAAGACTGTCCCCTTTTAAGTGAAAATAAGATTTGTTGTTTTCAGCACTAGCAGTGGATGTGGGGAAGAAACAGCTCCAAAAATAGCCCTAAACCCTCCCAGAGTTAACCCATATCCTGCTTGAGGGGGAAGGGGAGAGTAAGTTTTTCACGTGTCACCAGTTTGCCCAGCTCCCCGCTCCATGGGCCTTTTCCCCTTTTCTTACCCTGCTTATTGGAACAAAATTTCATAATTTCATTTATTTTTTTTCCATTTCATAACTTCTCCTGCTCTGAGAAGAGGCTTTTTCTCCCCAAAATGAAGCCAAGCAGGATGGTTTGCCTTCTAAGCCCCTTCATTGCTCAAAAAGCCACATCTGAGGGTTTATTTAAGCTACAAAGGGTCTTTTTTAACAGCTGAATATAGGGGATGAAACCCTATAGTGCATTACAGGGCCTCAGCAGGATGAATAGAGCTGATAGCTGAGATCTGAATTTTGGGTAATTTTTACTTTTTGCCTTTTATTCCGTAAAATAGTCACTGTATGGACCCATGCTTTGGACCTGAATTTCCCACATGGAGGAATTTCACCCTGGAGCTATAGTGAGCCAGCTGTACTTCCCTGCTCACCCAAATCCTCCACATGAAAACTCACCAAAACCCCAAAATATTATGAAAAAGGATGAAACTGTGGTAGACTGAACTTTGTCTTTAAATAAACTGATGGAGCTCAGTGGTTTATTGTGTCACTCATAACCTGGGACTGGTGTCTTAAACAAGGTGTTTTTGAGCCACACTGTGATGCTGCCCCAGGTGGGACCCTCCAGGGGATGGGGACAGCCAGAGGTGAGGATATTCAGGGAGAAATTGATCTGTGAGAACAAAGACCTCTAAGAGGGGGTGTTGAGGACTTAGGGGGAAATGGACCTGTGGGGCTGGTTGGGGACCCAGGGAGGTCAGGGACCTCTCAGGCACGCAGAGGACATGCAGTGTTGCAGGTCAGTGGTGGGTGACATACCCATGTTGAGGTGGTTCTGTCCCCAGCTCCATGAGCCTCTGCTACCCCTGCACATGTTCGCTGGGTCAGGGCCACGATTCAGCACCCTCGTGTTTCTGTCCTCAACAGCCAGTCCAGGGGAAGAATGAACATCTTTATAATGCACTTACGTGTGACCAGCAGTGACTGATGTGACTGGCCATAAAATTATGGTCCCAAGAAGCGGGAGGACACTGACAGTTTTTAGGACACTGACAGGCCCAAGCCCACTGTACAGACCAGATTCATGCTGTAAAGGGGAGGTCAGGAAGGAGCTCTCTGGTTCCCAAGCCACCAGGAGGTGCTCCAGCTCACTTCTCATGCAGAGTGTAAATCATGGACCCCATGGGGACCACAGCACCGTGCCTTATCCTGCTCCCACATTTCCTCTCCAACTCCTGCTGTGGACCCCCACCTCAACAGCTCTTTACCCACAGGTTTCCAGCCAGCCTCACATCCACCAATGCAACCCTCCTAGGGATCTATAATCCTGCAGGGGCCCAGCAAAGGCCAGGGAGCCTGCTACCATGTTCCCATGCTTACAGATGCTGCAGTAGCCTTCACACAGGACAGAGCTGGTGGATGAGTTCTAGCAAGTATGTCCTCCCTCCTGAAGGTGCCCCGTAGCCAGCATTACATGGAGACGGAATGTCATCCCATGCAGAGCCCCTGGCTCTTCAAGGCTCATCCATGGAAAAGAGAATTTTTACGTGTGGAAGAGAAGCGGTTTTGATGACTAACATCTTGGCTGATGAAAATTCAGTAAATGTTGTTGATGAAGTTTTCAGAGGAGTTCTGGAGGCAATGGGTTTAAATGAAAATGGGGAAAAATAACATTACTGCAAAGCCAGCTGCATCTGATACAGGAGGAGCCAGACAGAGAAAGAACCAGAATGGTGCTGGAAATGCTGCTGACTGCAAATGTCCCAGTAGTGATGAGGTAAAGTTCTGGAGTAAATATCCAGTTTTCCAAAAGCAGGTCTGGACCTGCCAGACGGTCTTGGACCCAGTCCCAGCACTGGCTGTGGGCTCTCATGCACCTCAAATCCCAAGTTATCATCACCACTCAACATCCTGACACCCTGCAGCCAGGGTGAGATGTCCCCAATCTTCTCCAGCATCTTCATCCCCCCAGCACCCCTCATCCTGCCCCTCTTCACCATGGTCCCCCAGCATGCTGTCCTGATGGTGTTGAGGTGGATGGTGCCTGCAGTGGTGACTGCCTGGATCAAAGCCCAGGGATCCCTGAACAGCCCCACATGGAAAAAGATGCCCTGCAGGGCACCTTTTGGTTCCTGAGGACCCCTCACCACCATGGTGGTGGACACCCAGTGCTCACCAGGCTGTGGGTGGTCACCAGCACGTAGGGCTGTGAGGAGAGAGGCATGGCCCCTGTCCCTGGTGGGTGCCCACAGCTGAGCCTGCTGCGTGCTGAGCACCATGGGCTTGGTGGGACAGTCAGCGTGGTGTGCATGAATGGTGAGGACAGCACGACAATGGCGTCACCACTGCACATTCCACAGGGAGCTGAGCATCCCCTGCAAGGGTCCCACAGGTCTGCTATGTTCCCAGGGCCTGATGATGATGATACTGAACCCTGCCCTGAGCCTGATGCGGGAGAGGAAGCAGTGCTGCTCAGGCTCACCTCGAGTTTCCCCAAGATGCATGGTGCTGCTCGCTAAAGAGCAGTTCAGTTCAGGGGCACCAGCAGCATGCGTAGGGGGCAACCCAGGGACTACACCTCCACAGCCTATGACAGTCCCAACCCCTCTACCTGGCTCAGGGGCACCCCTGCATACCCACACGACTGAGTCTGGGGGCTCACCCCAAGCTCTCCTTCAGTTCCTGTCCCCACCAAAACTTTGCCCTTTCCTGTGGCACCTTCCAGCTTTGGGGTGGCAGCTCTGAAGCAGGAGGTCAGTTTTGAAATCAGTCTTGCTTAGAATATCCTAAACACAGCAGGTTACAATTTTTTTATTATCTTGAAAAGAAATCCCTTTGGGCAGTCTTTTCTTCAAGCAGGGCTCCGAGCATCCAGTCCCAGCCAGCTGCCTGGCTGCTGGCTCCATCCAGGGGACTGGATTTGCAGCAAGTGCCCGGGATCAGTGGTTGAGGTCTGAGGCTGGCTGGTGCTCTGGTAAGGTGGTGGGACATGGGGGCAAAGGACAGAGGTAAGCCCCCTGAAGCCCAGGGACATCTGCATGGCCAGAGACCCTCAGGGACAGGGTACTGGCCCCTGCCCTCCAACATATGAGCTGTTTACCCACACTGGCCAGGACCATCTCCACACTGCACTCCGTCTTGAACACATCCAAGGACCCGTTGTCCTATCTGCCAGTCACCCCCCTCCATCCTGCTTCCACCCCTCCTTAGCCTGCCCCAGACCCCAGACCCTTCCTGCACCTGCCCAGACAGAGCCCTGCTCACCCATCACCAGCAAACAGCTGGTGCTCTCTCCCCCCACCACTGGTCCTGACAGGCCATACCCAGCTTACCCTGTGCCCTCTTTGCCACCTCAGGCCTGTGCTCCTGGCCCCGAACCATGCGGCCATCTGTGCCCAGCAGCTCAGTCATGCAGGGCTGGGAATAAAAAAGTGGCTGGCTAAATTGTGGGGCCCAATTCAGCATCCCCACTCACTTCTCCTTGAGGAAACTGAGGCAGGGTTCCCTCCAGATGTTCAGCATCTCTCTCCCATCCTTGTTCCTCCCTGATGTTCTTCTTTTCACCATCCTTACCTTTTTGGAGAGCCATAGGATATCCTTGGGCAGTGCACTGCATGTGTTCTGACCCCTGTAGCTCTGCGACTTGAGGACCTTGCTAATGAGCAGCTTCCTGAGGGATAGGTAATGGGGATGCTCATGGTCTAGCACTGTGGTACCCTGGGCTTCATCCCACTGTGCCAGGGACGGGGGCAGAGGGTGCTCCCTATGAACGGATGTCCCTGCTGACTCCCCTACAACTGCTGCAGGAAACCCATGCCTGTCCCACTGTGCTGAATCCCCACTAAGCCTGAGGTCAGGCTGAGACCAGATACATCTGATGATATGTGGCTTCGGTGCCACTGAGACCAGGGCTTGATGGAGCAGTGCAGTAGGGGCTTTAAAAGCCCAGAGACCTGGGGCAAGTACAGCTGGCCCTCTGATGACCCCTCTGCTCCCCTGCCCTGCCAGGCCCCCTGGCCCCCTCTGTCCCCATTCAAAAAAGAGGTCTCCCTTACCAAGGCAGGACTATCCAGCACCCCAGAGGCCAGTGATGGGTCCCCACGTCCCCTACCTGTGACTGTGCTGTGTGACTTGCTCCTCTGTGGTGATGGTAGAGGGGTGTGCAGCACGGCTGCTGGGCAGCAGCGGAAAGAGCGGCAGAGTGTCAATGTGCCTGGGGAGGACAGGAGCCATGGGTGGGTGACAAGGGACAAACGAGCCACCCCAGCTTGGGGCAAAGCACCAAAGCCCATAGGCCTGTACCCCACAGCATCACTCTGCCTGTTGCCCTTAGGGAGGTATTTCTGGAGGGGTTCCCACTCTGCATCTGAAGGACATGGTTTCAGAGGAGGCTCAGCAGAGTCAGACCCTCCAGGCACGCAGTCTAACCCCTGTGCCTGAGACAGCAGGGCATCACCAGCAGCCATCTCCCCACCCCAACCACGCAGCCCCCTGATATACCGGTGCCGGGTGCTACTCACGGGCCAGGCACCTGCATGGTGAGGTCCCGGTTGCAGGACAGGCACTTGAAAGGGACCAGCATCTGCCTAAGGGAGAAAGGGCTGGGTGAGCTCCTGACAGGGCTGCAGTGCACACAGCCAGCAGCTCACAGGCAGCAACAGGTACCAGGCATGTTGCTGCAGGGAGCCTCAATGTTTGCAGGGGGAACTGTGGGGTGTTGAGCCTGGTTTCCCTCCCACCCAACAGAACAAGGAGACAAGCTCATCCTGGCAGCACTGGCACCACTGAACTGTGGCCGTGGCCCATGGCTGCCCAGAGCAGGCAGGGATATGAAGAGAAGGGCACTGCCATCCAAAGCAGCCCTTCCCCTGCTGTCATCGCCTTGTCAGTGCTCACAATTGCCCTGCGCCTTGCCAAGAAGGACACATCATGACTGAGGCCTGTGGCACCATGTGTTGCACCCCTGCCCAAGGGAATGACCCTGTGTCCTCCATCCTTGAACCTCTGCACCCACACCCCAGTTCTGGTTTGGAGAGCTCCATTCTGCAGATGTCCATTCTTGTGCCTCCTTTGACGTGGAAAATCTGATACTGATGGGTGAAGGTGTACCTGCTTTGTCAGCATCCCTGCAGTTTGTTGGTTACATTGTTTTGATGCCAGGGTACCATACAGGAAGGAATGAGGCCAGTACTATTGCCAAAGCCAAAGCCAATACCATCCCATTGCACTCACTGCTTAATTCCAGCAGCGTCGTCAATCTCTACTGTCAACTCGTCCTTGAGATCCTTGATCATCCTTGCCCAGGTACCCTCCATCTGCTTCTGGAAAGGTCCCAGCTCCAGGCGATCCAGCTGTGGACAGATGCACACCCTCAACCAGCTGCTCCAGGATGGAACATGGTAATCCCCAGGGAAAAGCCAGCGGAGGGGGAAACTTCAGAGGGATGCTGCCTCAGGCTGCAAAGCCTCCAAGGAACCAGTTTTGTGCCATGAGGATAAGGCACCCCTCACCTTGGAGTTCAGGGCATCACTGAACCGCTGCTGGGCCTCCTGCCAGCGCTGCTCCTGGCCTAACACCCGTCTCAGCAACTCCTGCAGCCTCTCCTCCAGACGTTCCATGCTCGCATCAAAATGGGCGCAACTGACTTTGCTGCCCAGGGCAGCTTTGTCCACTTTCTAGCAGGAAGGAAAGGCAGGAGAGCGGTGGGGACAGCGTGGAGGTACGAGAGGGAGGGCCAGCATGTGTGGACAGAGGAAGAAACGTTTCTATGGGGCTCTTGTGCCCTTTTCAGAGCTGTGTGGCCTGCTTACCCCATCACCCCCATGGGGTCAAAGGGACTTGAAGTGGGAGACAGAGAGACCTGGCAATGGATCTGCAGTCAGTCTGGAAATACTCAAACCCTCCCCCTTCCACATCCAGGCCAGTTTTGCCGCTGAGCACCCAAAGGACAAAGGGCATTTGTCACCCTACCCAAGATCCCCAAGATCCCTTGGCTGAAGATGGACCTCTCAAGACCATACCAGCAGCAGCAGGTCCTCCTTGTCTGCTTTCTTCTCGAGACCCTCCAGGGACCGGAATAGAGCCTTCCAATACAAAAAGCATCTCATGACACCACAGCAGGGTCAGAACTGGCCAGCCAAAGCTCCCTGCTCTTTGGGAAAGGCTCTTTGAACCAAGAAAGGACTGTGAGCAGATGGGTAGGGGATCAGACCTCTCGCAGTCTCTAGCCTTCGTGTGTCTGGGGGATACTCTGACCCTTTGGAGGTCCAGCCACCAACCTCGATATCTTTCTGATGCTGGCGATGGTCATCCCGGAGGCTCCCTGTGACGTAGCTGAGCTGCTCACAGTCCCCTTCCACCCGCACAACGGTGGCCTGGATGCTCTTTAGCAGCTCCTCATCCTGCTCCAGGGAGAAAGATGACAAGATAGTGTCATGCAAGGAGTGTCTGGCTGCCCTGAGGGACAGATCTGGGTTACTCAGCCATCAGCCATAAGCCCTCAGTGCCAGCCAGACATTTGTATCAAGGCTTTAATTTCTGGCCATATTGCCAACTCGTCCAAACCAAACTGGGGGGTAGCAAGGGGCTGCTCTGTATTACTGTGAGACAGAGGGTCCTGACACAAGCCCCCTCATGTTGCCAGCTGCCCACCTGGCTCTTCTCTGGCAGTGACTTCTGCACGTGCTGTGGCACCAAGGAGTCCACCTGCATCTGGAGCTTCTCACAGCGGTGTAGGAGCTTCCTCAGAAGCTTCGTCTCTGTGCTGGGGTCAGGGCCCAAAGCCTGTGACTCTGCCAGCTGCTGTCCCAGAGTCCCCATCCTTGCCCTCAGTTCATTCAGCTGCAGAAAGGGGAGAAGGAATCAATTATGAGACAGAATGGATGCAGCCAGCAGACCTTGGTGCCATGGGGGCTGGATGGCCCTGACCAGGCAGGAAATGTGGCCAGGAACCCCACAAGGAGCACCCTGCCATTCAGGACAACAGCCGGAGTGCTGCCCCCAAACCTCACCCGCTCCTGAAGCTGGTCAGTTGTGACCACCTGCTTCAGTGTGGCCTTGATAATGTTCTGCTCCTCTCTCAGCTCCTTCTGCTCCTGCTTAATCTGCTGCAGTGAAGACCTGGCCAACAAGAAGAGGGCACAGGCAGGCTGAGCCTCCACAAGGCCACTCAGGAGGTGAGCTTTGCTCCCCAAACCCGGTGCTCCTGGACTGCCATCCCCATACCTCCTGGCTCCCTTGCAGCCCTGTGGGATACAAAATCCTCTCCCCATCCTCTTACTCTGGCTGTAGGGACATCTGGTCAGTGTCATCCACTTCGTACTCGGCTGTAGCCACTGCTTGCTTTTCAAGGGATTTCTCCAGCTGTCTGATCTGGGAAGGGTGGTGGTGGCAGAGTCAGGGCATGGACCCCATGCTCTTCTTCGCTTGCCTCCTCCCTGCCAACTCCCCCTGGCATCCTTGCAGTCCCCTTGGGGACTGCTATGGGCTTACCCTCTCCTTCTCACTCCACAGGTCTCTAGCCAGGTTCTGCAGGAAGGACATCTGGCCCTGGAGCTCAGACAGGTCTCTGCTGATGCTATCCATATCTGGATGGCCTGCTTGGGATCCAGGCTGTGTCCCAGTGGTGCCACTTTGGGCACTGGGGGTCCTTGTCTGTGTCCCTGGGGTGGTGCTCTTGCTATCAGGGCTCTGCCCCAGCTTGTCCATGTCTGAAGTGTAGGGCTTGGCAGGAGCAGACTGGAGGACCAGTGGCTGGCCGGCAGCATCCTGGATGTTCCCCTGGAGTGGGATGAGAAGAGGCACTGCAGTCAGGACCTGGGATCATCCACAACTGAGCCTGGGCCCAAGCCAGAGAGAACCTGGGCAGGCTGTGGCTGTCAAGCACTGGTAGATGTTTACCTCCTTTCCTTCCCAGCACCCATGTTCCCTTTTTTCAGGGCTGTTTAGTTCAAAATGCCTCAGCATCCCTTTGGCTGAGGCAGGCAGTGACCTCTGCTACCAGGTTGATCTGCAGGCAGAGGTGGAGGCCTCCTAGTGGGCAAGGCTGAGTTCCCATGCTTCCCTCACAGGACACCTCTTCCACTCTTCCCTCCCAGTTCCCTTCACGCTGCGTGACACCCACGGACACAGGACAGGGGTGGCAGGGCAAGGTCTTGAGAGGCAGGGAGCGAGGGGAGGGCCCAATTCCCTCCCAAAGGCAGCAGCTCACCTGGACAAGTGCTTCCTGGATCATCCGGATATCTTCTGCCATGCGGGACTGTGTGGCCTTCATCTCATCGACCTCCTCACGGAGATCCTTGCAGAGATTTGTGGTCTAGAAGAGGGGGTTGGGGGGGATGAACCTCAGGGGAGGGTCCCTGGGGACTTGCAGGACCTTTGCCTGCACATGGTCTGTGGGGCACAGCACAGGGTCTGGCCCAGCCAGATAGCTGGCACTGTGGGTAGCACTGTCCATTCATCTGGCACGGCCGGATGCAGCTGAACCTCCGGTGCATAGAGAGGTCACTGGCTGCTGTCTCAGGCCTGCAACATGCTGATGGTGGCAGCTCACCTGGCCAAGTGCCCCCTTGATCCTCTGGATTTCCTCTGGCATGTTGGACTGCATGGCCTGGATCCCAGCCATCTCCTTGTGGGGCTCCAGGGAGAGAGCCATGGCCTAAGAGAGACAGGTGAGCCCCATGCGCGCAGCTCCCCAGAGACTCCCACCCCAGTCCTGGGGAGCCTCTGGCACACCCTGGGTCAGCAGGAAAAGACCCAACATGGGAAGGACCCAAAGCACCCAGAGCAGTGTTTCAGCCACAAATTTTCTCTCCATATCTCCCTCCCTTTCCCACAATGAAATGCTCGGAGCTTGGGCTTCAACCAAACCTTGGTATAAGGGCACAGACCCCAAAGGAGAGGGTGTCTAGGGCACCCAAAGGGATGGGAAGAGCCTCTACCTTGGGGATGCCACTCTCTCTGGCTTCGGTCTTCTCCATCTGTCCCATGTCGGCAGCCGCGGAGGTGACAGGCGGGCCGCTCCTGGTCCCCTGCAGCTCGTCCTTCCCGGGCGGCTGCTCCCCGGGCGGCTGCTCGGGCGGCTGCCCCCATAGCTG
>VZTZ01042434.1:3815-31994 GCA_013400955.1 Drymodes brunneopygia
GGGAACGCCCGGGTGGTGCCGGGGGAACATACGGAGCGGTGACGGCGGCACCGCCGGGCTCCCCCGCCCGCGGCCTTGGAGCTCGCTCGGTTCTCGCTGCGCTCGTGCCTTATCGCATTAAATTTACACTTCAAAATAAAGCGAGACGGGCTCGGTCTGTATCTCCCCACCCCCGCGTCTGCTCCTGAGGAGGAGACACAGCCGCCCTAGCGCCCGTGTGGGATCAGCACCAGCCCGAGCTAGAGAGGATGCAGAGGCACAAACCCTGCGCTGTTCTGTGGCCCCTGCTCAGCCCCTGCCCAGAGCCAGCCTTGCAGTCAGAGAGGCAGGACCCGAGCAGGAACCAGCCACGGGACGAGGCTGGAGGTCTGCGGGGGGAGATTCCCCATTTCTGGGTTTCAGCTCCCACTCAAACCTCACGGCACCAGAGCGGCCAGGCTGGGCCAGTGCTGGCAGAAGGACGAGGGTGAAAAGGCAAACGCTGCCTTTCAGGGCTAGAATTCCTCTTCCTACAGGGACAGGGCAGGATGCTCACACTCCCACAAAATACTCTCAGGAAAAACTATTATAACACAATGTTTAAATAAGCATTTAATTAGGATTCCATTAGTATTAATATTGCTTTCAATTCCAAAAAGGTTAATTTCCACTTCTTTGCAGATATTTCAAAGTACAATATTAACTTCATACAAAATGAGCAATTAAGCAAACACCATTATTTCACATTCTTCAAAAAATACAAATTCATATTTACTCTTTCAGGTTTTGGAGATGCTCTTCCTTTGGAAGTACTGTACCTGTAACTAACATCTTCACGTTGCTCAATGTAAGCACATTTGTTCCCACGTTTCAGAGTTAAATAAATTCCTTTATTACCATACACACATTCTTGAGAAACTGGGGTTTTGTTCAGCCGTCTCCAAAGCCCCAGGCAGGGCAGCCCCAAGCCCTGACAGCTCTGCTGAAGCTGGAGCTGCCCCGGGTGTGGAGCCAGGCTGGGTTTGCCCCAAAACAGAGCAGGGTCAGCCCGAGCAGCGGGAGGACAAGAGTCACAAACCAGAACACCAGCGACTGCAACTACAGCACTGCAAACACACCCTCGAGTCTGCTGGAAAAGGTCATGTGAAAAAAATCTTTTTTTTAAGAAAAAGTAGAAACTGCATTTATTTGAGAAAGTGTACACTGCATAATGAACCAAATTTTGGCCAGCTTGCAGACCACCGCAGAATGGTGTGGGGTTTCACCTAGTTCCAAAAACACACACTCAGACTATGTACACTACTACATAAATATCCAGTTTAATTTGCATTTCTCAGTGCAGACACAGAATCCAACTTCTAGAACATGTGATAGATATCAAGACAAGACACAAAAAAGTTAAAAGTTCAGCCCTGTCCATGAGAATTGACTACAGGTAACATTTATAAAAACTTGACATTGCTTCCAAAATAGGTTATGGAAAAAATAGTATACAATTAAAAACTGCAGTCAGAAATTCATAGGGTTTATTAAAGACATGCTCTTCTTTTTTGCCTTACAGTCCAAACTGACTCCAACAGTTCTGCCCAGCTAGCTCAGGTAACTCCTGCCAAGAACTTTTCACCCACAGAGCTCAGATCATTTCACAGAGACAACACCCTGTGCTCGCTCCTTGAGGAGGATCCGAGCTTTGCCCAGCGTCCCCGGTGGAAGCGAGAATGTGACACCAGAGCTCGTCTGCTCTGCCCCACTGACCCGGCTGCCTCAGCTCAGCAACCAACCCAGCAACAGCTGCTCATCTCCAATCCCCTCCAAGGACAGCTACCCTCAGCTCAGCCCCCCCTGCAGCTTGAGACTCCAGTTTATCTCAGAGTAGGAGTGCTGTAAACAGTTCACAGCATTGATGCAGATCAAGGACAATGTGGATGGCTACGGCCATGCCACCTCCAAGAAATAAGGCAGTAACAGGACATCAGAAACCATCTTGAAGACAAATTTCAAAGGTGCAACATGCCTGTTTGAGAGCAGCTTGTCACTTGTGTTCCCACGTGGGTGACAGAACGAGGACAGGGGAAGAAGGATGCACATCAAGGGACGCAGCATGTCCAACAGGAGTGACAAGCAGCCCCCAGAAAGCATGAGAGAAAAGGCTGCTGAAGCACAGTGCTCTCAGAGGGTTATTTGCATAGATTGGACGTTTGCTAACGATGCATAATTTGTCTGGGGCACGGGGGAAGGGCAGCACAGCACCCACCACACCTGTTCTGTCAGACAGACACACAAGGATCACGCAGGACAAGGATCTTTAGCTACAGGTATTGCACCAAATTAAGTGCTCATCTTTGCACACTCCTGTTAACTTTTACTCAGAGCAAAAATAAACTTTGTGAAAGTATATACAAAAGAAATTGCAGCAATTGGGTTAAAGATAAAATAACCTAAAGTGCATTTTAGATACCGGTATGAGGTTCTGCGAACTTGTCTTCCTGGGCACACTCAGCATTACACAAGTGTCCAACTCGTACTTTTTCTATGTCATTCAGTACCAGCATTCAATCAGTGCTGATTTCCCCCCCCCCCCCCCCCCCCGCCCCCCGAAGCACAAAAAGCAATTTCTCCAACCTTCAGCTGCACGCCAAGTCTGCTCATTTGGGTCCTTGCTTGGTGACCAGAGCTACCAAAGTCAGTAAAGTCAGTAACTTAACCCCACTCTCCATGTTTAAGCTTCTACACCCATCTAGAAACCATGACTGACCAAGTAAACCCCCACTAGTACAAACCAAGTGACCTAGAGCAGTGCAGTTTTGCTCTCTGACTGATAATTAAAGGGGTTAATGCAGACTTTGTAGAGGCAGGCACGCTGTTCCCAGAGGCTCCAGCACATTAACCCTTTTCTGGGAATCCAACGTCTCACCACATCTGTAAGGGCAGAAACTCTCCCTTTTATTAACCATGTAATAGTGAATATGCTAAATGCTGGGGCAGCAAGGAGAGGACAGGAAAATCTCTGGCCTTGCAGAATCTCAGAGCTTTGCTGCAGCTGCCCTTGGATCTCCTCCCATCCCAGCGTGGCACAGACTGCCCTGGAGCACGGTCTGACCACACAGTACTGGGGATTATGCAAATGTCAAAACATCTCAGACACACAGCACAGACACTCTGGAAAGCAGATGGACAACAAACAACAAAAGCACACACCTGTGAAACGCAGTGGATGCACAGCCCGTGTGTTCACAGAATCACATGCTCCTGCCTTCTGCTCATTTCAGTCACAAAAGAGTTTCTGAAGATGCTCTCTGGTCCAACCAGAAGCATGTTTTAGGTTGACCAAGTCATAAATAGCAAAAGTACAAAAGCCTCCCTGAAGGCTGCAAAAGCTCAGAAGCAGTTGCTAAATTGTCCAGCTGTCACAGTGCAGGCCACATCTGGGACCCTTGTCCCCCATCAGAGGTAACCCCCACAACTCCAGGGCAATCTTCACACTCCTGCATAAGCAGTCTCCCACAGGCACACATCCACGCCCACTCACCCTCAAACACCACAGCTGCACTTTGCCAAAGAAAATGAGAGGCACCCGAGGGACCCCCATGCAGCTCCAGGCAGCCCTCACTCCCCTCCCAAGTGGAGCTCTATGCAGAGCAGCTGGCAGGAGACACTTCTGCAAAGACAGTTCCAACCATGCAGAATTGGAACTATTCTTTTTGTGTTCAAAGCAGTTCTTGCTGCCATGCAACCCAACTGCAGCACAAAATGAAGCTGTAGGAGAAAAGCAAAGGGGGCAGCACCTCGCTGCCCTCCAAGGATTGCCATTACAGGAACAGAACAAGAAATGCTTTGTTAACCTGCTTTGTGGATGCCAAACTTTGTTGCAGGACTCGCAGCCCTGCTACAACAGCCCTGCCACACACCCAGAGGAAGCACCAGCAGCACGTGTGATGCCCTCGAGTTCATCCCTGCAGCTGCCAACACTGAGCTCTCTGCCCTGGCACAGACACAAAGCACATCCCAGGCACAGAGCGTTCCTGGCACACCCCTCTGCCCTCACGGGACATGGTTCTTCCCCTTCTGCACCTGTCTGGAAGCAAGCTGTCCAAGAGGGGAAGGCCAGCTCCCTTCAGCCCCTTTCCACCCATGCCTAGGCAGCAAGGGAACAGCAGGAGAGGTCACTGAAGCCAGTCCCAGTCAGACAACACTGAGCATATCAGAGGAGGGTTCAACACCTGCTGATCAGCAGGCAGCACTCACAGGGTTCTCCCCTCCCCAGAGGTACAGAGAGCAGCTCTGATCAAACACAAAGAGTGAAGGATCTCTATCCACTACAGTCTGCATTCCTAAACTGAGTGCAGGGACACTCCCCACTAACTGGCTTACAGTCATTATCTCTGTATCTCACTAATGACAACACTGTAAACTGAATAAAGACTATTTAATATTCTTTCCTTTAACACAAGAAGACTGACAGCCAAATCCAGAAAGATGAATAAAAACTATAAAATTACATCTTTTAAAATAATGCAGCATAAATAAACCATTTAGAATGAGACTGCATTTATTGCAACATTACAGGCTTTTTGGTGGAAGGGGGGGTTTGGATTTGATTTACCCTGAGTAGGTTAGAATATAGACTCTCAGTTTGATATGAAAAACTATTCTGTTGTGTAACATCTTTTAGTCAAGAAATAGCCCCGTGCACAAAAAGCTGGCATTGCAGTAGGCTGGAGGCAGAGTCAGGCAGAAATTATATAGCTCACTGGAAAAAAAAAAAAAGAAGCATGTATGGACAACTGAAGGACAAACTCACTGAATTCAAACCAAATTTATGCTGAATCTTCCTCAAACTTTTCTTAAGAGTTGTTCTTCACAAAAGATGAGAGTAACCAGCAAAGGCACCGTGCTCCTGATTCAACAGTCCCAGGGGTTAGGATGATGACTTGTTGCTGAATAGAGCCTAAGAAATCAAAGGAGCAGCAGGCACCAACCTGACTACACCTGGGACTCGCTGTACCTTTCGGAGAGCCAAGAAAACACTCTGGAGCCGGAGCTAGCAGCGGCTCCAACTGTGCTTCCATGTTGTGACAGGGTCTGCAACACTTGAGTCCTAGTGGAATTCAATGAACAGATCTACTAGGGGCACAAAGTACATGTGCCCTGCTGAAATAAACTCCTCCAAAGCTCCTGGAGGCTTAGTAAGAGCATTAGTACACAGCAAAACCAGCTCCCCATCAGGTATGTGACAATCGCATTCAAATCACACTGCAGATAAACCCTCTCCCACAGCTATGCCATTTCCTCCCCCCGCAGCCTCCCCTCCTGGGCTCCCCTTTAGTGCATGGTTAGTACAGACATGAGAGACAGAAGAATATTAGAGACCCAAGAAGTTGTAACAAAGACCCACTTGCTGCCAGTACCTTAATCCCAAACATAAGTGATGTGCAACTGGACACAAAGTAACCCCCTTTTTCCTTTTTAAAATCTTTTTGCACACGAGTAACCTTAACTTCTGTGTTCACATATGACAAGCAAAAGTGACAGACAGTGCAGCCAAAACAGTTCATATATAACTTAGCTATTTCATTTTTTTTTACCTTTTCTTTTTTTAGACAGAATCTCAAAGGTGGATGTACCCAGGACGTGACTAAGATGACATCTGTGAGGCAGAAATAAGCCACAAAACTTCCAAAGAGGAAGGAATAAGAATCGATCCTTCAGTTTCTGCTTCTAAGGAGAAGGTTTTACCCTCCAGGTGCAAAAGAAAATCTGGAACATCTTCACTTAGAGAAGCTGCTATTCAAACCAATTTCTTCCTCACCCTGCAGTAGTGCTTCGATTGGAATTATATTAGATGGGGTTTCAGGGCTTTGGAGGGACAGGAAGTCCGATACATCCATGGCACTTAATGTTTCAGTCTGGGAGTCTGAAGGGTTAACTATCTGACTGCTCTGCCCACCAGGAGGAGGAGCAGAGGAGGAAGGAAAGGTCTGAGGCTGCAGCTGGGAAGCTGGCTGCTTCAAAGCTTTTGTATCAGGTGAGGAACATTCCTTCTTGACAGTGGAGGTGGCTTTGTCCTTGGCAGAGTCTCGGCAGGCACACTGGCACTGGCAGGCCTCCTCCTGCTTTATAATAATAACAGGAACGCTGAGACCAATCTGCTGAACAGGGTTTCCTGAAGGTGAAACAAAGACAAAACACAATGCAACTACATAATTTCACAGCAGGAAGAGAGAAATCAGCTTTGATAAATTAGTTCAGTGTCACGCTTACCTGTGTTACCAGCTACTGGCAATGCAGTGGTAAAAAACACCTTTTCTACTACTTTTGGAACTTGTGGCTTTAAAGAAAAAAAAAACAAACAAGAAAAAAGTGTGAACTGACTCCAATCAAATTTCTGTTGTTCAAATTCTAAGCAGCTATACACATATTCCAAAGAGACACAGAGGAAAATTGGGCTCAAAGTATCATTTCCTTAAGTATCCAAAGTATCGTGGTCCTTAAGATTGGGCATAACATCCCCTGCATTATTTACTGGTGAACTCAGCTTGTGGTTTTGACAACTCAATGACTGAATTCTTAAACACTGCTTTGTGTGCTCCCACTGCCTGTACCTGCAGGCACTCACTCGTGTCCACCTGCAGCTGAGAGCCTAAAGTGGCACCAATATTGTCAGAGAAAACTCCTTAAGTTTCAGCTATCCAGATTTACTGGAAAACCACAAACATTCTCTTTTCAGAAAAACTCTTTTCATTATCAGTCTAAATTAGGCAGAGACAGAGATTACAAAATGCCTAAACACAGCCTTTACAGAGTCTTTGGTGCTTCTATGCATTAAAAGTAATAGATTAAGGCCCATGTATATCCTCAGGCCTAGATAAACACACTGATACCTGCTGGCAGAAGTCCACCACAGGGGGAAAGGAGAAAGCAAGATCATTCTGCACCCTGGGTTTCTCTGTGCTCTACTATTTCCCTGTCTATTCTGGGGGCTGCATTGGTGACATGTATCCACAGTAACATGACAAGTATTACAACACACTGCATCCTGGGATTTATCTTAAAAGTTCGACTCCCTCCCATTTCAAAAGCTCAAAGAGTGGGTATTTCAAAAAGGACTCTAGGAGGAATGGTTCAAGTTGTTCCAAAGCCATGCTGGATGTACTGACCATTTGTTCTTGGCTTTGTGGGGAACCAGTGGCACCATTTAAGATCCATTGTAAGTTCTGCTCTCCCATGACGATGCTGGACTGCAGAATGGCGGTGCTTGGAGAAGGAGTAATGGTTATAGTGGGGTTACTGGTCAGAACAGGGTTTGCACCCACAGGCACAGTCTGAACCACAGCTGGCAGGGGCTCGGCTGCACTCAGGGCTGGTGGGGCAGGAGCCCCAGCAACCATGGACAGTCCCTGCACCATGGGCTGCGGTGGCGGCTGGGTGTGCTGCAGGAAGTCTTGGTGACTGCCTGCAAACGGTGTGCTGTGAGGAACAGGCACTTCTGGGGATTGTAAAACAGTTGCAGGATTCCCAAACGCAGCTGGCTGTGAGCTGGGTGCTATGGAGGAGGGAGCAGCAGGTGCTGCTGAGGCTTGCAGCGCTGCCTGCGCGGGCTCAGGGAGGCCGAGCTGCAGGACCAGGGGGAGGGGCAATGAGGCTGCGTCTCCTGCTGGGGGCGGGACCGCAGCCACTGAGTCCGCATCGCCGTTAAACCCTTTAGTCAAGGCAGCTGCTGAAAGAGAAACAGAAAAAATATAAATACATCTGTTCTCATTAGGTCTGAAAAAACTGCTTTTTCAATGAACTTATCAGCTAGCTGATGGATTTTTGCCAAGTAAAGCATTACCACGTTCCTAACTTCAGGCTAGTGCTCAAAAACAATCCTAAGCAGTGAAATCTAAAAGTAACTGCATATTCAGGAAGTTCAAGCTGTACACTGAGCCTGATCAGGCTCATCAGCTCTCTCTAATAAGCCTTTTATCAGCCAGGTTGTGCAGCAGCTTCAAGAGGGAACCTTGAAAACAGGATGACATGGACTGTCTGAGAGCTCCAATGCCAGCACTGCAGGACAGTGTGCTGGGTCACCTCCCCTGTCACTGAATGTCACACTGTCTGTGCATACCATGCATCCCAACACCAGTGAATTTCAACACTGAAGGCAAAGTTCTTTTTGCTTCTTAGAGTTATGTTGGGCATTAAGCTTCTGTCTGAAACGCTGAATTCAGTACATGCATGCAGAGCTGTCAAAAAGTTCTCTTAAATAGGAGTGCAGATACAACTGGTACCTCTCTGCTGAGAGTCATCCTGGTTTGCAGTGTGGTCTGGGCTCTGAAACATTGACTCAAAGATGCTTGCTGGTGAGATTGTGCTGAGGTCCTTTCCATGTGTCTGACAAACAGAAAACAAAGAGAAAGACATCAGACAATGTTGTATCTCAGGTCTCCACAAACTGCACAAACCCCGTGTGCATGTCAGAAATACTCCTCCAATAAACCAGCCATATATGGCAACATATATTACTTACATGGTGTAAATTCACACCTAGTTTAAATTACCTATAATCAAATTTACCAACATAATGATCAAATCCTTACAAAAATAAGTAACTTCTTCAAAAGTACTCCTCTGCATCCACATTTTGTTTAACCCTTACTTCTTGCAGTACTCCATCAGAAACAGAAACAGACATTAATTGGCTGCTTGCAGAGCCTTTTCTGGAGCAGAAAAAAATAGCTGCATTTAGATTGTATCCCGGACTGTGCAATTCTAGTCGCCCACACTGCTCAGGGAGTAGAACATACACAAGAGCTGCACCCTGCTCCCACACCACAGCACAAAGAACAACACAGTCTCCTCAGCATCTCCTTTTCCTTTATGAAATATCTAAGCTCAGCCAACACTTATCAAGAAGCAAGAACACTTTTAGTAAAATCAGATGCAGAGCCTTCAACAGCAGGTTGAAATAAGCACTGCACATTTTGGAGGACAAAATCAAAACTCAAATGAGAATGAGGCAATTCCAGGACAGTAACTCACTGGATTAGAGTTCTCCCGCAATTCTGAATCTGTTGATATGAGGCTTAAATCACTCAGACAAAGTGAGTGACTTGTATCCTGTGAAGAAGAAAAAAACAATTTCAATTACATATTAAAAGAAAAATGTCAGAAAAGTTTTACTTTTACTAATTACTTGTTAGAGGCCATGCTCTGCTTATATGGGACCCAGGTCTCACTTCTAAAATCAAAGGAGCAAGATTTTTAGGCAAAGGATATTTAGTAATTATCAAGGATTGTTAACATCTCTGTCAAAGTACTCCCAAAAAGTCATAAACCCCAGAATTTTAAATTAGCATAGGAACAAATCAACTCTAGAAAATAAAATCAAGCCTGCACAGTTAGTATTTTTAGTTAGTATCTATTTTACTTCACATGTTTACCCCACAGTATTGATTCCAACTGAAGCATACACAAGGAAAGCAGCCTGATGGATACAACTGCCCACATGCACACATGGCAAAGTGAGCACTTAACAACCCCCTGTGAAAATCCCAGTCTCAAATGTTACACCTTAAAAATAAGCTGCAGATCAAATTTCTTCCCCCAGGTATGGTTTATACCCACCTAACACAGAAGTGCTACTAACCTCAGACACATTGTTATTGGGAAGTGCATTATTGGTATGTCCCTTCTCATGACCTTTCATGTGACTCTTGAGACTGTACTGGGTACTGAAAGTCTTCTCACAACCATTGCTGGGACAGAAGAAGGGTTTCTCTCCTAGAGGCAGCACAGAACACATTTAATGGACTTAAAAACATCTTATCAGACACACTTTTAAAGCACCTGGGAGAGCAGTATTTCATACAAACAGGATATTTAATGCCCCTTCACACATTCAGTCCTGGGAGTCCTGCAGGTGAGTGCTTCCATTCACCATGGGAACTGACACACAACACAATATTTAATTATTTGTTATGCATCATTACTGATACATTTGTGAGAACACATTCATTGAACTCAAGACCTGTCAAGCATAAATAAAACTGCATAAATGGAAAATCTGGATTGGCCTGACACAGGTGCAGGAGTTTGCGCCTGGCCTTTTTAAACTCATAAGGCTCACGTGGGCACACTCCTCCAGCCTGCAAAGGTCTCTCTGGATGCCATCCCCTCCCTCACACCTGAGCCACTCAGCTCAATGTCACTCCCATATTATATGTAACTATAAATTCCTATTAGGATTCTGAAAGTTAGTATAAACTGAGTAAGTTCAATTAAAGAAAATTTAAAAAAAAACAACATAGAACTTACCAGTATGTGTTCTAACATGTGTTTTGAGGTGGTGGCTTGCAGCAAAAGCCTTCCCACAGCCATCATGCTCACACCTGAATGAGGCATCACAGGAGAGTCAGCATCAGCTCCCTTCAATGCATTAGCTACAACCTTAAATCATTCTTTGCAATAGTCCCTGGACTCTAGAAAGCAGGCCCAAAGTTAAGCTCTGTTAGCAACCAGGTATCTCCCAGCAGCTGCTGTGCATGCTACACAGATCATAGCAGGGCTCCAAGTAGGACTTTAAAATCCAAGCACAAAGACAGCATGTGGGGGGTCTCCTCCATGGAATACACGCTGCATCCAAACAGAGAGGAGTAATGTGTTTTAAAAGATGCTCATCATGGCATAGATTTGTGTTTAAAAAACTACATTAACTATTCCTGTCTTTTAGGACAATCACTGCACCCTCTGTTAAAGGCAGCTGTGGGAGCTCAAGAACAAACACGCTCCAATGCCAGCCAGCCACCTTCACTGATTTCTCAGGAGAACACCATTCCATTCAGAGCAGGAACAGCTGCTTTTTGGCACAGTCCCTCATTACCAGAGCCACAGGAGCCAGAACTGCCAGCCAGCAACTCACCGAAATGGCTTTTCTCCTGTGTGTGTTCGAATGTGCTTCCTCAGGTCACTGTGCGTTGTGAAGTATTTGCTGCAGCCTTCTGATTCACAGTTAAATGTTTTCCCTGTGTGAAGCCTTTGATGTGCTTTCAATCTAAAAAACATGTAAAAAAAAATCCCTCTTAGGACTGGTAGGATAAGACAGTCCCGGCTTGAGGCAAGCAAGCCATTCTTTCAAATGTGCAGGACAGGATCAAAGGCTTAACATATCCTGAGCAGAAGGTAATGAGCTCATGAAAGTGACTGCTATCAGTTCCAAAGTCCTCCAACAAGTCTAAGAGACCCTTGTGTCCATGCACCACCTTCAATGCTGTTGGAATATAAAGAAGTTAACCACAGTTCTGTCACCACAGTTCTGTCATCCTACCCTTTGGACAGCATTGCGACGCTTGAGGGGTTTATATTCATACCTGTACATGGAAAAAGCAAAACAATTGTATTCAAACACAAACACGAAGTACATAGACACAGAATCACAGAATCACGAGGTTGGAAGAGACCTTCAAGATCATCGAGTCTAACCCATGCCTCAACACCTCCGCTAAACCCTGGCACCAAGTGCCACATCCAAGTTTTGTTTAAACCCATCCAGGAGTCTGGGCAGACAATTCCAGTACTTTATCCCTCTTTCAGTAAAAAACTGAAAATAGATGCAACTTGCAGAACAGCAACAGCCATACCTACAAGAAAACTCACCAGAGCCTTCCCACCTGTACAGTGCTAAATACCCTCTCACCTGTACAGTGTTCAACACCCTCTTACCTGTACAGAGTTGAATACCCTTTCACCTGTACAGTGATGAACACCCTCTCACCTGTATAATGTGTTGAAGGTCTTCTCACCTGTACAGTGTTGAATTCCCTCTCACCTATACAGTACTGAACATCCTCTCCCCTGTACACTGGTGAACTCCCTCTCACCTGTACAATGTGTTGAAGGCCTTCTCACAGCCCTGCACGTCGCACTCAAAGGGTTTCTCCTTGGTGTGAACCCGGACATGGATTTTGAGGCTGTAGGAGGTGAGGAAGGCCTTGCCACAGCCCTCTTGGTTGCAGACGAAGGTGTACTCCCCCCGGTGGGTTTTCTGGTGTGTGCGCAGGTTGCCAGCGGTGCTGTAGGTGCGGGGACAGCCCTCAAAGGTACACTGGTAGCGCTTAACCTAAAGGACAAAACACTGTGCACTTAATAATTTTTAATAATTTCTGGAATCCAGACATGGATGTGGTCCTTTGATGAAGTCAGACATCAAAGACAATGCAACAGATTTTGACCCCAAAGCCCCCCCAAAAATTTACTGCCATTTAATTCTCTGACAACAACATTTCTGCTGCACGCTGTGAGGAAGGAGTGGCACATGGGAAAGCAGCTGGCCTTGCAGAACAGGAATCTAACAGAAGGGGGAAAAGGAAAACCATAATCCAAAATTTTTTGGCTAAAAATCTGATAAAACAGTTGGAAAGAACTTTGAGGAGCCATCAAACCTGTCTGCTACCCGCATGTGTAGCGCCTACATTTTAGTCCAATACTTTTAGCAGAACTACTTATTTGTGGAGCAAGGAGACAAAGGAAAATGCACTGTCACAATGCTCAAACTCACTGCCCTGTGTGCTGAATTCCCATCAACACCTTGAGAAAAACGGTTTTTACCATCTCCCATGGTCTAATCACCAGTCCATTCATTACTTCACTTTATCCCAAAAGAGCCCTCACTGAGCCTTGTTCCTTCCTTCTGTGGTTACTGACACAGTCAGTGCCTCAACTATAATGGATCACATCAGGTCACAAGGACACACAAATACAGGTGTCTCAGATTTCTCAGTAAGCCATTGAGATCCCCAGGACAATTTCACATGGAACTAGATTTGGTACCTTCCCCACTTCTGCAACAGGCACATGGGATTGTTTAGAAGCTTCCAATGTGCAAGTGGTAACACCTAATGAAATCTCATCCTCTCTTGTGAAGCAGAAGGAACACATCCCCTGATCTAACTGAATAAAGTTATCCTCCACCATTAACTGCCAGACTGATGGCTTTAATTTGACTATTACAGGTCAGAAACCTCAACATCAAAAGGTGATTGAGGAGCCCAAGAGAGGACCTGGCAAGTCACACCAGCTGTGAATCACATTCTAGACAGTTCTTCATAATGAGAGAAACAGCTTCTTGGTTCCTTCCAACCTGTTTTGTAGGGGACAAAACTGCCAGCAGGACCCCTTTAAGAAAATTCTATAAAGCTGAGTGATCTTTTGTGTATCTCAATCCATGGTCTCCGGCTGGCATTCACCTTCAGCTTGCCTCAATAAAACCTGCATATCTGGAGAACGTTAAAGCACATGAGACAAACAAGAGACCTTTACACAGAGCACAGAAATACTATAATGTGCTGGGTTTGGCTGTGGTAGAATTCATTTTCTTCACACATATGGGGCATTTTCTGGATTTGTGCTCAACACAGGGCTGATGATACAGAGATGGATTTTTTCAGTGCTTCTCATTCTGGCCTGCCAGGAAGGGGCTGGGGGTACACAGGGAGTGGGAAGGAGACACAACCAGGACAGCTGATCCTGACTGACCCAGGGATATCCCAGACCAGGTGGTGTCATGCTCAGTATGAGAGCTGGGGAAGGAGGAGAGAGGGGAAACGTTTTGTGTTCCCCAGTCTCTCAGGCATGCTGGAGCGCAGCTTTCCTGGGCATGGCTGAGCTCCCACCTGCCAGGGGAAGCAGGGAATTCACCCCTTCACATTTTCAGCTAGTCACTCAGCATTCTCAGAGGAGGAAACAGTAATTTCTCTCTAAAGCAATTTGCCCTTAATTTCCAGTTCAAATCAGAAGTTACCACTAAATGTCCAAGAACTGCAGCATGGTTACAATGCAGGAAGTTTGGTTGTGCTGGGCCAGCCACAACACGGGAGCACAGAGCAGTAACACACCAACATCAGAAAGCACATTTTATTCCACGAGGAGGGTACATCATCCTCCCCCGGGATCACCAGATCCAGTACAGTTTGTGTATCAGTGCTGAAGTAAATGTTCCCTGTTACAGCTTTAAGGCAGCTGGAAATTAACACTTTACAGAACATTCCCCCTGATACCTTCCTTGGTACACAAGGGATCTGACATAGGCAGGAATTACCTGAAAATCAAGGGAGGGTTCTGTTAAGTTTTCTAGGTGTTTACATTTAGAAAAAAGACAGTATTAATTACAGATTAAGCTGTTTGGTTCCCAGCTGTCACTTCCCATGTGCAAGGGAAGGTGGCAGTAGCAACATCAGTTTAACGGCCTGAACTCTGACAAAGGCCTTGCAGTGCTCCCCCTCCCTCAAAGGCCAAATCTGTATTTCACAAATCCAAGCACACCACAGGCAGCAGCAATATCACCACCATGCTCTGAGCTGAACAAACCTTTCTGTGAAGCACAGCATTTAATTCTCTTTTCATATTAGCACATCAACACACTGCACACTACTTATACATACAAAACCATCAGAGATTGATTTGAAAACCTTGCAGAGACAGCAGCAAGAGCTGCAGGCTGCCACAGCACCCAAGAACAACAGAAAACAAACAAGGCAGCAGAGGCCAAGCCCGGGCAGGCAGGACAAGGCCTAGGTGCTTTGAGGCCAAAGGCTGTGGCTTTTGGCCAGGGACAGAGAGCTGCTGCCTCTGCCAGGGGGATGCTGCAAGAGACATGATCCAGCATTTACCTCAGCAATGGAACTCGTTGTGCAACAGCCAACAGGGCTGGAGAAAGCAGAGCCTCACACCCTGGTTCAAAGTCTACAATAACTGCTCTGTTTGTCTTTAACTCCTCCTGAGCTTAGGATATTCCCCCTAAATGGCTAAATTTTCTGCATCATCACTGAACAAAGGATAACTGAATTCGAAATATGAAACTGTAATCATGTTTGTACTTACCAACACAATTACAGGGAGAGATGTATAACAGAACAAAAAACAGCCAAAGGTAACTTAAGTGCAAAACCCCCTTTTTAGCTCAATAAATGCCTAAGACTGACCTGAAAATATAAGACTTTAAAACAGTTATCTCAAGTGTTAAAATGGTTGCAGACATTTGGAAATACCAAAGAACTAAACTGCTGATTTTCAGAGATGACCCAAATGTTTGGGAGCTTTAGAACTTTCCTTTCCCCACCTTCAGACAACTCATCAGACTTTGAAACAGCAGGCAAAAAAGCCTTTGACACATGCTCAGGGCTCAGTGCCACTGCTTTCACATCATGGTATCACTGCCCTCTGTTCTGGGAAATTAATTCCAGAAATGGAAATTGAATTAATACAAAGAATTTCATTAGGAAATCCCACATCTTACAAGCCTTCTCTAAAAAGCAAGGATGACAAAATGAAGTCAGTTTAATTGCACATGCAGCCATTGACCCTGTTCAGCTCCCACTCCCTGCTCTGGAAGCACTCAGGGTCCCACAGAGAGGAGAGAAAGTGAAATATTTCAGCAGCTCCAGGCTGCAGCAGCTGTTAATGTTAGTAACTGACAGAAGGAGACTCAGGCTCACTGAGCACACGGTGGTGGTGACAGTTCTGTGCTGATGGACAGGACTCAGTGTCACAGCCAGGGCTGTGTCACTGACACTGGCAGAGACACTTGGACTCATCACCCCTCACATAACTCAGGCTGGCCAAAAAAGGAGCATCAAGCTGTCCCTGGTGCTACTGTCAACTTTCCTTTGCTCTTGCACCCAAAAAGAAGAGTCCCAGGACAAGCCCTTCCCACTGTGCATCCACATGGAATTCATTAGGGAAGCAGAATTAAGAGTAAACTCCATTTTAACCGTGCAGGCTGAGCTGAGCTTTCAAACTACATCAGATGGCAACTTAAAGCTTCCCTCTTCCTCTCACTGTTTCCCTGTGACACAGAAAACGCACAATTTAAGGTTTGGCATCTCACATTTGGTGCTCCAGCTCCCAGCAAGGGCCTGGCCCTTAACTGGGACCTGAATGTGCTTTTCCCGAGAATGTGACCAAGCCCAGAGTAACGGCTCAGGTTGTTCCAGCTAACTCTGAACTCACAAAATAATCACCCAACCAGAAGATCACTAAAGTCAGACACATCGTGTGTCACTGCCACACCCTCCCACCATCCAGTGTCACAAAGTGCCTTCTAGCAGGTTCCTGGGGCAGCAGGAGGTCTCAGAGGGAAAAGGGATGGCCCTGGCAGTTCTGCTGGGACCCAGCACACAGCGAGAGCAGATTTAGTGGAGGGCAATTCACTCTGTTACACAAAACCCGTTGAAAACAATCAAAACTACTGCCCCTCCCCTGAAAAAACAGCCTCAGGAAAGCACATTTTCAAAGCATTTAAGGTGCAAAGTGGGCACAAAAGCCAGAACCACATTCAGCTACTCACTTCCTTACGCTTGGTTTCTGGGCACTCGGACTGCAAAGTGAGTGTTGCTCCTTCGATGTTCCTTGGCATGGGAGTTGAGCCAGGATTTATTGTTAGATGAATCTGATCTGGAGAAATAATATGTTGCACGTAACCCTGTGACATTCCTTCATGATCTGCTAGCAAATGAAATCCTTCTTCGTGACCCTCGGGTAAAAAAGGCAAGTGATCACCGCACTGTCCTTCATCCTCCTCATCCTCCAGCACGCTGTGGTCCTGCTCGATGAGCACAGTTGTCCTGTCATACACGGTCCCGGACGAGGAGGACACCAGCCCGTTTTTGCCGGCAAACCTCATCATATTTTCATCTTGGGCCGAGTCGTCTTCCTCCCCTTCATAGTAGACGGCGTTGCCCTCGGGGCTGTTCTCGCCCANACCCCACTTCCCCTTCCGCCCGCGCGCCGCACGCCGGGAGCGCCGCGCCCGCCGCGGGGGCTGACGGGAAGGGAAGGAGGGCGGGCGGAGCACAGCGCCCCCCAGCGGCCGCGCCCTTCACGGCCCTCACCCACACCAAAGACCCCAGATCTTTTTATTTTAAATAGCAGGGATTTAAAAACTCTCGTCGTTATAACAAGTTAAATAAAATACAGCGTAAACATCAGCTTTCGCGGTTTTTGGTTTTTTTTTACTTGTCTACATACAGCTTATTGAGGAACTTTGTGTGCTTTACAGCATCTTCAGGTGTCAAAGTGCCTGATCTCTGCTTTCGAAATCAACAGATTGTATAAAATACTGTGATATCAAAAAAAAAAAGCGCCGGTATAATGTACAAAAAATATTTTTACAGGAATTCGACATTTAAAAGTCAGATTAATGTTCTGATATTAAATGTAGATGAATATGTGCATCTGGTATTCATGGTAAATCGTCTTCTCTCATGAGGAACTGGCGGATGAATTGCTGAGCTTTCCTCTTCTCGGCAATGTCAGGCGTGGGATGGCTGGGAGGAGGTCGGAGTAACAAACCACCAAACACGCTGGCTGCAGGGAAAAACCAAACAAATACAGTGAGAGCAGGAGTAACAAACAACCAAACACAGTGAGAGCAGGAATAACAAACCACCAAACACACCGGCTACAGGGAAAAGCCAAATAAACATGGTGAGAGCAGGAATAACAAACCACCAAACACGCTGGCTGCAGGAAAAGCCACACAGACACACAGTGAGACCAGGACACCAAGGGCCACTCCACCACCCCAACCCCAAGGAAGAGTGCCTGGCCTCAGAATGAGCAGGATAAAGCTGATTATCCCCACATCTCTGTGTCACTTTCCCAAGTTCCTCCTTTTCTATGGACTACTCACTTACAATAAAAGATTCAAAGCAGTACAAGCCATGACTGCGCTCAGGTGTGAAGTATTTTGTGGCCCTAACTGTGTAGCCCCTCCGAACTGAGGGTTATTTTGCCTGCCTTACCAAGAATATTCACATCCAAATGGTTTNCCCCCGGGCTGTTCTCGCCCCTGGCTCCGCGCTCGCACCGCGCTACCGGGAGCTCCGGCCGGAACGGCTCATCTGCAACACAAGGACGGGCGGCGGGCGGTCAGGTGGCTCGGCCGGCCCGGCGCGGGCCCCGCTCCGCTCGCAGGCCACAGCCCCAGGGCGGCCGGTGGCGGCGNTTTTTATTTTAAATAGCAGGGATTTAAAAACTCTCGTCGTTATAACAAGTTAAATAAAATACAGCGTAAACATCAGCTTTCGCGGTTTTTGGTTTTTTTTTACTTGTCTACATACAGCTTATTGAGGAACTTTGTGTGCTTTACAGCATCTTCAGGTGTCAAAGTGCCTGATCTCTGCTTTCGAAATCAACAGATTGTATAAAATACTGTGATATCAAAAAAAAAAAGCGCCGGTATAATGTACAAAAAATATTTTTACAGGAATTCGACATTTAAAAGTCAGATTAATGTTCTGATATTAAATGTAGATGAATATGTGCATCTGGTATTCATGGTAAATCGTCTTCTCTCATGAGGAACTGGCGGATGAATTGCTGAGCTTTCCTCTTCTCGGCAATGTCAGGCGTGGGATGGCTGGGAGGAGGTCGGAGTAACAAACCACCAAACACGCTGGCTGCAGGGAAAAACCAAACAAATACAGTGAGAGCAGGAGTAACAAACAACCAAACACAGTGAGAGCAGGAATAACAAACCACCAAACACACCGGCTACAGGGAAAAGCCAAATAAACATGGTGAGAGCAGGAATAACAAACCACCAAACACGCTGGCTGCAGGAAAAGCCACACAGACACACAGTGAGACCAGGACACCAAGGGCCACTCCACCACCCCAACCCCAAGGAAGAGTGCCTGGCCTCAGAATGAGCAGGATAAAGCTGATTATCCCCACATCTCTGCGTCACTTTCCCAAGTTCCTCCTTTTCTATGGACTACTCACTTACAATAAAAGATTCAAAGCAGTACAAGCCATGACTGCGCTCAGGTGTGAAGTATTTTGTGGCCCTAACTGTGTAGCCCCTCCGAACTGAGGGTTATTTTGCCTGCCTTACCAAGAATATTCACATCCAAATGGTTTTTCCCTGAATTCTTCAGTAGCTCTCGTAGAAACGCCATCAGATATTCAAATACATTTCTGTGGCACACCGGTAGGTCGGAGATAATCTGAGGAGGAGAAAACACCAACGTTTATATTGCAGACACAGCAATGCCTTCCAGCTGTGCCTGCTCTGTCTGCAGGCCAACAGCTCTTCATATCCCAGAAGAAGCACCAGTTCCAGATCCTTTTTATTAACAAACGGTTAAATTACTGAGAGCAAAACCCAGTGGCTGGTGTAGCAGAGGGCAGTTTGCCTCTGCTCCCTCTGGAAGGACTTTGAGACGCTTGAGCATGTCCAGAGAAGGGCAACCAGGCTGGTGAGGGGCTTGGAACACCAGCCCTATAAGGAATGACTGAGGGAGCTGGGGCTGTTCAGCCTGGAGAAAAGGAGGCTCAGATGTGCCCTCATCACTCTCCAACCTCCCTGAAGGGTGGTTGTGGTCAGGTTGGGGTTGTTCTCTTTCTCCAAGCAGTGACTGACAGAATGAGGGGACACAGCCTCGAACTGTGCCAGGGGAAATATAGGTTGGATATCAGGAAGAAGTTTTTTACAGAAAGAGTGGTAAAATACTGGAATTGTCTGCCCGGGGAAGTGGTGGAGTCACCATCCCTGGATGTGTTTAAACAAAGCTTGGATGTGACACTCGGTGCCAGGGTTTAGTGGAGGGGTTGGGTCATGGGTTGGACTCGATGATCTTGAAAGGTCTCTTCCAACCCCTTGATTCTGTGTGAATTGGGGCTGGTCCCCCAGGGAAGGCAGCAGTACCTGGCAGCTCTGGCTGTAGTTGCTGGCACTCTCCAGGCAGGAGCTGTAGAACCTGCAGCAGATGACAGGCTCAGGAAGGCTCTCCAGGAAGAGCAGCAGAGCCTCTGCCACCGAGTGGTTGCTGCCCACTGATCCAAACGTGGTTAAGGAAGAGCACAGCACGACCTAGGCTGGTCCTACTTCTGCTGAATGGACTTTTGGTTAGGTGTCCCAGAATTCTGCCTGCAGCTCACAGCTTTGGGTTAATCCCCTGGCCTCCAGTTGGACACTTGTGTAATTCATTGACACTGCCAGGACTCAGCAGAGGATGACATAGAGCCATGAGGAAATGCAGAGCTCAGTTACCCCCAGGAGGAGAAAAAGCAGCTTAAAAACCTCTCTCGGTTTTGGCCACTCTGGAATAGTCAGCCTTCCTGGACATGAGTCTAAAAGGATACAGAAAGTGTCATACATTCCCTTGTCCAAACAGTCTCGGATTTGCTCAAATTCAGATCTGAGGCCTGGCTGCTGAAACAGGTCCTCCTGCAAAGAAAACACTTTATCAGCCCAAGGAAAACAGAAGAATTTGGGGTAAATAGAACAACGTCCTTATAATCTGCCTGGAAAGTCTTTCCAAACTGGTGGTTATCACCCAAGTCTCAGCACAAACAGCTCTAGGAAGGCTGTGGCACTGCAGTGAGAGCAGTGCAGGAGGACACTGCTGATGCCTGGACACACAGACACAGCCACTAGCACCAAACCTGGGCCATCAGCATCACTCCTGTCCCATGGCCTTTGGCCAAACACGCCCAGCTCACAGTGATTGCTGTCACCAGTATCTTCTTCAACACTTAACCTAATGCAAACATCTCATTTTGTGTTTCCAGTGCCAACCTGCTGGGAAGCGTTGCGGTTCAAGTGATCCACCATCATCCACAGCTCTTTTGGGATGTCCATAGGCTTTTCAGCTTGGGCAGGATCATCACTCATGTCTACTGGCATCAGGGTCTGAGAGAGGGCAGTGTGGGCAGAAGGGAGACAAACAAAAGGTAGCTAGCCAAGTTCTTATTCAGCTCGGCAAAAGTACTTCACAAAGCTTATACTTGAGAATTGAGACTTCTTAATAAAAACAGTCAGGCCTTAGCATCTAGTTTTAATGCTCTCGTGTGTTTGGAAGGGAATCTTGTCTTTAACTCACAAGTCTCCGAATGGATTCTGCTGACATGTCCTGGATTGGTTCCCTCATGTAACACAGTGTGTGGATGGGAGACCCAAAGCAACTTGGCAAATAGTTGCCTGATACGGATAGAAAATAATCCTTTCCTCTGACAAGATGCAAGACTAAGATATCTTCAAGTTTTTCCTCTCCAGAGTTTAGGTGAGTAGCTGTTGATTTATTCACAAACACCTCCAGCTCAACTGTGATCTCAGCATCTGCCAGAAGATGATAAAAAATCCAGACTCAGTTACAACCAGTATTAAACCAACAAACAGGCACAGCACTCTCATAAGTGTAGAGGGAACTAAGCCAAAAGGGGATAATATCAGCTCATCAACATGAGACAAACAAGGAGGAGCTCACCTGAGAGCAAGAAGCCCTTGCTGGGATTAGCAGTCAGCCACTCCTTGCAGTAGGTTTCCTCATCTGGTTTGCTGATAAATTCAAACTGGCAGGGCACTTGGCCATTGCGGATTGTGAACCTCTCTACCTGCAGCTGCATGTATTTAACGTCCTCAAAATGGATCTAGAAACAAATGTCAGTCAACATCATCAGTCCATTCCACCTTGCTGAGCAGCAATTCCTGTTCTATGGTTTAATTATTAAGCAGCAAGACAACTGGATTAACCCCTCGCTCCCGCATCCCATCTCTTCCAGGACTGCACAGGACTACACTTGCTTACTCTGAATGCCGAAGTCCTTTGCGTCAGTGGGCCCTTTAAAACAAATGCTCCCCTCAAATAACTACAATAAAATTGAGAACAAGATAGCCATAACCTCAAATGTCTCCTGGGCTTATCTTTATGGTCCCAACACACAAAGCAAATGCTGGTTTGTGACCTTCTCCAGACCCTTACAATTTTACATTTTATGTTTGAAAGCACAAGTCAGAGCAAGGGTCACAAACCACCTTTTTACTTTCTCTCTTCCCACCTCAGGGAATGACACACCCTGTGTTTCAGCCCTGGACTGTGAATGGAATTCACTGGCATCTAAATAGGAACAGAGATTCCTAGGGCTTGTAAACAGAGAGCAGCTTGAAGTCAAAATATTCTAATTTTTGGAACCAGACCCCAGGGTTTAGGATCCATCTCCTACTGCTGGGGTCTAGGATTGCTCAGTTCCTTCAGGAGTGCTGGCACAGGACCATGCCCCTACCTCTCTGCGGGACAGCGTCACCGAGGGAATGTTGGCGTTCTCCAGCTTATCCAGGGAGCGGACTATTTCCTCAAAGGCTTTTCGGTACAGCTCTTCATTCACAACCTTCACCTGAAAAGGACACACACTGCACCAGCCAGCATTTGCTGTGCCTCTGCAGGACAGCTGGAACACAGCTGGAAATGTGGGAAGTAATGTGATTTTAGCAGCACACTAGAGTATACAACACAGGAAATGGGCAGAGCTGCTTGGAGCACTAATCTCCAAGGTCTTCTCATGGTCCACCCGTAAAGGAACTTGCCATAACTAACAAGAGTCACTCAGTACTAGATCAACCTTTCTTTTCCTCTCAGAAAGAATAAGAAGTTTGACAATGCACTACTGTGTTCCCAAAGAACACTGACAGATATTCAGGCCTTGTCCAGCTTAACTGTAGTATCATTTACACAACCCTTGCTTACTGTGATCAACAATCCCATCTCCATATCTGATCCAGCCCACCTTTCAAGCCACTGTAGTCTGTGGATGCCATAACACCAGGAGAGAGAAATCAGCACCCGGGGGATGAGGTCAGCAGTTACTCCATCCAGCACTGACATACTTACCCCAATGTCAAACACAGAGCTCACTGGCTTGTGGTCACTGAGCTTCAGAGCCATGTGACTACGATAGCTCAGCTGGGCAATGTTTGGCCCTTTCCAGAGTACCCGATCACACCACGCTGGAACACGACACTTCTCACTGAAACAGAGGGAAAAATCACCATTTCCAGGAACAGTGCAGATGCAGTAACAATGTGGGCCAGAATGCTGCTCGCCCAGAGATTGGGGTTCCTGCTATGGCCTGGAGCTCATTCTCCATCAAAGTGGTATTTTTAAGTTTCTTTGCATAGATATATAGTAAGCTTGAGCGTCTGCTATTAAGGTGTCTCTAGCTCATGCTTTACTTCCTACTTCTTCAAAGGTTCAAGATACAATTAACACACAAAGCAATACTCAGGTATTTTTGACCATGAGAGCCATGAAAAATAAAACCTCAGGCTCTCTGTTTAAAGTTTGCATTTACTGTTTCCACTGACAGCTGCACAGATTTAGTTTCTGCACTTGCAGCTGAAGATCCTGGTTTGCTAAGACTGGAGGAGCTGCTGTGTGTATAGAGCATTACAAGAAGGATGGTTCTCACAGGCTTTTGAAGAACAGCACAGCTGACTCCATGTCAACCCTGGTTGGTCTCACCTGAGCAGGTATAGGAGAGATCAGCAAAAATGAGATCCTAAAAATTTTGCTTGGGAAAAAACCCAACAAACCAGACAAAAAAGAATTCAACTAGCTGTGAATTTGTAACTTTGTACACCTCTAACTAAGAGAAAAGCTAATAGGGTTATTACTTGGAAAAAAATGTAAGGAGTATCTGATAAATATCTGTGGGAGAAAAACAATGTAAACAGATGTAAAGAGGAGATGAATTTTGGAGCGAAGTGAGAGAACCAGAAATAATCTCAGCCATTAGACCTGCAATATTTTTAGCCTTGTTTTTACTTTCTTCAGTGATAACATCAGCCATTTGTAGTATCACATCTGAGACAGTCACTGTACCTTGTGTCCCAGTCATCACAGCCAGCATCATACTTGTATGTTGGCTGGAAAGAGATCTCCCCCTCTGTGAAGTCTTCAAAGGCTGCATTTGCCTTCATTTGCCTCTTCAGCTACAAAAGAAGAAAAGATGAAAACTTTAGTTTTAGATAATCTCAAGCAGGATTTCCATATGGAGTAAAAGGGAGACACTGAGCACAGAAAAGGCCAAGGAGCTGTGTGGTTTGTACTGAGCACCATGAGCAGGTAGGTGAGACATCAGTACCTGGTCATACTGGCAGAGCTCTAGAAATGCTTTCTCCTCTACAAGCTGCTTCACTTTTGTCACATCCAGCTCCTCCAGCCGATAGTTGAGGTCCCCCAGCCACAGGATGACACTGAAAGAGAACATCCACCAGAAAGTGCAGAGGCCTGAAGCTGCCCCAGAGCACAGCTATGGACAGCAGCTCCACGCTGCAGCTCTGGGCTCTCCCCATCACAACCACAGCTGCTCTCATTACAAGAGTGAAAACTTGAAAGAGAAGCTACCTTTTCTATTTTTGCCATTATTAATCACCATTCTGCATGTTTGTGACTATCCCTTAATGACTGGTGCGGTTACTATTGCACAGTGACTGAATTCCACAGCTGGGGAAGTCAGTGCTTATTCATGCCCCATTCCCACTCCAGGCTTGAGAACAAAACAAGGCTTGAGAGAGCATAAGGTGACAAGGGACCTGTCAGGACTGCATGAGTGAGCCCTGTCCAAACCAGGTAAAGTATTTCTGGCCCTTCCAGCTGACATTTATGCCACTGGGCCCCACTCCTCACCCCCCAGCACATTCACAAAGTGCTCCCTTGCCCGTGCCATGATTCCCACAGCCAGATGGGAAGCATACTCATGTTTGCCAATAGTGAGAGGGGGCAGATTTGGGTCCGACTGGCAGAACTGCATTCGAGAGCAGATGTCCTTGAAGTCCTGGTTCCTCCGCTCGTATTCCTCCGTGTGAGCTGCGAGGTGAGAGTTCACAATGCACACGCTGGTGTTGTGGAATTTAAACCTGATGGCAACACCACCTTTGTTACCCTGAAAGATAAACACAAAGACACTGGTCAGAAGCTTCTATGCTGCAGATGAGTTACTGGCAGTGGACAAGCCAGAAGACTTTGAGACAGGCCATTTAATTCCAGAGGAAATTAGGCTGAAAATCCTAATTAGTGATTACAGCTTTGAACATCGTTGAGCACCTGGCAGTTCCCTCTGGCAGTGCCCTGAGCTGGCATGGGGATAGGACTATCTGCTTTAGAGGCAGTCACAGTCCTTAGCTGGAGGAATAACCATTGCTTCCAAGGAGGGGGGCTCTTCACATCTAACCCCTTCTTATGCACAGTTGCCATTCTTACCATCCTCCCCATGATTCCAGTTCCCACAGTCTCAACTTCCACCTCAGAGATGTTCAAAGCAAGTTCTGCCTTCACATACAACAGGAGCATGATCCCCACCAGCCTCACAAGCTTCACCTGAAAAACAGACCCTGGTCCATTCAATGCTGTAAGGGAAGAGGTTTGCTGAGAGAAGGCATGTTGCCTTCCATCCATAACATGGGTCACCAGAAAGAAAGTTTTAGGGTCATCCAGTGCACCAGCAGGGCTCACAGTGCACAGGCCCCCAGCAGCACAGCCCAGGAAGGAGATGGGAGCAGCATTAGTAAAGGAAGTTGAAGCCCAGAGCAAGAGCTATAGCACAGGCATAAGCGCATGGAAGGAGATTCCCTTCAACAACAGAGACAAGAGATAAAGGAGACCTATGGAGCAGGAGCTAAAACATAAGCAGTATTCCTACCAAAACACCTTCACCATTCATTTCACCATGCATTGTAGGCAGACATGGAAGAAGGTACAAAACTCCCTATTCTCCTTCCCCAAGACAGCAGGAGCTCCCTTTAAGTGGGCAAGCCTGGCTCTGTTTCCCATCCTGCCCCTGCCTCAGCACCCTGCACAGAAACACCACCTATGAACCTGCAGAGCCTCTGAAGACACAGCCACTGAGAACAAGAGAAAGCAAAGGGAAAGAGGCCTGAGTGGAAACTGATTCCTCACCCAAACCTCCCCTAAAGCCACATTTACCTTTGCATATTTGGCATCTGGGTGAAGACTATCAGTTACAGCTTTAAACCACTCTTCTTCCTTTGGTGTGTCATTGAAAAAGAAGGCTTCTTTAGTCAGATCAAGCTCCTGGAAACTGTGTTAGAGGAAGGAACCCATGGATACATGCACTTGTTTATAACTCTCCAACCCCTTCTCTGGGAAAGAACTAAATCAGCTTATACTCACTAAATTTATAAATGAAAACACAAATCAGTTATGCTGGTCGTAGATGTGTGTTAAAGGTAAAGCAAAATTACTGTTATTATTGCATCAAATGGCATTAAGGATTTTGTAACACTGAGAGACCAAACCCTATCAGACCAACAACCCTCACTGGCTGTGGGCACACCCACCCTGAGCTGTGCAATGCCCTGCACCAGTGCCAACATTCCTGTGGTGTCCTGGCTGAGCTGCTCTGGGTGACAGATCTGAGCACAGCCCAGGTTTGTAAGGCTGGGCCAGGGACAGACACTCACCCTACACAGTAAACGTCTGGAGGCTCAGCATCACACCTCAGCCAAGGATGGAGGCTCTCCGTGGGTGACTGACCATTCACGTTGTATGTCCCCACAAAAACCCTGCAAAGACAGGGACAGAATCCCAGAGCTGCAAACAGTACTGCTGTTAACCAGGTGAATAATGTTCCATATAACGATCATGTTGCCAGGGAAAATTAAGAATGCTGACAAAGTTTAAATCCCTAAAATTATTTAACTACAGCTGCACCCTTTACAGACACGTTTCTACAGGAGGACATATTGTTATACACAGGCTCAAAGTATTAAAGAAAAACAAAAATAAGACTGTAGCTGTACAGTACAGGTTTGAAATTATAAATTCACAGAATGAGATGCATAAAACTATTTCAAACACAGTTAAGTTTTGGTCCCAATTATATACTTCACTCAAGCTCTTTCTTATGAGCTTATTGGAACAACTACATGGATAAGCAGTGGACAGAAATGGAGAGGGAGAAGTGTGAAGTGCACAGAGGTGATGCATTTCCAGACACTGTCTAAAATAAGCAAAGAAAAAAGGTGATTTCAAAAAGGTCATTTCCTCCACAAGAACCATGAGGTAAGTCTTGGTAGAGACATGAATGAAATTCTGCTCTGCTCATGCCTAAAAGTGGAGAGAAAACTGTTCTGGAAAGTATGGATCATATTTTTCTACAGAATTTCCTATGTGTGGGGACACAGGATGAAATAACAGATGAGTTATTCTGACAGTCTGTGCTAAGTTACAGCCCACAAAAGTAAGTCTTTCTCAGGAATGATCATCACCTGTAGTTCTGGATGTGTGTGTAGGAGTCCTCCATCTGTGCAAGCTGAGATTTAACAATGGAATCTCTGAGCCCAAACTTTGGCTCTGATAACATCGAGGCCTTGTTGGAAGCTATGACTCGGGAGGCCCGAACCTGTTCAGTTCTCACTTCAGACTTGAGTTTGTTTTGCCTGCAGATGGAAGCAAAACTGCAGATGAACCCCAGGCTATCCCCACACCCTAACTAGCATATTTCTGCCACTGAGGCCTTAGTTCACATTTTTCTGTCTGTTCACTAAACAAGATAACTTTTGGGATAAGCCAAGACTGAAAAGAGCATTTCTTAGCAGGGTTGACATCTTGAGACAAAACCAGTTTAACTAACTAAAATAGGAAATGGTTTTCACCATCCTCGTGCAGCCTGCTGATGCAGAGCAGGCCTTACTCACACCTGAAAAATTATACAAAATCTGTACACCTCCCCTGCTTACTGGAGCAAGGAGAGGGAAATCTCATCTCCCTCTGCCTCTTCTCAGCCCTTCTGACCTCAGCCAGAGAATGAAGAACTGTGTTTGTTTACAAAGTCTTCTGATGGAAATCTTCCAGCTCTGCCCAGAGTGGGTGGAGGTAGAGGTGGTTTTCCTTTGTGTCTCCTGGCTCTGCAAACTCCTTTTGCAAAGGAATAATGCCACATCTTGGGAATTTCCACCAGCTACTGGATGGTATAAATTTAAGGTCAGCAACCTGCATACCAGTGCCAAGGACAGCACATGGACAGACTTGGAATGATTTGCATCAGGGTCCACAAAGTCCTGGGAACTGGAAAATGAAACTGTAACATTTTAAGAGTGTATCTATGAGACACAGTGGCTCTAAGCCAAAGCTCTCTGAATTCAAAATAAACAATGCTAGCAGGTCCTGTCCCACTAAATAGCCAAAATATGCCCAAACAGGGGACTGGCAGGATTGTCTCTGAGGGAGTGGAATGAAATTTCCACTAATGTTTTGACAGCATGCTTATGCTGAACTTTTTTGTCTCTTAACTAGAACGTGCAGATTCTCATCTCAAAAAGTTGCCAGCTTCTGCTCTATACCCCGCCCCCACTTCTGTGCACTGACTTGCCACAGAGGATGGAACAAATAATGCAGGATTGCTGCAGCACAGAGTGCAGAGCTC